>BSBK01006274.1:0-602500 GCA_027943335.1 Chamaecyparis obtusa
ATATATATCCCTTACATAGGGTGTATGCCCAATAGGGTGCACGCCCTATAGGGTGCACACCCAATAGGGCATGCGCACTATGTTAATCTATGACTTTCATAGTGCGCACGGGCTATGAAAGTCATAGATTTAAATAGTGCGCATGCCCTATAGGGTGTGCACCTTTTGTAAATAATTTGAATTTACCAATCCTAAGGCTTGGATTTTCCTTCGAGATCCAACCCAAAGGCTTGGACGATTGAAATAGGCCTGAGACGTGTTTTCCAGTAGACATACAAAAAAATGACATCTTTTTTTGTGTGCTCCTTGTCAGGGTTACTCGTGTCTCAAGAACGTAAAAATCAGATGACGTGATATTGCAGATCTCTCTGTTAGCTATCTAAGCATATAATTTATTTTGAATTCTGATTATGTTAAGTTTTTCAACTCTAATTTATTTTGTGTGTATGTCCATTTTTTGTAAAAAACCAACATGCATTATTTTGGGCATAGATTTTGGCTCGTTCATCAAATTTTGCAACAAGTTACATTTTTAGAAAATAGACTCCATTCTACACACTTTTAAAAAAAAGAAAATTTAATTTTTGATTAGTTTTAAATGATTTCTAGGGGGAGCACATAGAAATTTCATGTTTTCAGGATGTGTGCACTTCGTAAATTCATAAAAAATTATACGTTCATCAAAAAATTACCAAAAAAATCCGAGATAAACTACATTGTGTTAGCTAACTTCTCACTAGAGCGATTAAAAAAATTCAAAAAAAAAGTTAACATTTTAGGGGGAGCACACCAGACGCTATGTTATGTTTTTGGACAAAAAATAGGACCACTTTTTGTGCTCCCCTTTTTGAGGCCCTTAATCTACACCATTTTCAAAATAAGATAGTAGTTTAGGAACTAGATTCAGAGTATTACAACTCTTGTTTTTGTCCTATCTTAAAATTTTGAGTCTAACTATCTTCAATTTCTTGTTGAAGTTCAAAGTTTGTTGATTTCAAGAAAAAAGTGGCATCTTATACCCCCTTTTTGATACCACATCTTTGTGCACTTACCCTTTAGTCATAAATTTGGTCGCGAGATAAATGACCGGCAATAAAATACTAGTGGTCACATGATCAAAATTAGTCATTTATCTACAATTATTAGTAGTTTATTTAGTCATATATTGTTGTTTTTGTACTAGTGATCACATTCAAATATATTACAAGTCCAATTTATTTGTAAACCTTTATCTTCAAATGCAAAACACTAAGACATCTGGAAAATACTTTTGTATAGAAACCATACTTAGACACCAATAAAAGAATGAAAGTATGGTGCAGTTATATCAAAGCACCGAATTCAAATCCATACATGTGGATATGATAAGAGTGTTTGTAAAATGTTATGTTTAAACCAATATGTTGATTGGCTACATATGCTCTATCTATGTTGAACACAAACCATGGCTCTATTTTATTATTTATAAAATACTATTTTTGTAAAAGTTCTAGTATGATACATTAACTTGAATTAAATATAATTGATACTATTAAGACTATAATTAACATTGAGTCATCATCACAATTATATTATTCCTAAGGAGTTTAGTTTAATGTACACTGATAAAGTTTTACTTTTGTCATCAAGCATAAGGGTGGTCAATATAATAACGTTGCTTGAGAAAGAAGTCAAAGTGTCTTCAAATAATAGTTTAAAACATTAATATTTCATTAACATAATAAGTAATAAAAGTTAAATATTCTAAATGTTATTTTTTAAAAATGTGAATGCCTTAAGACTGCACCAAGAGGCAATGTCTTTCATACAATAGGTATTTTTGGTGCACTAAGCAACCTAGGATACCAAATGGGCTTCTTAGGTAGGGTCCCATGAGGGAGGCATAAATTCTCTAGATTATGATCAATTTCAAAAGAAAAAAGAATGGACAAGTAATAGTCATTTATTTAGTCATTTAATTAGTCATTTATTTAGTCATTTAATTAATCATTTATCTAGTCATTTATACTTGTCAATTACAAAATACTAGTAGAAATTGATCATTTTTAGTCACATGACTAAAATTTTTAGTCACATGGTCATTTATTTGTCAAATTCTACTAGTGTTAATACACCCAGAACAACAAGAAGGATATGAAAAGAGATGAACTAAGCCCATGGAATTCTCTCATCCCGAAATATAGTCACATCTCCAAACACTCATCTACAATTTGACCCATCATAAACCTGATCATAGTAAACCAACTCACCCCAAGTAGGAATCCTCAGCAATCGATATACATCCTCAGAGGTAATGGTCATCTCACCCATTAGTAAATGAAAAGTATTATGATCAGAGTGCCAATGGTCCACCATAGCTATGAGAAGACCCTGATTCACCCATAATTGTGACATGTCCAATAGGAAAAACAATATACAACGAAGGATAAGCCATCACTCTTGTGCACTCAAATGGTCAACCATATTTAGGGGCCATGAATATAAACCCTAGATGCATAACTTCTAGAGGTGGACCTATTGAATCAAGTGAAATCACATTAGTAACTAATCATCTAAGTGAATCATCACAAGTCAATCGATTAAATCAATCATCCTATCAACACAACAAAATCATTATTTTCCTAATTCTACTCAGAGAAGACATAAAACATCATATCAAATCAATCATACCAATCAATCAGGATTGACAATCAACATTCATCAAACTTGATTAGACTTACATGAAACCACTTGTTTTCATCACAAGATCAACAATTTTCATTCATCGATCAATCGCAGAACTCCATTGAATTGGACATGTTCCTCAATTAGGAAAAAATTTCAAAATGCCATCTACATGTCATTTCATCAATTTGTATGCGCTAAAACTTTTGAGTGCTATTTATTTTATTAAACGCGTTGAGAAACTTATCGGTGTTAAAATAACTTATACACATCATTTCTCATTGTACGTGCTAATTATCATATGCACTACAAAACTAATAGTTTGCATTGATCTGATCCTAAGTGTTATTCCATCTATCAGACGTGCCAAATCATACCTAGTGAATCTTCTTATACGTGCTATTTTATCATTTGTAGGTGCTATTCTAGTACGTGGATGTGCTAAAATACTACTGTAAGTGTTATTCAATTGATCCTATGTGCTATTTTATCCAATTTTCAAAAATAAGCTATAATAACACCTAAAAATTTAGTTTTTTTAATTACTTGACAAAATTGGAAAAAAATATAGATCAGAGCACTCACTGGAGTTCCATAGTCATATGGGCATTGAAATCTCCGACCTCACTCGAACTGGTGCTCTTGGATATGGCCCACCATCACTGATTTCACCAAATGGGTAAGAGAGGAAAAGTGAAAAGGTAATGGTGAAAATGAATAGTAAAAATAACTTTTTACTGCTATATATAGCTCTTTGACCTAAAGGGAGGTTTTTAATCAAAAAATTGGCTCAGGATCAAAACTGATTAGTAAATTCTTCTACAACTGGGGCATTCTCATCAGGTAATTGACACGTCATTATTGGAAATGAAATTGAATTAACACAAATTTTAAAGGCAATCTGAAAGGAATAATGTTCATCATATCAAATTCTATTTCATTTTTGAGGGAGCATGTCATCATATCATCACCGATATAATATTATAATTCAAATCAAAGATTCAAATCAAGTGACTCAAGAAAATAAAAGATCAAACACAAAATTGAATTCATCAGTGGAGCATAGAAATTAGCAAAAAAATTCAAATCAAGCATCATATCAAGAGCTGGGTATCGCAATGAGAATCTGCACCATTAATTAATTAGGGTTTTATCAAGAAATCAATCATCAAGATCAGACCAGACATCAGTTAATCGAACATCAAACATATATGCTTTTATGTTTAGGATCTAGTTATTATAAAAAGCCACATATGACAATAATTTGCATAAGAGTTTTTTGCGTTTTTATTTTTTGTTTTGTCTTTTTTGTCTTTATATTACTAACCCCCCATTTTTTCATTTATTTTGTCATTCTTGCACTTTCTACTATTACCTTATACCATTAATATGCATATATTAGTCTAGAGGTTTTTTTCTTCCTTTTTTTTCTCTTGTTTTTGTAGTTTTTTAGGTTTCCTTTTGTCATCTCTACATTGTTTTTCATGTCTTCTCCTTCCCTTATATCTCTTGAGATAGGCTTGGTCTGCTTCTCCATTTTTACCATCCTTGCTCTCTCTATTCTTGATGATGGATCATGGAGTGTGATCCGAAATGTTGATGCTAAAAACAAACACAATCGAATCCAAAAACGCAATTGTAATTCTTTGAACCAACGCACTTCACACATTGATTCAATGAAGGGCATTTGTAGAAACCTAAAAAATGTTCAAGCTAAATTGAAAGGAGCAATCAAAGGAAAAATCATAAATTTATTGAAATTAAAGCCAAGAAAATTAATTAAATCAAAAAGACCATTTAATTGTGTACTTGATTTTAATCAAATTAATTATATAGTTGAATTAAATAAAATTCAACCCTTTCAAGGGGTACACATGGCTAAGAAAATCAATTAAATCAATTAATTAATTCCTAAAATTCCTCACCTACCACATAGGAATGAATTAAACCAACCAATAGGAATTGAGGACTAAGCTCTATTGATGAAAGTCAAATTTATTCATCATCACTCATTTTGAGAAAGAATTTGGGCCACTCATTTTGTCTCTTTGTCTCAACCTTTGAGAACAAAATATTTAAATTGTCTCAACATTTGAAACCATCAAATCGACCCAAATTTAACCACGGTTAATCTCACTCTACCCCTAAGCTTCGGGAAAATCTATAAATAGAAGGAAAAAAATTAGGAGAAAAGGATCCATTCTCATTTAGTTAATTACATCCTTACTATATTCATTTTAATTTTCAAAGCATGATAGATCATTTTTAGCATAATTGAGTTGAGATAGACATTAATTTCATCCTAGATCATTGACATTATCATTTTAGTATTGTCTCTAATGGATGCCAGCTAAGAGCATTTCATTAACTTCTATAATTAGACATCCATGAGATGGTTCTTGCTTTTTTATTTCAATTCAACATGTTTAAAGGTTAAAATGGCTTCATTAGAGTTGATTTCTTAGAAAACTAATTTTATGAGTGTATTTTATATACACAGGTTCATTATGACAACTAATCCTTTTTATTAGGAATGTGGAAATGATCAAGGAGAGGATTATGCTTGGATTAGGATTAATTAGTTGGCAAGTGGGCTAGGTTGGATTAGAATCATGGGTTAGGTAGTTGGGGTGATGTTAGGTCAGGATTAAAGTCAGGAGTCATGTGCTCACATGAAATTAAATAGATTATTTGATTCCAAGTGGAGAAAAGAAAGAAATATTAATTTAAATACAAAGTGCATTTATTTAAATTAATAGAAGAAAGGGGTTTTAACTAATTAAATGGTTATGAGTTGCCATTAGATTAATTGGACTATAGCTAATTATTTAAATTAATTAAGCTAGAAGGATAACATTAAATAATGCATAATTATTTACCTAATAATGCGAAGGAGAAAAGTAAATTTAATCAAAATTGTTAATTAACTTTAAATGTCTACCAGTAATAGTATATTTTTTAATTGTCAGTAACATCTTGGTTGTTGGTAATTGTCATATTGTTGATAGAGAATTAGAGACTCTTTCAAATGTTGTTTTGTATCACCTTCTCAAGCCATATCTTCTGGTCCATCCAATTGTTTCAAATGGTGAAGATGATAAGGGCAAGTCCTAAGTTGCATATGCTTTAATTTCTTGGAAGCTCCCTTCCATGGTTGTTGTTCATACTCTTGTGGAAGACCTCAAAGATAAAGGTATTTAAGGACCTTTTAGCCTCTAAAGGAAGTTGGAAACAACTCTCATATCGCTTGAGGATGTCATTATTTGTTTACAATATATTTTATCATTGGGTTTAAAAGTTTTCATTCTATTAAACTATGCTATGCTTAACCGCAACTTTTGAATCAACATGCTTCCTCTCATTTTCATTTCTTCACAACTCATGCAACCAGTGCCCAGCTTAACTAGGAGGTGTCGAGAAAGGCTATTTCGGCTGTTGCAAAAAATTAACACGGTAAAGGCTCCACGTTGATTGTGTTTGGAAGCCAATGTGTGACCGTAATTAGTTTTCCAATCTTTACACGCGGTTTTGAATCAAACAATCTAAGCAATAGTTGATTGGCTATGCAAGTCCCAGAAATAACTACAATACTCCTTCAAGATAGTTTATTTTCATGCGCTAATTTCAACACTCTATTTCGTTTGTTAGGCGGTGTTCATATTTTAAAGCGGTTATCACTTATGACTTATGGGTTTTTATGCATGACCTATTCTTTCTAATTTATTATGAAACAAGACAATGCAAGTGCACCATGTTCTTGTCATAATTCTTGTATTGCTCTAAATTATGGTAAGCATTATCATTAAATCATAAATTGGAGTTCTTAGAATAATAATTGTTTTAACAATATAATAAATATTTTAATAAATAGTAATAAGAAAAATTTAATATTGAATCATTTACATGTAGGTGTTAAAACATAAATATTTTTCTTAGTAAATAAAGAAAAGATGCATTGCACCTAATTCTTCTCAATTATTAAAATCTATAATATGTTGCTTACTTAAACTACATTGTAACAATAATTATTTATGTGTGTAACAAGAACTAGATATATATAGTAATGGTTTTGCAAAAACTAAAATATGAAATTAGAATTAAAGCTGCATATTCAATAATTTTTAGTCAAGAAAAGTCAGATGACATATGCAAGCTCATAATATCAATGCTAGTGTAGCATTGATATTATCAATAGCTAGAAATTTTACCATTAGCTACCGCTAACAAAAGGTCGATGTATGTGACTAAATAGAGACACTGACATGGTACAAAATAAAAAATACATGCACAAGCTCACAGACAAAGTCACTGAGAAGTGATGGGAGATATCAAGGAAAGGTGAACCCTAAAAAAGCCTTCATTGTTGTTCTTTAGGCTAAGAAAATTTCATTAGAATACTACCTACAAATTTTTATTACAAGTTAGGTTAATATAAAATATCAAAAATATTTTAAATTATCATAAAATTATTGACCATATATAAAATAATTTAGAACAATTATTTATTAAATTCATAATTTATTAGATATTTTATGAAACATGGTTATCTAGTAATTTTTTATTAGTCAAGATAATTGACATTTCTCTACAAGACCAAGGGGCCAAAAGGAATCTCTCAACATGAATATGGTTTCACCATAATCAACAATTATATAAAACTAGCAGTTGCATTTAGCATTAATGGTTGAGCCGATAGTGGTTTTGATTTTCAAGAAAGTGATATGTTTGAAATTATATTTGTCTAGATATCACTAGTAGAATTTGGAAAATAAATGACTACATGACTAAAAATTTTAGTCACATGACTAAAACTGATCAAATTCTACTAATTTTTTGCAATTCACAAGTATAAATGACTAAATAAATGACTAGTTTGGTCATAAGGTAAAATCACAAGGTCAAAAAAATATAAATGACTAAATAAATGACTACATAATTAGTCACTAATATTTAGTCACCTAAACAAAAATGACTAAATAGTTAGTCACTAATAATCAGTCACCCAAACAAATTAAATGACTAATAAATTATTATTACTCCTTTACAATAAGATTTGATAATAAATCATAGACTAATATATGACTTAGAAGTTCCATTTCACTAGAAATGCTTGTTCACCAATAGGCTTATTGCATGAGAAAGTCATCTACACCTGTCTCATGCCAGAAATATGGCTTTCAGGTGATTTCAAAAAAGATGATTTGCAACCAGTTTGATTTCTCTGTTGTGTTATATATCATGTCATATGTATCAAAGATAAATTGCATGTAAAATAAGATCACAGATGGAAAACAATGACATGTGCCCTAATTCTAATTAGACATGGATGAAATTTGATAACAAATGGCCTAATTTTTCTCAAGCTCCTTATAATATATGGTTGAGTTTGCCTCTAGATAGGGTGAACCCATTCTTAGATCAAAGTACTAAATGATCAACTTGGCCAGTATTTCTAATTAATTACAACTTGCCTCCATGGTTAGTAAACAACTAAGCCTTAACAACTACACAATCCTATACAAGTTTAATCCTTTAAGAAAGTTTACACATTTAAGTGTCAGCATCTCAATGAAGGAAGAAATTTTAATATGATTATCTTGATTAAATTCCATATAGTTGATGTTTAGAGAAGTTTAAAATTATGTTTCTTTCGTTAATTTTATATGAAGAACATAATTGTTAAGTAGAAAGTTTTTTATTTTTTAATTATGTTGTAGTGATTTTATAGAATTATTAATTAAATGTTATAATAAACATCCAGTTAATGTAAATAATAATCAAGATAGTACATAGATTTATAATAAAAATTTTAAATAAGTGACAAAAGATTTCGATATTAACTAAATTTTATTTTTAAAACAATATAACACTATATTTATTATTATACTTTATATTTTATAATATAAATTATACAATACACTTATAATATAGTCTATAATTAATAATTTATATATTTAATATATTACAAATTAAATTATAAAAATAATTTACTTATAATTATGTAATGTTATATCTAGTTATATTTTTTAATATATTACAATATAAAATAAAAATTATTATTATTTTTTGATCTGTAATAGGTTATATTTATTAATTATAAAGATTTTTAAAAAGTAAAGATTTGAGTCACTTCTTGACTTATCAAAAAGATATATACGCCCCTACAGCCAAGCATCCTTAAACTATTGTTGCTTATAAAATGCAACATTACAAAACATACTACCAAGTGCCCAAGAACAATAGTAGTGTATTAATTGCATCCCTAAGAAGCTGCTAATCATCCCCAACCATTACATAGCGCCACCAAACTGTTTGTAAAAATTGACCAAAAAAAGCCACTGATAGCATAAGCCTTACCCACATAGAGACAGAACCAAGCCCATAGACTATTCACTGGAAGCAAGAAACTGAAACACACAACACCACTACACAAAAAGAGGAGCTACCTACAAAAAACACATATTTAGGTCATCAGAAGTGCCTTGCTCGGCATAGCCTTGTCGATCGTGGCTTCCTTGGGACTATATCCGGCATGACCACTCACATTTTAGCTCCTTCAGCCTCCTGGATGACCTCAACTAACATCTGCCATGCCCTTTCATGTTCCAAAATATAAGCATTCCTATTAACCCTTTATGGCCAAATTAGAAAGGGGAAAACACCCACTTCCTCCCCTTCTACCTCATCTACAAACATTTCACTGTAATCAAATGCCCACCCCGGGTGAGCCCATTCGAGCAGCTGGTTTATCCCCACTAGTAAAGCTTGCTCAAAGAGAGACTCCATAACCCATTTTACCCTCCCTTTGGAGACACCTAACTCGAGCCCCCATGCCATTATCATGGTAGCAATATCCACTTGTAACTTCCACCTACGGTCATTATTATTAAAAAGAGGGTCGAGAGTCTCCTGCACAGCCACAATAACTCGGTCTGAAGGTAATTTTAACATTTTTTGCAACCAGATTCTTTCAACCGGTCCAAACAAACCCTTTTTCTATTTTTCAGTCTTGAAAGTGAAATTTGATTCCATCGGTTTGCAGATAAAAGCTTTGCAAAAATTTGAATGAAACCCAATTCATTTACCATCACAAAAATCGCCTTTATTCTTCTTCAACAACACCATAACCAAAGCTTGTCCTTCCCATCATTACTCCATGCCATCACACGAATTAACACCATTAAAAAAGAATAAAAAGCTACCATCTTCCTCAAGAATTAAAAGCACACATCTTCTCATAACAAGATTGTAATAATGAAAGAACACATTCCGATGATGCCACCCCAAACACAAGCCTAAATAACATCATTGCCACCATTATTCTAGTCCTTTGTCAGAGAGTGATATCCGCATCAAACTCCCACTGTCCATGTCTAATATGTGGCACCTCCAACTCATCAAAAGACATGGCCATCTTTGACAATTTATCTGCCTCTTTGTTGCCCTCCAACTTTATATGAGTGATTCAAAAATCATCAAAATAAATCAATTCCTCTCTTATTAAATCAATGACATTTTCCAACTGCCAAGCATTTATTGTTAATTTAGCAATTGCTTGCACAATTATCATCGAATCACCTTCAAGGTGAAGTTTTGTGACTCCATATTGTCTAGCCATCTTAATTTCCATCAAAGCAGCTGGTCCCTTAGCCATATTATTTGTCCCATCCTTCAACTGCATAGCTCCAATAGCTTCAATCTCCCCCTTTGAATTTATAATAATGACACCTGCACCTGATCTGCCTAGATTACCTTGTGTCGCACCATCAAAATTTTCCTTCATCCATCCCTCAGCTGGGGCCCTCCAAACAGCCACTTCCTTCTTCTTAAATTTCACAATTAGAGAACCTAGAGGAGATTTAAATCTGATCCCCGACCATTTCCTCTGGATATGAATATCATGCCATGTAAAAGGCACCTGAAGAGCTTGTTTTCTTGAGGCTGAAACACCCATAACCTCTTCAATGGCATCATCAATCTGATTTATGCATCTTTTCAAGGTTTCTTCTTCCCCTTTGAAAATTCTTCTATTTCATTCCTTCAAAAGTTCCCACATTATTAGCAAAGGAGAGATGATCCATATGCTTGAGAGAGTCAACTTAAAAAAAGGCCTTGGCCACCCATCAAGAATTCCTTTCACACTATTATCTCTTGGTCCCAACCATCCTAACTTCAATTGAACATAATCCTAACATTTTCTAGCAAAATTACATTGCACTAATAAATGATCAATTATTTCTTCATGTCCTTCACATATAGCACACCTAGTCGGACCCACCATGCTCAAACGTTTCCTTCTCTTAGTAGATAAAATTATTCCTTTTCTTGCAAGCCAAGAAAAAACACTTGCTTTTGGAAGAATATCTTGATGCCAACATAAGTCCCAAGAAGAAAAAAGAGAATCTTTCAAGCCTTCAATGAATATGTAACCCAGCTTAATCGAGTAATTACCTGACTATGAGCCACACCAAAAGAGCTTGTTATCCTTACCACTATAATTAAGAATTCTTTTATCAAAAATTGATTGCATGCGCATCTTTTGTTGAATCGTAAGAGCCTCTCAATCCAAACTCCTCTATCTCCAACAAGGACCAACATCACTTTCAATCTAGACAATATAGTCTCTCACCTTATCCCCCCAATTTGAAGAAAAATAAGCCTGAAGATCCTCATCAAAGCCTTCTTTCAAAAGAGCCTTATGTCCATCCCAAAAATCCAGCAAAAATTTATCTTTTGATCCATTCCTGATTTGCCAAGAAAGGTGATTTGTGATAACATGTCTGCAAGAAAGAATAAAGTTCCATATAGTTGAACCTTTAGGGGGATCTCATATGGTAAGAATCCTATCAGCATCAGAAAAATCTAGATATTTTGCTTGCAGAATTCTAACCCAATATTGGGTTGGATTTTTATACATGCTCCAAACAAGTGTTTCTCCTAGAGCCTTATTCATGTAATGCCAATTATGAATTCTAGCTCCACCATTTGCTTTTGGCCTACAAATTTTATTCTAGGCTAAGAGAGGAATCTTATCCTCTTCATTAGCACCATTCCAAAAAAATTTCCTCATTTTCTGAGTTAAAATTTTAAGGACCTTCTTGGGGATATCCATACACATCATAGAGTATATTTGTATTGCCGATATCACCGTTTGCAACATGAGTATTCTCCCTATAGAAGCCAACCATTTCCCTTTCCAACCCTCCATCTTCTTTAAGCACTTATCAATTGAGTCTTTCCACAAATCAACTTTGTTACCACCATTAAAAAAGGGAATCCCTAAGTAACGGTTATGCATCTATCCTTGCTTCATATCTAAAATTTTACAAATTTTGACCTGTAACTGTTGTGGATTATTGAAGGAAAAAACCTCTGATTTTTTCCAGTTTATAAACTGTCCTGAAACTCTTCCATAAAGCAAGAGAGTTTCCTTCATAACCTTTGCTTCTTGCACAGAAGCCTCCCCACCTAAGAAAGTATCATCCACAAATTGCAAATGTGTCATAGCCTCCACACTTTCTGTAATTTTGATGCCCTTCCAATTCCCCATTTCTCTACTTTGCTTAATCAACCATCCTAAAACTTTAGCCATAATAATAAAAAGAAAAGGGGATAAAGGGTCCCCTTGTTTAATTCCTTTCTCTTGAGAGAAGAAACCCTACAGACTCCCATTCACCAAAACAAAAAACCTTGGAGAGTCAATGCAACTTTTTATCCATTAGACCCAAGGATCCCTTAAGCTGAACCTATGTAAAACCTTCACCAAAAAGCTCTGATCCACTTCATAATAGGCCCATTTAATATTAAATTTCACCATCATCTTTTGTGCTTTAGAAATTTTAATTGAGTGAATAGCTTCATGAGCTACAATAATTCCCTCAAAGATAGATCTCCCCGGAGAGAAACCAATTTGTTCTTCAGAAATGATTTTGTGTAAAACCTATTTGAGTCTATTAGCTATCACTCTCAAAATAACTTTGTAAACTATATTACAAAGAGAAATAGGCCTAAAGTCCTCAAAAGTGACCTGTTCACTCCTTTTAGGGATAAGGGCAATGCAAGTAGAGTTAAAATCTTTAAGAATAAAACCACCTTTCCTAGATTCTTCTACCACTTCCCATAAGTCATTTCCAAAAATAGGCTAGAGTTTCTAAAAGAAGGTTGTTGGAAAGCCATCCAGTCCAGGTGTTTTGTCACCACCTAACCCAAATAGAGCTTTTTGAACTTCCTCTAATGTAGTTGGAGCCATTAAAAAACTGTTCATGTCTTTTGAGATTAGAGGGGGGATAACATCCAAGATTGTATCAAAATTTCTCTCATCAATGATTTCAAGAGATTTATTCTTTGAAAATAAATCCACAGCCTCCTTATTAATGATTTCCTTGTCTTCAACTAGCTCACCTTCACTATTCTTGATACTGAAAATCATATTCTTTTCTCTTCTAATTTTGACAGAATTATGAAAAAACTTTATGTTTTTATCCCCAGCCTTTAGCCAAGTCTCCCTAGATTTTTGTTTCCAGAAGACTTCCTCTTTTCTTAACCAGCCATCCAGCTCCTTTTTCAATCTTTTTTCTTCTTGAAATTCCACCTCTTGCATGCCCAACTCAATAACTTTAAGGCTTAACTATTTCAGTTCATCTTCAAGCCTACGAATTTCTTCAAAAATATTTCTAAAGTTTACTCTATTCCAGATTTTAAGTTGCTCTTTTAGAAATTATAATTTTTTGAAAAAGCTAAAGGCTTTATTACGTGCTCTTTTCGAAGCCCGATCCCACCATTTTGATATTAGATTTCTGAAATCCTCTGCCTGGAACCACATCATTTCAAACTTGAAGGGGCATCTTTCTAGGGTTTTTTCATCTTGCACATATAAACAAATTGGGAAATGATCCAAACCTTGAAACAACAAAATTTCAGCTTCACAGGTCCATAAAGTGTCTGCCTAGTTTTCAGCTAAGAAAAATCTATCAAGTTTTTTAGCTATGTTCAAAAAGCCTTCTCTTCAGTTTGTCCATGTAAAATCTCCTTTTTTGAAAGCAACTTTAATCAGACCACCATCATCAACAAAATTTTTCAAAGCTTGTTGACTTGTGTTTCGCCATTCTTTACCTCCTTTCTTGTCTTTAGGTTTTAGGATGACATTAAAATCACCTCCCAGAGGCACCATCTCATCTTTAAAGTATTTGATTATTAAGGCTAGACTTTCCCACATCCTCTTTTTGAGAAATCTGTTATTTCGGCCATAGATATTGAATAAAGAGAATTTACATCTCAGCTGCGTTGAGTAAACCTCCAACCATTTCCTGTTTTGATCCTGCTGCCTAATAACCACCTCTAAGATATCCTCATTCCAGAGGGCTCCTAGTCCACCCGAAGCCCCTTGTGCCTCTATCCAATCACATTTCCATCTACTAAACTTCCTATCATAAGACAAAAAATCCTCCTTCTTAATCTTTGTTTCTTGTAATAAAATAAGATCAAGTTTCATTTGATCAAAACACTATTTGATTAAACGCATCTTGTCAGAGGCATTGCAACCTCTGACATTCCATGATAGGAGTTTCATTGCTCCTAGGAAAAGGCATAACCTTTTCCCAATCTTAAAAGCTTGGTTTGATTCGAAGCATTACCAACAATGGCCAACTTCACTCTATTTGATTTAGGACCTCTCCTCTTTTTTTCCCCAATTCTTGGTTTTAGAAGTTGTGATGGAGTTTGTTCTATTTTCCTAAATTATGTTACACCTTGAAAATGAAAAAGGCAAAGATCATTCAAACAACCTTCCTCTTCTTGCCCAGCATAGTTTGATTCTAGTCTTCTGAAACATCACCGTTGTCTTTGTTGCTGTCAAAGGCATTATTTAGATTTCTTATCAAAGAAATTTAGATATCTTTAAAATTTAAATTATCATCTAGTTTCTCTTCTTCATATCTGAGTTGATGGGTTTGAGAAACCTGAAACTCCTGTAAGAAAAGGTCATTCTCTTCCCCTATATTGAGGTCATTTTTCATGATAGGGATAACTCGATCCTTAGAAGCTAGAGTCTCTGGGACCATAAGGGGCAAAAGATTCCTTGTGGCTGTTGTAGCCAAAATGTCATCCAGTGGATTTAAATTTTGAGGATCCCCTTGTAGCGGCATTACCTCTGGAGGGTTGGTGTCTTTCCTTTGAGCCTCTAAAACTTCTAGAGGTGTTTCCTTAACAAACTATGTTGACAATCTATCCTCTCCCAGGGAGTTTTGATGGATCACGCCTTGAATCACTTCCTCCTTTTCCAAGTTATACTCTTTCCTCCATTGAGGAGTATTACCCTATCCATGATCTTAGGAGCACCCCTGATTTTCTATCGGGTCTATAGAAACCTTCCATCCTCCTAAAAGTTCCTACTCAATCTGGTCCAGGAGTTTATCCTCTTCTAATCCTTTCCCTTTATTCATTGGTTGGGGAGGTGTTTGTGTGCTCTCAGTTTCTTCTCCCTTCCAAATTTCCACCATTTGTTTCGAGGTGCCATGATCTGTCCCCAGGATGATAAAATCTAGAATAGGATCATTGTTTTGAATCTTGATAAGGATACGGGGGTATAGAAGCATCTTTTTTACTGATCACTTCTTTAGTTGTGACATAAGATCCAATCTTATTACTGATTTGTTCTAAGGTGGTTTCATCCCAGTATTCCATAGGGAGGTTGTGAAGGTTCAACCATACTGGGTATTCATTGAGCTTCTCTTTCTGGGGATCAAAATTTTCCTCCCAGTCTTTCAAGTAAACCCCATGTTCACTTATTAGGTAAGGGCCATTGTTAAGGATCCATATTTTCTCCTCTTTAATAGCACAAATCCCCATGTAAATGCCATTCACTAGGGTTTTGAGTTTAACATTCTTCCCCCACACTTGACTACACCAATCTCTAACAAGGGATACAAAGGGCCATGGTCCTAAACATTTAAAGAAAAATACTCTATCTTTAAGGGACTCTAAAACATCTAACCATTGAGGGTTAGCTATCTTAAGAGTTGACATTACCTCATATTTGATATTTCTCTCATCTTCTTTGGTTGGTTGAGGAGGATCTACTGGTTTCGCCTTTAGGCAATAGAATCTTCGTTTGATTTTTGTGAAGTCAAAATTTCCATCAAATCATGTGTAAAGAGGTGCTTGACCATCGAACCTATTCTAGTTCTCCCCTCTCCTTCCATTTCCCGAAAAAACCCTTCTAGGGTTTTGAAACTCCCTTCTCTCATTTCTTCTTTCAAAGAAAAAGTGATCATGCTGACGGAACTGATTGTGTTGGTTAAAAGGCCAACCCTTCTGTCCTTGTCCATTATAAAACTACCCCTGATGCCTTCTAAATGGTGCTCTCGCACCAATTTTTTCTCTCGCACAATATATATTAAAATATATAATATTACTTACATGTACAATTATTAAATAGAAATATAAAATTATTATAATTAATAGTCACCAATTTTTTATTATACAATTTGTATTATGTCATATTATGAAAAAAAATTTAAATTAATATACTCTCTCTCTATCACATGTGGGTAGAGGAGTCTAATTATCTTCTTCATTCAGAGGTTTTATTTCACTTGTCTTTCAATCCTTGTAATTGAATGCATAGTTGATATGAAAGCTAACACTTCTCCATGATGCTTTCTCATAGATGGTTTAGTTGTTAAGTAGAAAATTCCATTGGAAAAAGGAAAACTCTAATAAAATTCAAATCTTCATGCAATTACGCCAAAATAACCTATGTGGTGAAGTGAGACCATGACATACTCCATCTATTCTGTCTATCATCAATTTTTTTTGAAACACTCCAAATCATTTTCAAACCTTTCCTTAATGTGATGCTCCAAGCTTTCACACAAAATATTAATAAAAATAATATTCGACACAATGCAAAGATTTTACTAGTCTTGTGAAAGTTCATTGGTATTTTTGTTGCGCAAACAAACTTTATTTCCTAATGGATTATCAATTGACCTCTATGACATAAATGTATGCAACTAATAGACCAATAGTTTTCCTAATTGACCTTCTACACCTATTGGACATACCCACTCCACACCAAGATGCAATGGCTTATATGTAAAGTAATTTAATTTTGGAACCTTGTTCCACATTTTGTTTCTTTACAAAAACTATCAGTGTCTCAATTTCCAACCTCTTTCATAGAGTTTATTTCCTTTTCTTTGTCCACCATTTTATTGAAAGAAAAATTGCAATGATCAAAACTACCTAGACAATTTATTTAGATCGAGAAAGCTACCTAAAAGGCCCCAACAATTATTGAAGTGTTTCAATTTTCTTTATACATTGAAAAAATGATCTCAATATCCTTAGATGTGTCCCCAAGAGATTTGAGGGATGTCTCAGACATCCTTAGCAATTTCAAGGTTTTCCATAATCCATATGTACAAGCAACATCCTACCTCTTTGGAGGGCATTTTGAGAATGTTCTTGGGAATTTACCAAATACAAGAGATGACCAAGGTGTGTTTGGATGTGTTGCTATGGTGTTCTATTGGGATGCATGCAACAATGTCCTACCTTTAGAGGTGTAATGCCTCGCTAGGGAACCCAAGAGAACTTAACCTAAACATGCATCTAAGTTTGTAGATTTTTTTCTTTTTTTAAAGTTAACATACAAGATGAACATCAATATGGAAGCAATATGATGAAATAAACAACTTGCATAGATTACAACTCTGAAGGTTTCCTCAACAAAGATTACATAAGAATTAATTAATTAATTTAGGGTAGATATAATTACAAAACTCATATAAACAAATGAATGATAAATGCAACACCACATAAAAGATAACACAGGAACAATTGGTACCATAAGGTATCTATAATAGCCTACATCCACTGCACATGTCGTAGGGTATGTAATACAATAACTAAAATAAAGTACAGCATGATATCTCTGAATAACTGATACAGTGATACAAGATCACATAGAAGAAGAAGATAAGAACACATCTCCACCAAAGAAGAACAAGAAGAAATAATTGCCACAAGGATCATCCAGCACTGGTACATGAATGTCAGAATCTCAAATGGTAAAAGAATCACTACCACCTGACCTTGTGAACCTAAATGGTCCACTCCCACCGCGTCGAGGAGATAACAACAGATTCCACTTGGATAACAAACATAAAAAAAACAAGCTAAGGAAAAGATCTTGAAAGCTCTCTAACTAAAGGTGTTCAAAAGATAGCAATAGGTAAGACTTTCTAATCCAGAGGCAACCGACAACATGTAGAATAACTAGACTATGCATAGGAAGGTTTCATCATGTATGTATAACCCTTGAGTCTCATCCTAGTAATCACTCTGGATCCTGGCACTCAAGTGACCATACATGGTATCAATGACTTCTCATATAGAGAAAGTCATTAGCTATGCCATATCCAATCCACGTAGGTGGCAAGCATCATCTCATCCTCCATCTTAGTCTATACTAGCACTCAAGCATGGGTGAGCAACCACATCTTTTTAAGTTCATTTAAATACCACTTAATTATATTAGGTTATCACTTGATTAAAGATAATTACAACAAGTGATCCTGGCATCCACTTGTGGGCCCCGATGCTTATTGTAAGCCACCCCCTACTACATATCTAGGTAAACTACCCTAGGGTCACAGATCTCACATAGATCAAAAAATGATAATAATGTCCCTCAGGACTGTTCCACAAAATAACAGGAACACATTGGTTCTCACAAAACCATAATATCACAAAACACTCTCTAAGTGTTCACAAAAGAATACAAACTTGCTCCCATGGATCGAACATAAAATTCAACACCATATTATCCTCTATAGAATATGAAGCAAAACTCAATTATACAAAAAAATCATAGAACAAATTTCACATAGGGTTGGATCGAATCAATTGATTACAACAAAGTATGGAAGGAAAACAACCATGATAAATAGAACACCAATTTCCTACACCTAAAATCACAAAGTATACAATCAGGTAATTCCAGATCCGGTTTCACACACAAGAACTAGAAATGATTACAAAATACCCATAAACAAAAAAAAATACAACATGATCCAATATGGTCGAAATAGAGTGACAATTGAATCACACACACAGACCAAAACATAAAACATAAAACATGACCATAAGATACTTACCCTAGCCTCTATTTTTCCCCTAGGTCATCTAATGCACATTAACACAATAAGAAAGAGAAAAACACTCAGGGACAAAGATAAAATACCCAGGGATGAAGATAAAACACTCACACCATAGTAAACTAGAAAAATAACCATTACACAACTAGGTTGAATATTTAATCGATTTCAAAACCATGTACAGGGCTGATATAAAAACACTAATAGAAAACATATCCATAAAATATTAGATACAATGTCATAATCAGAATATTATCCAAATTTCTTGAGTAATTCTAACAGGATACAACACCCAATTTCAATGATAACATAGCACCTAGGAAGATAGAAAGGCAAAGAATTGAATAGGTTTCCATAAGCAATTAAACTTAATAATCGCATTCAGTTAAAGTCCATTTCCTTAACTAAAATTTCATCTTGTTACTTATTGCACAATAGTCCTAATAAAAATGTTCAAAAATGCTCCTAAAAGACATGTTTGCATTTAGGCCTAATCTATACATAAATGCATAATTGTATAGTCCAATCAGAAAGCAATAATGAACTAATTAACTCATTTAAAAATAACCAAATATAAATGTAAGTGTGCACTACTTAATTCATAAATAAACATATATTTAATTAAATTGAAACCAACTACAATTTAATATATGTATTTGATAAAAGAAAAACATATAAATTATAATAATAAATCAAATCTTATATTTAACTTTAAATTAAATTAAATATAAATTAAATTAAATTAAAATATAAATTAATCTAAATAATAAATTAAAAAACTAAATAAATAAAGTTTTAAAGTGGGGGAGCTGGGCCCACCCCACTGTCATGTGGCAACCTAAAGTTGCCCACGACTAGCCCTCATGGGTCCTATGCGGCAGCCCTAGCCTGTCGTGCGGCAGTCTAGACTATCATGCAGTAGCCTCATGCCACTGTGAAGGGAGGGGAGGTAAGGGGTATGGGCCCCGCCTCCGTCCCAACTATTTAATTTAATTTTTTTATAAATTTTCTTTTAAAAACAACAATTTTCTTTTATTTTTTTATTTTTTAAAACACATAGCAAACATTTTTTAAATAAAGGAAAGCACTCAAATACCCAAGTCATGCATTTGACTGTAAGTGTTTTCTTTTTGTCTTCATTCTAGTTTTGACTGTGTAAAATTAATTGACTGTAATTTTTTTTACAAAGAGTATTATTTTCCTACCAGAATTGAATTTTTGATAACAAATTGATTTGTCTCTAAAGGGTAAATTTATATTTCAGACCCTATAGTTAAACTATAATCCTAATTTAATAAAAAAATTTCTAGGAGAATAATGAAGAATTTTCTAATGAAATTTTGCCAACATAACCTTGTTGTGCTAAAATTTAATAAAAACATAAAATCAATCAAACTAGGGTTTTCTAAATACCTAGAATCATAGAATTCACAGATCTATCTAATAAGATACATTTAAATTTTTGACAAACAATGGAAGCCAAAATATGCAAAACAAAACTAACAGGCAAGATTTAAAGGCCTACCTTAGATCCAAGCTAAGACTGAAAATTGAAAGCCTTTGAAGGTCTGAAGACCAGAATTCCTCAAAAAATCAATCCAAATTACAGATCTGAGTCTACGTAGGAAGCATACACATGATCCAAATGGACATACAAGAAATCACACAATTCAAATTCTCCCCAAAATCCAAAGTGCACAAGTTCTCTCAAAAACCTCAAGATTCCAAAATCCAAGCTCTCTCCAAAAACTACTCCAAAACATGTTTCCTCTCTAAAATGAATGCAAAATCCCCTAATAGAGATTCGATTCCCCCTTTCCATGTAACCCTAAAGATAACTCAATAGCTAACTCCCACTTCAACTCCAAATTAGAAATTGAAAATAAATCTCAATTAAATAAATTAAAAACACTTTTCATGCACAACTCAACTTTGACTTTTTAGATCAAGTTGATAACTTTTTGAAAACAATTTCACTTTTCAATAATGTTAATGCACATTTTATAATTAAAATATGTATTAAATAGATTAAATATTTAAAGCATCCTAAAATCATGCAATTAAATATTTAATTATTTAATAAAGTACACAAGTATAATTAAATCTAATTTTCAATTAAATAATCAATTAAATCCAAATATTCAATTATTTGACTTTTAATTAAATTTTCTCAAATAAACTTAGGAATATGATTAATATTAAATTTCAACTATAATAATTAATCAATAAATCACAGAAAATCACCCACTTAAGAAATAAATCAACTCAAGCCAAACAAAGTAAAATTAAACAAAGTAAAACCAAGAGACACCAGATAAGGATCCACAAATTCTTGTCAACTAGAAAAATCTAGGTAGGGTAGTCAAACTAATACTTGTCCAATCCTAGGACAAATGGGCTTAGGTTAGGGTTTTAGATCTGTGTTATCTCCCCTCTCTTACCATTTGAGATATTGCGATAGGGTGTGCTCATCCTAACAATTCAGGGAAGTTGATGCACGGTACCTACAAACCTGCATACAAAATCCGCATGTACATACATATATAAATATATAACAGACAATGGCAGGGATAGGCCGATCATGTGGATCTCGCAAGCAAGTAACTACGACTCCTGTAGGATTTGAGAGATACAAATCCATAGAATGCCAAGAATACTTGCATGCAAATAACCTGTTACAGGAGAGAAGCAGAAAGAAGCAAAAGGCAAAACTCAGAAGTTACTCAAAATGTGAGAGCAAAATTATGATCCAAGTTAAAGAAAAAAGAATTACAAGGTTCAACCTATAAAGGTGAACAAAACCCTAAAGCCTAAAAAAGCTAGGTTGCACATTAATAATTAATAAAAGAATTAATTATTAATGCACCTAAGAGAAAGGTTAAGCACTAAAGAGTAATAACTTAACTAATTAAATCAATATGATTTAATTAGTAAGTAAATATTACTCTAACAACTCCATCCCTCAACCACATCAGGCATGTTAAACAGAAATATAAAACAAGCATATCAACCATACACATGCATGTATGGGGTCAATAAAATCATAAGCATCAATGATCTACTAACATATAATCTATCATCCTAAACTAATCATAACATTTATAAAATCGGACTAGGGGCGGGGTACTACAAGAAGACTGTCACAAACTTACCATCTCTCATGAAAACCATGAACATACATCTTAAAATTGTCAAGGATTATTTTAAAACAGAGAAGTTTGATTCAATCAAGTTTTATTCAAGTTAATTAAAGAAAAGTTAGACAAACAAGTTTCAAATTTGTGGAAACTGGAAAGAATAAAATTTCAACAGTAATTGCACATGTCAGGAAAACATCTCTTAAATTGTATAATATTTTATATACTAGATGCGAGATTAATAAATGCCTATATATGTTTGAAAGAAACTTAAAAATGCTATGGAAGGCCCTTCCTAATCACACTTTAGAAGCCTAACATGATGGTTAGCACATTGTGAATTGACAACTATCAAGACTATAACTAGAAAATTGGACACAATTGATAATAGAATTCAATAACTAGAAAATCAAAAGACAAGTTTTAATAGTCCTTGTCAACATCAAAAGATTGCCCAAGAATCAGTAAAATTGGAAAAAGAAAAGGAAGATATCCTAAGTCAACATCCTACACTATTAAGTGGGGACTTAAAGACATTTTTTAAGGACAAAATTAATATTTTGTCTTAAATAGTTAAGTTATTATTTTAAATTAAAAATTAAAACTATTCTATTGTCTTAAACTAAAAATGTAGACGAGAAAAGAAATAGAAAAAATTTTCTCGCTCCCGCCCACACAAACTTAACATCCCTGCGCTGGAGTCAATATTCTCCATATTTTTTGATAAGATTGTAGATCCTTGAATATCTAGATTCAACATTTCCAAAAGAAAATCAAAGCTGCTATTCATCTTTTATACAGGTAAATATTAAAAAATAGTTTGAACAAAATGTAAATTTAGCATGTATTAGGGTGAATGCCAAAGAGATCTCAATGCCATGGCTTTAGGCATTCAGAATCTTAGACTCCACAGGTGCCCAGTTTCTCTAGCATAGGATTTTTTCTAAAGGGAGAAGAGAATACATATTCAAAACCCCACATTAATTGGTTTTTTTCTCTTGTCTTCTTCTAAATAGAAACTGCCATGTTTTGACAAGGGTTTTTCAAGCCCTAGACTTTTGCACAAAAAGAAGGTGCAAGAGAGGTTGCATTCTTCTAGGTCTCCTTCCATATAATCATAGGCCCTCCAAATCCTTTCAAAAGATGGCTAAATTTATTTCTAACTATTCTTCCTCTGGTGATTTTGCAAAGAAAGTAAAGGAAAAGGGAAATCTTGAGGAGAGAGTTTCAAAATGTTTCTTCTATCTCTAGTTTCTCTAGACATGTACCAAAAAGGGTATTTCTTGATGGCCAATGGGTTGATAATGCCCTGAAGCATTGCAAAATATGGTTTTATGAACCCATAAGAGAAGATAATTTATTAAAACATAATAAAAGGGAATTTTCTTTAAACCCTAAGTCTAGTATTTGCAGAAAGACTGTTAAGCCTCCGAAGGAAGGATCCTGAGATTTCCCCCTTAACAATAATACTTTGGGGTTTTATAAACCCACAAAAGGGTATCTATAAATGTTGAAAAAAAATTGTCATAAGTGGTCTTAGAAAAAAAGTAGTCAGATCGGGTGTCCTCCCCATCATCACAGAAGCAAGTTTCTCTAGAAATATGTTGGAAAGGTCACTAGATTTCAAGTTCTTTCTCTTTTTGTCAAGTCTTCTATTTTTCTCTTTCAATTGGAATTATTAACGTGTTTTGAATATGCAATGACATTCCTTCCCATTTTCTAGTTCTGGGGAATTTTAAGTAATTTTTTATTTAAAAGGTTTAGATTTTTATATTTTATGCACCAAATGACACAGTCTCTCCAGTCCTTTAAAATATGATATGTCAATCCATCTAGACTAGGGGGATGTGTCCATGGAATACTAGGTTTTATTCATTTATATGTGTTCTCTACAACAATCTACTATTCTCTTAATATGTATATACCTATCCCCAAAATATGGCATTTGTAAACTACTAATTTTGGTAAATCAATTTATTACCATAAAATCAAATGAAGGTAACATTACCATCACAAAAATAAGAATTGCCATTTATTTATGAATTATCCTCGTGAAGTTGAAGTAAAAAAAAAAAGCAATGCCATTTATTTATCTTGGTGAATTTGAAGTAACATTTCAAATCATGTAGCATCCAGAAGAAAAAAAATATTCAAAAACATAACAAACTAGAGTCATAGTTGATTTTGCAGGGTTCTTGAGGATAGACAAACCTAAGTACTTTAAATTTTTAAATATAATTCTAAGTCCCAAATGTGCCACCTGCTCAAATGTTTCTTTTTTAAAATAATTTTTTTAAAATGTAAACCATGATTCTATATTGCTCTAATTTCTATGACCTATACTGTTGGCATTTCTATGATAATGGGTAGTAACATGGACATTTTTTACCAACGTTTTATTTTTTAATCATAGTTGTTCAAATTCTATTGTTAGGCTAAATAATAGGAAAGCAAGTTAGCTCGTCTGGCATGTGAATCTCATTCTTCTGATGGTGAAACTATATCAGATAGGATTTATCTACCTAGGTCTTATCCTTCTCTAAGTGGTGAATAGGGTGTTGTGATGGGGTTCTTTTGTGACTCACTAGAAATCAACACTGGTGATGAATTCTATGGAACATATATAGACCCAAGGAGAGGTAATGAATCAAGACAATTTTTCACACCGGTAAATTCAAGATCTTCTATTGATGATCCTCTATATTTTTAATTTTTTTAACATGTTGTAGTTACTTCTACACCTTTATATCCATTTGTAGGTTCATCCCATGTGAAGTTGGACAACTTGTATCACTAAGAGACAAGTCTGGAAAATTAGTTTCTCATGGGATTGTTCTACAAGTAGAAGGTAGGTGACATGGAAGACAACTGGATTGTTGTGTAAATTATTGCTCTTGAGTTTGATAGAAGGGAAAGGTCACCACATCCATTAGATGTTTCTAGAATCACCTTTGAGGAAGAAGAAATCTTGGATGGAAGAATGATTGTTCTTTAAAACACCCAATATTTTTTTATGCTACCTCCAAATATAGAGTAACTAAACAATTTCTTTGTTCTGAACTAGTTAGGCAAGAAGGCACAAAATATGGTATATATGTGACAAAGGAAGTACACATCTTAGAAAATAAAGGAGGGGTGAAAATTTATTCAAACTGAAAGAGAATCAAGAACAAATAGAGAAAGGGCATCAAACAGCCCTATCAAGATCAACCAAGTGATCAAGTTTATGGGACAAGCCCATCGAAAGTTGAGTCTTATCAACAATGTTCCAATTACACATATGGTCAGAGGCCCACTTCGCCAGACAATCAGCAACACCATTCCATTCCCTAGGAATATGAGTGAAAGTAACAAACTCTAAAGAAGTACACAAATTATGAATCTAGTCTGCAATCAAAGCTAACTTCCAACTAACAACTTCAGAAGTACAAACCATTCACAAGGTAATCCATAGAGCTTCCTACTTCACTAACATTTTGCATTCCACAAAAAAAAAAGAGGATGGAAGCATTGTTCTCTAGAATTACATACTCCTAATTAATGGAGTTCCAAACAAAAATATAATCAGCCACATTGTATACCATATCATTCTTTTTATCTCTTCTCTTCTCAACTGTAATCTGCAAATGTGGCTTTTTGAAGGTTTTCCTTCATTTTGTTTTCAATGATGCAAAATGTTGAAGAGATTATTTAAAACTTTTTATTTGAAATAGATGTATTTTATATACAATCATAATCAAAAAAGCATTGTTTCCACCATATTTCAAGTGTGTTATATGGCTTTATAAGGGAAATTAAAGCGTCTAATCTGTGGGAGATTATCTTGGTACATAAAAAAATGGATGGATGAAAATATACATCAAATTCAAGAAAGTGCATCCTTGTTATAATGAATCAGAGAATGGCTTATAAATATGAAATGTAAATAGATGATGTGCTTCGTGAAGAATTATCTTTGAATCCTTTTGAGCTATGGAAGGCAAAGCATAAATCTGAAGTGCATTGTGAAAAAATTGAATATCGATATAAAATTTAAAACAAGAAACGATATGAATATACTTTATTAATTTATTTTAAATGCTATTTAAAATGTTTTTGATAGAAAAAAGTAGCAAGAGGGTGTTGGCCCATGGAATAGAAAGACTAGGAGCACATTAACAACACATTAATAGCACTTAGTCTTAAAACAAATAATCAGCAGCAAAATAGTGTCCCATCTGCCTCTATAAAAAAAAATTTAAAGGTCCTTAGCAAAAAGAAAGAACTAGAGTAGCTTAACCAAAAAGTATAGAACATATTAATAGTCATCTGCCACGCAGGGCTAATCCAAAGTATTAAAAACTTAACCATAAAATAGAAAAGAATAATAAAAAACTTGAGGCCTAAAATCCCGAACTAGAACAAAATCACCATGGCAGCAACAGTAGTTAGGATCTCTCACCTAGACACTTTGACATCAAGGTATCAGCCCACTCTTCCTATAGAAATAGGAATAGGTGTCTATTATCCTCATCAGCTTCCAATTTACCACCAATAATCTTCTCTTGCACATTACACAGCATCAGAGCTGATGTGTGCATCACTTTAAGGGAAAATTTGTTTGAATCAGTGATGCGGGCTTTGATTTCCCTTATATCCTACTTGAGGCCAAGAATCTCATTATCTAACTCATTGAACTTGTGTTTGAGGTAACCTTTGAACCTATTGTTCTTAGCCATCACCATGGTAGTGTGCTTAGTGTGAGGGGGGTTGACCTGCTAAGTGTGGAGAGAGGGTAGGGATGGGGTGTTCCTACTAGGGATTTCATTCACCACCGACGGGGGATTTGAAGGAGGAGAGCAACTAGACCTAAGCAAGTTCAAGTGCTCATTCGAGGAGCCCTTAATCAAACTAGAGGAGGTAGAGGTATCCATATCCATCGAATGATTCTTATCCTCAGAGGCTGTTTCCTTGAGTCTTCTTTTGCATTTCTCCTTGGCAAGTCTGTTGGATCACTGGACAATACCACCCAAATCAACTTCCAACTCCACCTGACTACTTGAATTTTTTGGTTTTTTGAGCTTCCTCTCAATTTTAGGGGTGCTATCAAGCACTGTCATATCCTTAGATTCCATGAACTCAGAGACATGGGACTCTTGTAAATCCACTGCCCTATTGAAGGGGTTTTTCACACATCTCTTGTGGCC
Organism: Chamaecyparis obtusa; assembly: GCA_027943335.1. NCBI lineage: Eukaryota > Viridiplantae > Streptophyta > Pinopsida > Cupressales > Cupressaceae > Chamaecyparis > Chamaecyparis obtusa. The sequence goes on from BSBK01006274.1 coordinate 27,148, forward strand.
TTTACCATCATGTGGGACCAGATCAATCTCCTAGATGGACAGGGAGGGGGACTGAGAAGGGTTATTGGCTCCCGCAGGAGAAACATCCTAGGTGACCTCCTTAATAATAAGGGGGGGTTGGGGTGGGGGGAAAATGGATTTATGGAAGTTGTACAAATAGACAAAGAGGCCCTAGTGAAGGATGGGAATTGGCTTCTCAGGATTCTTGTTCTATTTTATGTCTAGGATGTTACTTTCCAGCGAGTGGAGGAGGTAGAAGGGGATGAAAATAAGGTCCCTATTCCTAATGTGGTTAAGGACTAACAGATGATAATGTGACACACCTTGGGCTAGAACTTAGGGAGCAGCTTGTGGTTGAATCCCCCAAACTTTTTCACAGGCTTTTCACCTGGCCTCAAGAACTAGTTGAGACTGGTGATGTCTGGCATCTTGCTGGTTTTCTTGTACTTCCTTCCCTCTGTCGATAGCCCCATTTCTTTACCAATGACCTCCTCATTGATTTGAAAGTGTATGCCCCCTATCAACGCATTTATGTTGTTCCATGAAGACACAAATTACTTAGAAATTTGTTCATCATGGCCACCCTTCATTATTTCCATGAAGCCCCAAATTCCACTATATTTGGAGTAGTGAATAACCAAGGGGTCAGAGGTGAACTCCTCTTCCCTTTTGTCCAACTCAATATGCAAATTTTTTGTACCCATCTGGAGCAGACTAGTTTCCACCATAGATGCCTTCTGAAATTTACAAAGTCGAGCTTTGCATGCCAGGGCATAAAATAGGGCTTTTTGAGTTAACTATTTTATGTGAATTTTGTTCATAAAAGGTAGGGACTGGGTGGTATTTGGATATTCAAGCCCCGTACAGTGAAATTCAGTGGTTCTCAGGGCATCATTATTAGAAGTTAAGCCAATTTTTCCATTAGTGTTCTTAGTAATTGAAATTACCTGCTGATGCAGACAACCATTCTTCCACATGTAATCACGCAAAAGGAAATTATGAACCTTTATAAGATTTTGTGCATACATATTCATAATGACTATAATCATTATATTAAGCCAACACATAATCTTTGTGGGGCCCTCAACAATTTTATCAACAATGTGACTCATTTTGAACATTGTTGGTGTCGTGTTTTTTTCGCCTGATTAGCCATTGGGTCTCCTTTGGTAGCTCACTAACCTCCTCCCATTTGACTAGCCTAGATTTCTTAAACCCAATGCTAGCCACAGAATCCACCACCACATTACCTTCCCTGTAGGTATGGGAAATGGTTGTGTTTTGGAAGTTGTTGAGAAGCTCCCAAATTTCCACTATTATGGTGAACTCACCTGCCACCTCACATTCAATCTTTTTTTGACAGCCTCTACAATTAATTTGGAATCCCCCTCAATCATCAGCAACCTAATATTCTTGGAGATGCAAAATTTTATACCCCATACAAGAGTTGTGCCTTCAACTTGATTAACAGTACTATTTTTGAGTGGCCCAGCATAAGCCAAAAGGCAAGAACAATTGTGGTCTCTTAGCACTCCACCCTCACCTTGGGTAAGATTATTCACCGCCACATCAAAGTTTAATTTGACCCAACCCACGAGCGGGACAACCCACCAAGTAGCCTTCTGGGTTATCAACCTAGAGTTGTCAAACCTAGTGAAGCCAAACAACAAATTCCAATTTTCAGTCGTTTTGATCTCCTAGGATGATGGGGGTGCAGAGGGGAGTTTCCAGTTAGCCGAGACAAAATTCTCACATAGGATTTTGGCGCCTAGATGGTGAGAGGCCTCAGGTGGGAAATCAGTCTCCCTGAAGATCCTGTTATTCATTTCTTTCCAGATAGTCCAACAAATGTGTGGGGGAAGAAGACACCATAGTAGCTAAAGGAGAGGGTGATTAGAAGGGGATTGCCAACCAGTGAACTAGTGGACATCATGTTCAAGGACCTAGGGGATCCCCAATTTTCCAATAACTCCCTGCCAAATACTAGCAGAGTAATGATAGTGTATGAATAGGTGATTCACAATTTCATCCTCCTTCTTATAGAGGACACATCTGCTAGCTAGGGGAAACCCTCTTCTAATGAGGTTTTCATGAGTTAAAAATTTACCATGCATAAGCGTCCACCTAAAGAAGTTGATTTTTGGAGTAAGGTATGTGATCCACATATTTTTCCAATCTCCAGGGTTATTCTCCTCCTTCAGAAGCAGGTTGTAAGAAGTCCTGACCGAGAAGGTTCCCACTTGGGTGGGGGCCCAAATGATATAGTCCTGGCTAGCAATTCCAATAATTATGACATTTCTCAATATTTCCATGAGATCATTAGCCAAGTGTTTTAATTTAGGTCTATCCCTGATCAGAAGAGCTATATCTTTCCATCTCCCTCCAGGCATGAGGTTGTAGGTTTTGTTACCAAGGATAGGCCTAAGGTAGGTCATGAGGGGGCCAAACTATCTGCCAAGGTTAGTGCAATTTTGGATCCATGAGTCATGCCAGAATTGGATGGATCTTCCATCCCCAAGTTGCCAGAAGACACCCTTAGAAAGCATGGTTTTGCATTTGTATATATTTTCCCAAAGTTTGGATCCCTTAGGGAGTTATTTATCCTAGTATATCATCCCATAAGGGTGCCCTTGAAGGTACTTAGCTTCCATAATTTTACACCAATCCACTTTCCTTTTAGTAAGCTTCCAAGCCACTTTCATGGTGAGGGCCCTGTTTAGCATGCCAATTCGCCTAAGACCCAGACTACCCAACCATTTAGGAAGGAAAAACATTTCCCAATTGACCAGGGACATCCTCTTTTTCTTTTCAGAGCTAGCCCACAGAAAAGTTCTTTGTATTTTTTCCAGCCTGTCAACCATTTTTTTTTTATCTTGAAGAGGGATAGAAAGTAAACAGTTATTCCCTGGAGAGTAGAAGCCACCAGCTAGAGTTTACCAGCATTGCTCAGAATCTTCCCTTTCCATCTAGCCAATTTGTGCAAGGTTCTTTCCAGGATGGAATTCCAGACTTCTTGAGAGACCTCCTTGATAGTAAGAGGAAGGCCTAGGTAGGTAGAGGGGAGCGAAGCCGACTGACAACCCAATATTTGAAGCACTCTGGTTTGGGTCTCAAAGGGGCTGTTGAAGAAAAGTCTTCTTTTCTAGTAGTTGATGCACTTTCCTGAGGCCATAGCATAATTCTCTAATAGGTTCTTCCACTATCTAGCTTCAATCAATGATGAGTATCCAAAGAGGAAAGTATCATCCACAAATTATTCTAGAACAACTTGTTGTAGAGTGGAAGATAGTTTGATTCCTTTTATTCTTCCCTTGCAAGAGAGTATAATCAAATTCCTGCTGAGGACTTCAGCCACCATAATGAGTAAATAGGGGGAGAGGGGGTCACCCTATCGTAGACCTTTTTTAGGTTTAAAGAAGCCGCCCGGGGAGCCATTGACCAGCACAAAGAAACTAATAGTTTTTGTACATTATTGAATAATGTGGATGACCTTATCATTAAAGCCCATTCTACTAATGATTTTTTGAAGAAAGGACCAATTAATCTTATCATAAGCCTTAGAGATATCAAGTTTGAATGCCATACCTGGTGCTTTGCTCCTATCAATAGAGTGGATAATTTCATGTGTGGATATGGCCACATCCAGGATTTGCCTTCCTAGAACAAAACCTTTCTGAGTAGGGATAATCAGTTTGTCTAGGAGGGGCTTCAGTCTATTAACTAGGATCTTAGTGAGGATCTTATAGAAAATGTTACATAGACTGAGAGGCCTAAAGTCTAGCATAGAGGTAGGGTTATCATTCTTAGGGACCAACACAATATAGGTCTTCTTATGGTGCTTTAGCTATTGCCCCATTGTGAAGAAGTCTTTGGCAACATGAGAGACTTCTAGTCCAACAATATCCCAATATTCTTGAAAAAAAATTGGGGGGAAACCATCAGGTCCCAGTGCTTTATAGGAACCCATAGAAAAGACAATTGCTTTAACTTCCTCATCTAAAACACTCCCTGTGAGGTGATCATTTTCACTGTGAGTAAAAACACATTAGATGTTTTGTAGGAGCTAATTCTGCACATTGATCAGGCCCATGTGTCCAACATTAGAGTATTATCCCCTAAAGAAATTGGTCGCAACCTGGTTAATTATTTCCTTCTCAGTAACTGTTATCATTATTTTCACTCATCTTTGGAGGTATAATTACTAAGTGAGACTACTATACCCTAGTTTGGATTATTAGGTGATCTTTCTTAAGTTTGCATTCATTTCATTGTAAGGTACATGAAAAGAAAAGAAATGATCTACATCTAAGCATGACATGTATATGTGCCAATGTTTTAAATGTGTTGTACAAAAGGAAAGAACTAAGAAGACCATTTATCTAAGCTCACATAGGCTATGAGAATAGGAATTTTTAGAATTGCATGAATGAGTACAAGTATACATGAAATGATAAACATAAATACAAGGGTACTAGACATTACCTAGTAATGAAGTCTTGATCCATGGTGTTCTATGTGCTCCTAAGATCTGGAACCTATAGAGAAGAGAGGAAGAGCTAGGGGTTAGATCCAATGTATCTAAGCAATGAATGGTACCATGATATTTACAAAGCATGCATATATGCACTCAGTCAAACACCTCTAAAAGGAGCTGTCCTTAGGGCATGTGCACTAAGGAGGCCATAGAAATAAAAGAGATACCATTGTTTTCACTAACTTTTTTGTTCCATGTGCAGATATAGAAAAATATGATTCACTTTTTTTTTCCTCATACAGATAATCGAGGGGCTAAGAGGATGGTATTCCTAACAGAGACCATCTTCGAAGCTCCACGATTGTCTGAACAACAACAATAGAAAGATATTGGGATCTAGATGAATGACCTTGACCTATGATGCAGGCCATGCCAGGAAAACCTCAAATTTCCTTGATAGTGATTGCATCATAGGCCAAGAACACCCATGATCACTGAGGCAACAACTAGATGATGCAGTATCAGTGGGACATTCAAGGACTATAAAGATAAACAAGTGAAGCATGGTCAAGGGCACTGACAGATTCAAGGGGCATACATCATCAACATGTCAAAAGATTCAAGGGCTACAGTTGGCAAATCAAATGATGGCACACCATGAGGAGAAGCATACAATATCAAATGAAGATGGTGTCACAAAGCATGATATTCATGGGTTTCAAGTACAGTGAGCATGCACTGAATAATTTTGTTTACTTGGTGTCATCAAGTAATCCAACTGAACAAATAGATGAACAAAATATAGCATGGCATGGTGAATCAAATGATGGCACCAAGTAAGCAATAAAAAGAAAACGTTGTATAATCAACTTTTGGCCTCACAATGGTAAAAAATAATAGTCAAATACATAATGTCGGTTATCAACAGTGCATAAACATAAAAATGGCATTGATATTCCATGAACATATACAACAACCATGCTAACAAATCAAAGCCATAAGCCAGCAAGCTCGGCTCCAAGTTTGAATAGCAGGTTGAATCAAGAAATAATTGGGTACTTCATGCTCATGGCCTATGCAAATAATTATCCATCTAGTATAAAAATAAAGATCAATGATTCAAACAAATCAAGTGCCAAACTGATTGATCACATCACAAACATTCAACAATGCAGATCATTAATGCATACAATACAACCCGTGATCTCATGGTGCCAGGAGCTAGACTCAGAGACCAAGTCAAGGACAACTGAGTATATATATGCTAATGTAGAGAGACCAAACTCATGGTTCATGGGAAATATGCCATAAATAGGAAAAGCATAGAATAATGCCATATTCCAAGGTTCATGGGCCATGGACCCAGATAGTAAACAATGGTCCCCGATAGCATGCAAGTAATATAAATTCATAATACATTTTGATGTCATTACAGTACATATTTAATAATGTCACAAGTAGCTCGCAAAGCCCTCATGGTGCCCCATCAGCCATAAAACAATATATAGCAAGGAACAATGGCACGAGTTAGATATTTGTTTGAGCTCGGTGGCTCTCAGCATTAAGTGAAACACAAATCCAATGCCCTAGATGATTTACAGGCTGACACACATCAAACAAGGAATCCATTGACATTCAAAGGGAATTCAACAATGATGCCATGTTGTGATTCACTTCCCCAAGAGCTAATGATAGTGATCTATAGAAGTATTCACGGGCTATACAGAAGCCAGAGAAAAAAACACAGTAGTAAGTAAATGATGATATGCCAAGCATTGACAGGGAACAAGCATAGAGATTAACATTGCAATGTAATCCAGATAGACTACAGGTTGCAACAGTAGCCATAACCCATGAGTAGCATCAACAATGAGCTCGATTTCATGCAGGGACGTTTTAATGGCCATCAAAATAGAGAATGTAAACAAGGAATATTGATGCCCTAGCATTACTCATGGTATATCAAAATAATGCTCTAGTATTTATGGGCTATCGAATCTCCAGGAATGACATAGCATACATAAGATAAAGCAACAATAGAACAATGCCCTAGCTTATAGCTACAAGGCCCTCAAAGTTCAAAACAATGAGCTCAATTTCATGCAATAGAAGATGAACCAATGAATTAAAAAATACAGAGATAACAGTGACACAACCAAATGCCTAAAACTACAGAGATACCACGCCCTTGAAATTTCATAGGGACTGAATACACATTATGAGAAAAGCACACATTATCAAAGAAATATAGGGAAATGAATGCACAATCAAATGCTTACCTTCTACGGTGATGCCATGAAGTGAAAAAGACTGATGTTTCCATATCCAGCCCGAAAAGAATATGGAGAGGTGCAGTAAGAATGGAAACTTTCCAAGTGCCGAGATGGGAAAGTCTAAATGCCAGCGGCTTCCTCATCTTCGAGGGGGTTTCCCTCCAAATGATTGACTATTTGATTCTCCCCTCTTTTTAGGGCTGATTTTCTTCTAATCATTCTTTATTTTTAGTGCTTTTGCATTAGGTGGGTTTTTATTTTGTTAAAATGTAAATGTTTTAAAATATATTTTCCCCATTTTGGGTTGAGAACTATTTTAAAATATAGTCAAATCCACATTATTTTGTCATAAAAGGGGCAGGCTTTTTAATGTAAAGGTCATTGCAGATTCTTGTTGTAAATTATGGCAATGGTATTTTATGAACCATTCATCAGAATATTGTTAGTGCATGACCTAGAGGGGTTAGAGTGGTCTCATTTTGACCACCTATTCTAGGAGTCTATTTTTTTTCCATTACCCCTATAAAATTGAGAATCTGGCATCTGAGTTTATGAGGCATCCTCATGGGCCTATTTTGAGGGATTTTCCATTTTTAGGAGGTTGAGGTGGCTTCAATGCTGATTATTTTTGCCTCATTTTATATACCTCTCACATACATGATTGAGGTTAGCTCTTCATTCTCTCTCCCATAGATTGAGGGTGTTGTACCTCTAAGAAACATAATTTTGTACTTGGCTTCTTTTAGTAATACAGAAACAGGTCCTTGTCTTATTTTGATTTCTGATCTTTTCATTGAGTTTCTATGCCAGGGTTATTATGATATGATATTATCCTTAGCTTTCATGTTGATTCAATTAGGTATTTAGAAATCTATTTTGGCTTTAAAGTATTGGTTTGTATGAAAAACTGGAATCAGAATCATGAAAATATTTTCCCTTTTCATGTTTTCTAAGTACCTTACTAGTTCTAAGAAGTTCTAAGTGATGAGATCAAGTTGTGGGTTATAGTTTCTTTTCAGCTATTTTGTAAGCTCGTATCAATTGTGGATCTTCTATCATTTAGTGGATCACCTAGTTTTAAATCAGTTTCAGTTATTTGTTTCATGCACTCTCTCCCTTTCCTCAAAATTTAGTCAATTCTTTAAGTGATCTAAGGGGAAGTTGGCCCCTATTCTGAAGGTCTACTTTCTGATAGGTCACCCACAACTTGAAAGTAGTCCCATGTTTCATAGGATTGCTAGGTTTTAACACTTAATAAATTGGGTGCAATCCTTAGTGACAATAGTTTTTGGCAATCCCAGTGGTATGAGACTCAGTGAGTTAGATTTCTAAAGTATTTTACATATGGGTTATTGTTTTGTATGAGCAGTGACTATGTTTTGATATCATACCTAGCGACTCTAATCTTGTTTCATGCAGATCACCACTTAATCTTATGAGTGGGATTCCAACCAGGCAAAGCAAGAATCCTTTTGTTTATGCTAAAATGCCACCATCCAAGAAAAGGCCTAAAGTAGCCCAATCTAGTGCATCCCAATCTGCAAATCCCACTCCCAATCCCATTCGTATTCCTACAAGAACTATCCCAATCTAGCCAGTACAAGTAATCCATCTAGTGCAAGAAGCACCAATAGTTCAAGTTCCCCTTAATCCCCCAATAGCCAGAAATCATCCTTTTGTAGCTTTCAATCAAGGCAGCCCTTTGAACTTATAGCAGCACAATGACATACCTATCTCATCCCTTAAGAGCCTACCTATTTTCACAGAAGAGGATCAAACCTCCACTATCGAGCATATAAGAGACATTGCATCCCTATATGCCCTCCAAAATATAACCTAGGATAATGTAGTTGTGAGATTGTTAGAAGCATCCTTTAAGGGAAAAGCTTTGCAATGATTTAGAGGTTTAGTGGTCGGTTCCATATCCAACTGGGATGAGTTGGGTCAAGCCTTAACCAATCAATTTGAAGATAAGTCCGACCACCTCTCATTAGTTGAACATCTGACCACCATTAAAAGGGCACCCCAGGAGTATATGATGGATTTCAATTTCAAATTCCAAAGAACATGAATAGAATACCAGCTACACTTAAACCCTCAAGTCAGCATGCTTTCCTATCCTATTTAAGGGCACTTAACAGTGATATCTTTGTTATGATCCAGTCTATGGGAAGGAATAACTTACCAGCAGCATATGATGTTGCTATAAGAGTAGAAAATAGTCTGATACAAGTTGGAAAGATAGCCCCAAGCCTATCTTTCTCGAGCTTCATCCTATCTGAAAATTGATTCCAGCTTTGGCATCTATTCCACCTCTCCCAACTCCTCCCTAATAGGCTGTCATTCCATCTATTGACTAGTCCCAAGATCTAAAATATATCAAGAAGACCTTGTAGTATGTTTCTAATGAACTGGTGAACCTTAAAAAATAACAATTCCAACCTTATCAGTAGCCTTATCAAGCCCCTTATCAAGCTCAGTATCAGAAAAATAGGCCCCAATACCCATCAAGCTAGCAAGGCAAAGTAAGAAACTATAGTCAGAAAACTAATCAGCCCTACAATCCTAACATCCCTAGCACTTCTAGAGAGCTGGTTCCTATAGCTCAGAACAACATGTCACAAGAATATCAGTGGAGCTTCCCATGCAATCAGCAGCATATTCAGGGGATGTGTCCCAATGGCTATGGCCAAGACCTTATGATGCAGAAAAATGTCATGATGCCACAAGAAATGACTCAAGAGCCAGAGATCTAGCAAGGTCAAGCTGCTGCCCCAAGTGAGCTACAAACACCTAAGGTGGCACTTGTTAACTTTCAAAAGGAGGCATTATGTGGGGTAGATTTTTCCCTAAATGACAACCAGAACAATGTTCTGGTTACAGCCAACACAAGGTCTAAGAAGAAAGCTTTGGAGGCTAAACAAGCGGTCTCTACCAGTCAACAAGCTCCAGTTGTAGCCCCATAGCCCAAGGTGGCTCAAGCCCCACCTCAAAATCAATTAAAAGAAGTCAAGGAACTAGCCAAGGCAGTAATGCAGTTGGCATCTGCATAACCAGAGATTGCTATAGCAAAGGGGTAGCCTAAGGTGATCTTGGGATCTTTTAATATTGTTGAAAAAATGAAGAAGACCTCTATAAGTATCCCTATGATGGAAACTTTGGCAATTCCTAGACAAAAGGAGTTAATACTTAGCACATTGGCAAAAATTTCATCAAATGAGGAAGGTGTTTTAAAGAAACCTAGGATCCTGATGGCTGAAACACCTCAGAAAGAATAGCAGACTGGAGAAGCTAGCTTGCAGCCCATCATTTCTCCATAGGTTAAACCCCCTCCTTTCTATGTTACTCTTGTTGTTGGGAATTTTTTGTTTCATAATTGCATGATAGATTCAGGGGCAAGTAGTTCAGTAATCTCTAAACAACTAGTAGACCTCCTAGGATTGTCTTATGAGCCAATAGAAATGCATGTCATTCAATTGGATGGGTCATCAATTAGCACCATTGGAGTCATTAAAGACCTAAGTATGACCTTGCATGAGTGTCCCAACTTCTCTATCCTTCAAGATGTCAATGTCATAGATCTGCCTCCCTACTTCACTATTTGTTTAAGCAGCAATTTCACTACTATGTTGAGGGGATACCTTTCAGCTGATTGGTCTCATTTATAATTTAAAACCAGATATGGGACTAAGGTTAGAATCAAGTTTGAAGCCTCTATAAAGAACCATGTTGAACCCTATACTCCTAGTCCTATAAATGTCAATCTGATGTTCCATGAGTAGGATCCTCTTAACTCTGAGCCTAAGACCACTATCAAAAACATTCCAGATATTGTTTTGGATAAATGGGTTGAAAGAGATTTAGAAGATAATCCTTTTAGAAACATGGAAATTTTTGGTATTGGGATGTATATCATTCATGAGGAGGGTGCAGTAATTCCATATTTGATAAATAAAGAAGATGAGCATTCTGAAAATCAGAATAGTGAGTTGTGGTAGTTGTTCTTTGATGGTGCCAGAAGAAGAATTGGTTAAGGAGGAGGAGGTGTCTTAATTTTTTGAGAGAGGCAAAGGTATTACTCTACCGTTTGTTTTTCTTTTAGTTGTAATAACAATACAACAGAGTATGAGGCTTTGATTAATGGTTTAGAATGGGCTAGACAGAGAGGAGTCAAATGTTTAAAAGTTATGGGTGATAGTGAGTTAGTGGTTAATCAGATTCGTGGCACTAATCTCACTAAAAATGATACACTCAAGATAGATAAGCACATGGTTTGGGATTTAGTAGGAGGCTTTTGTGCTTTTAATCTAGTTGTTGTCCCAAAAAGTCAAAACAAACAGGCAGACAAGCTGACTACCATGGGAGCTGAATATGATATTCCCAAGGAGGTCACAAGCACTAAAATGTAGCATGTGAGAGTCCTTGTGAGACCCTCAATACTAGACAATCAGGTGAGCTGGCAAGTCTTTGAAAATGATGAGCAGATTTTCAATTTTTTGATAGAAGAAGCTGAATTCTCTAAATTCAATCAGAATAAGCTTTCTCACTAGTATAATGACTAGATGTTATAGTTGAAAACTAACAAGTTACCCAAGGGACTGGTCACCCTTGAGTCCATTTTTAACTCTAATAACCAGCTTAGAGGGGACAAGGCCAGCATGACAGTCAAAGAAGAACACTACTAGCCTATAGAGATATTCAAAGATAAGTCCCTCAAGCTAGGAAAGGTATGTGCACTCATCCAGAAAGGTAGGCTTTTGTCTCATTATGTCAAGATTTTAATGATATTTTTGCATGGGAATATTATGATATGAAAGGGTTGATCCCCACTTAGCCCATCATACCATTGCGCTAGAACCCCATGCCAAACCAGTGAGACAAAAATAAAGACCTATCAACCCTAAGCTAGAAGTGTTAATGAAAATAGAGCTAAGGAAAATGATTGAAGCCAATATCATCTTTCCTATCAAACACACCTCTTGGGTCTCCAATCTAGTGCCTATTAGAAAAAAGAATGGTGAAATCTGATTATGTGTAGATTTCAAAGACCTCAACAGAGCCTCACTCAAGGACCACCATCCATTTCCCTCCACGGAATAGATATTGTTGTTTGTCTTAGGGTCTAACAAATTTTCCTTATTAGATGGCTTTTCTGGCTACAACCAAGTCCTAGTAAGAGAGGAAGACTAGTATAAAACAACCTTCACCATCAAATGGGGCACAATGGCATACAGGAAAATGCCTTTTGGGCTATCTAATGCTAGTGCTACATTTTAGAAAGTCATGGAAATGACATTTATTGGTTTGATGAATAAGTTTTTCCTTGTCTATTTAGATGATACAACTATCTTTTGAAGAGATACTAATGATCACCTAGTTCATCTAAGGCAGATTTTTGAAAGGTGCAAAGAATTTGGAGTTTCATTGAATCCTAAAAAATGTATCTTTTCTGTCCATGAAGGTAGGCTACTAGGACACATTGTTTCTAAGCAAAGAACAACAATTGATCCTGAGCGAGTAAAGGTCATCATGGAACTACCCTTACCAACATACAAGAAGGGGCTGCAGAGTTTCTTTGGGAGAATCAACTTCTTGAGAAGGTCCATCCCTAATGTCAGCACTATTGAAGCCTATGACCTAGATGCTGAAGAAGAATTCAATTTTTCATTGGAAAAATGAAGGAAAGAAATGTTTTGAAGAGATAAAGGAAGCAATTTCTTCTGCTCCTACTCTGGTGAACCTTGATTTTTCTAGAGATTTTATTCTATATGCTTTTGGGGACACTAATAGTATCTCTGCCATGTTAGTCTAGCATAATACTAGAAGCAAGAGTAGCTAGTGGCTTTTTACAGCCAACGTCTAGATGGTTATGAAATAAATTACACTCCTATAGAGAAACATGTCTTAGCAGTAGTGAGGAGCTTGAAGAAATTCAGGCACTTGTTGTCCAACAACATAGTGCACCTAATGGTTGCTCACCCCTGCATAAAAGACTTACTTGTGAACAAGGATATAAGTCATAAGAGAGCTAGTTGGGTCACCAAAGTCATGGAATATGACATTCAAATCAAGGTAACTAAGTTGATAAGGGGAAAGGGTTTGTGTGAGAAGATGAATGAAGGTAGAATAGACGAAGGCCAACAAGAAGGAGAGGTTGTCCTGATGAACCAAAATTTAGAATAGAGTGAAAGCTGCACATCAAAGATCAAGCACTATCTCTTAACTGGTCAATGCCCTCAAAGCCTAGATAGAAGAAAAAGGAGATACTTTAGGCTCCAAGCCATTCTGTTTACCATTTTGGATAATGTTTTGTATAGAAGGGATTATAATGGTGTCCTGTTGAGATGTGTTGAATCCAGCCAAGTGGGTAGAATATTAGAAGAGTTTCATGATGGAGGATCTGGAGGACACTTTGCAGCCAAAACCACTGCTTTGAAAGTGATGAGAGAAGGGTAATAATGGCCTAGCCTATACAAGGATGCATTTGATTGGGTAAGGAAGAGCAAGAATTGTGCCCTGTTTGCTGGAAAATAGAAGTTGGCAGCCCTCCCACTACATCCCATCAAAGTGGAGTAGCTCATCTCCAAATGGGGGTTGGACTTCATTGGGCCTATTAATCCTCTATCCAATGTTGGCCATAGATGGATACTTACTGCTACATACTATTTTACCAAATGGATAGAGGTTGTAGTATTGAAAGAAGTAAATGAAACCTCTATCCTAAATTTCTACCAAGACATTGTGTAAAGGTTTAGCACTCTAGACTCTATCATTTCAGAAAATACTATGGAATTTCTTGGAATGAGAATCTCAGAATGGGCATTAAGGCACAATATCTTCCTAAGCACCTCATCCAACTATTACCCTCAAGGTAATGGCCAGGTGGAATCAACAAACAAAAAATGGCTAAGGATCATCAAACGGACTATAGAAGGAAACCAGAGGGACTGACATAGCAAGTTGAAGTTGGCCCTATGGGCAGACAAAATAACACCTAACAGATCTACATATAACTCTCCTTATACACTTGTTTATGGGAAAGAAGCTAGGATCCCTATTTCTACTGAATTGCCTACTTTGAGCTTAATTAAGGAAATTGAACTGATGGAAGAGGATAGTATGCAAGTTAGGCTTGCTGAGTTAATTGAACTTGAAGAAGAAAGGAAATTAGCACTGGAAAACCTGGAAGCTCATCATTCTAAGATGAATAGGATATTTGATAAAAGGGCCATACCTAGGTTTTTTAAGGAATGAGACCTTGTCCTTAAGTGGGATGAGTCAAAACATAAACTAGGAAGGCATACTAAATTCAATTCCATATGGAGTGGACCCTTCATGGTTGTTAAATGCAAGGCCCATAATGATTTCCAACTAGCTAATATGGATGGAGAGGAGTTTCCCATTCCAGTGAATGTGATTCAACTCAAGGATTGTTTTTGAGGTCAAGTTCTGCACTATATTTTAGTAGTGTTAGTTTCAGTTCTTCCTTTCCATGTTTCCTAAGAGCCCCAACACAAGTTTTCTTTCAGTTTGTTTTTCAGTTTGTTTTTAGTTTAGTTTTCAGTTTGGTTTGAGTAGCAATAAGCCAGAGCAGTCTATCTCTGACAGTTAGTATTTTTGTTAGCATGAAGGAGTTGTTCATTTAAAGGTAAGAACAATTCTATATTATAATACTTTATGCCCAATGGATTTAAAGACAACTGGTCAAGGTGCTTAGCAAGCAAGCACTTAGTTGAGGTCGTCAAAATGTTATCATTATTTTTACTCATCTTTGGAGGTCTAATTACTAAGTGAGACTACAATACCCTAGTTTGGATTATTAGGTGATCTTTCTTAATTTTATTTCATTTCATTGTAAGGTACATGAAAAGAAAAGAAATGATCTACATCTAAGGATTACATGTATATGTGCCAATGTTTTAAATGTGTTGTCCAAAAGGAAAGAACTGAGAAGACCATTTATTTGAGCTCACACAGGCCATGAGCATAGCTATGTTCAGAATTGCATGAATGAGTACAAGTATACATGAAATGAGGAACATAAATACAAGGGTACCAGACATTGCTTGGTAATGAAGTATTGATCCATGGTGTTCCATGTGCTCTTGAGATCCAAAACCTGTAGAGAAGAGAGGAAGAGATGGGGGTTAGATCCAATGGATCTAAGCAATGAATGGTACCATGATATTTACAAAGCATGCATATATGCACTTAGTCAAACACCTCTGAAAGGAGCTTTGCTCAGGGCATGTGCACTAAGGAGGCTACAAATATAAAAGAGATACCATTGTTTTCACTAATTTGTTTGTTCCATGTGTAGATACAGAAGAAGCTGATTCACTATTGTTTTCCTCATACAGATAATCAAGGGGCTAAGAGGATGGTATTCCTAACAGAGACCATCTTCGAAGCTCCACAATTGTCTGAACAAAAACAATAGAAAGATGCTGGGATTGAGATGAATGACCTTGACTTGTGATGTAGGCCATGCCAAGAAAACCTCAAATTTCCTTGACAGTGACTGCATCACAAGCCAAGAACACCCATGATCACCGAGGCAACAACTAGATGATGTAGTATCAGTGGGACATTTAAGGACTATAAAGACAAATCAAGTGAAGCATGGTCAAGGGCACTGGTAGATTCAAGAGGCATACATCATCAGCATGTCAAAAGATTCAAGGGCTACAATTGGTGAATCAAATGATGGCACACCATGAGGAGAAGCATACAATATCAAATGAAGATGGTGTCACAAAGCATGATATTCATGGGTTTTAAAAACAACAAGCATGTAGTGAATAATGTTGTTTAATTGGTATCATCAAGTATTTGAACTGAATAGATAGATGAACAAAATATAGCATAGCATGGCGAATCAAATGATGGCACCAAGTAGGAAATCCAAAAAAAATGTTGCATAATCAGTTTTCAGCCTCACAATGGCAGAAAATAATAGTCAAATGCATAATTGCGGTTATCAACAGTGCATCAACATAAAAATGGCATTGATATTCCATGAACATATATAAAAACCATGCTAACAAATCAAAGCCATAAGCCAGCAAGCTTGGCTACAAGTTTGAATAGCAGGTTCAATCAAGAAATAATTGGGTACTTCATGCTCATGGCCTATGCAAATAATTAGGCATCCATTATAACAAATATGATTAGTGATCTATAAAAATCAAGTGCTAGATTGATCGATCACAACACAAGCATTCAACAATGCAGATCGACAATTCATACAATACAACCCACAATCTCATGGTTCTAGGAGCTAGACTCATAGCCCAAGTTAGGGACAGCTGAGCAGATATATGCTAATGTAGAGAGATAAAACTCATGGTTTGCAGGCAATATGCCATACACAGACAAAGCATAGAATAATGCCCTATTTCAAGGTTCACGGGCCACAGATCCAGACAATAAACAATGGTCGCTGATAGCATGCAAGTAATATAAATTCATAATACATTTTGATGCCATTACTGTACATATTCAATAATGTCACAAGTAGCTCGCAGGGCCCTCACGGTGCCCCATCAATCATAAAATAATATACAACAAGGAACAATGGCATGAGTTAGATATATGCCCGAGCTTAGTGGCTCTTGGCATTAAGTGAAATACAAATCCAATGCCCTAGATATTTTACGGTCTAACACATATCAAACAAGGAATCCATTGACATTCAAAGGGCATTGAACCATGATACCATGTTGTGCCTCACTTCTCCAAGAGTTGGTGATAGTGAAATATATAAGTATTCAAGGGCTATATAGAAGCCGAAGCAAGAAACACAGCAGTAAGGAAATGATGATATGACAAGCATTGATAGGGCACAAGCATAGAGATAAACATTCCAATGTAATCCAGATAGACCACAGGCTGCAACAGTAACCATAACCCACGGGTAGCATCAACAATGAGCTCGATTTCATGCAGGGACATTTTAATGGCCATCAAAATAGAGAATGTAAACAAGGAATATTGATGCCCTAGCATTACTCATGGCATATCAAAATAATTCCCTAGTATTTACAGGCCATCGAATCTCCAGGAATGACATAGCATACATAAGATCAAGCAACAATAGAATGATGCCCTAGCTTATAGCTACAGGGCCCTCAAAGTTTAAAACAATGAGCTCGATTTCATGCAATAGAAGATGAACCAGTGAATTAAAAAATACAAAGATAACAGTGACACAACCAAGTGCCTAAAACTACAGAGATACCATGCCCTCAAAAGTTCATAAGGACTGAATACACATTATGAGCAAAGCACACAATATCAAAGAAATACAGGGAAATGAATGCACAATCAAATGCTTACCTTCTACAGTGAGGCCATGAAGTGAAGAAGACTGATGTTTTTGTATCCATCCCGAAAAGCATATGCAGAGGTGCAGTAAGAATAGAAACTTACCAAGTACCGAGATGGGAAAGTCTGAATGCTAGTAGCTTCCTGATCTTCGAGGCAGTTTCCTTCCAATTGATTGATTATTTGATTCTCCCATCTTTTTAGGGCTGATTTTCTTCTAATCATTCTTTATTTTCAATGTTTTTGCATTAGGTGGGTTTTTATTTTGTTAAAATGTAAATGTTTTAAAATATGTTTTCCCCATTTGGGTTGAGAACTATTTTAAAATATAGTTAAATCCACATTATTTTGTCATAGAAGGGGCAGGGTTTTTAATGTAAAGGTCATTGCAAATTCTTGTTGTAATTTTTGGCAATCATATTTTATGACCCATTTGTCAGAATATTGTTAGTACATGACTTGGAGGGGTCAGAGTGGTCTCATTTTGACCACCTATTCTAGGAGTCTTTTTTTTTGTCCAGTACCCCTATAAACTTGGGAATCTAGCATTTGAGGTTATTAGGCATCCTCATTGGCCTATTTTGAGGGATTTTCCATTTTTAGGAGGTTGAGGTTGCTTCAATGCTAATTCTTTTTACCACATTTCATATACCTCTCATTTACGTGATTGAGGTTAGGTCTTCATTCTCTCTCCCATAGATCAAGGGTGTTATAGCTTTGAGAAACACAATTTTGTACTTGGCTTCTTTCAGTAATACATAAATAGGTCCTTCTTGTCTTATTTTGATTTCCAAGATTTTCATTGAGTTTCTATGCTAGGGTTATTGTGATATGATCTTATCCTTAGCCTGCATGTTGATTCAATTAAGTATTTAGAAATCTATTTTGGCTTTAAAGTATTGGTTTGTGTGCAAAAATGGAATCAGAATCATGGAAATATTTTCCCTTTTTCATGTTTTCCAAGTACCTTACTAGTTCTAAGAAGTTATAAGTGATGAGATCAAGTTGTGGGTTATAGTTTATTTTCAGCTGTTTTGTAAGCTTGTATCAATTGTGGATCTTCTATCATTCGGTGGATCACCTAGTTTTAAATTAGTTTCTGTTATTTGTTTCATGCAATCTCTCCCTTTCCTCAAAATTTAGTCAGTTCTTTAAGTGATCCAAGGGGAAGCCAACCCCTAATCTAGAGGTCTACTTTATTATAGGTCGCCCACAACCTAAAAGTAGTCCCATGTTTCATAGGTTTGCTAGGTTTTAACACTTATCAAATTGGGTGAATTCCTTAGTGACAACAATAACTTCATTCCCTCTATCATCCCTAATAGTGTTAATGGTATTTCTTCTTTTGTGGTTGCTAGCTAATCTATGAAAGAAGGTCATATTTTTTTGTCCTTCAATAAGCCATTGGATCCTGGATCTCTATTTCTAGTAGATTTCTTCTCTTCTCAATGCTTTTTGCCACTTGTGTCTTTCCTTTTCTTCCTCCATTTGAAGCTAGGGGTTGATATTCCTAGTGGCAAGCTGGGCTTGGAGGGAATCCAAGGTCTCTGTAAGCTCTTTCTTCTCCTTATAGAAGTCACCAAAATTACGTTTTCTCCATCCCTTAACCTCTCTTCTGATGATTTCCAATTTCTGAGAAATCCTGAACTTGGTAGTACCCTTAATAGAGGTGTTCGACCAGTACCCTTAAAATGTTTCTCACGTGTTGGATAATTTTACTATTTCCTTCTAGAAAATGTAATATATCTAGTTAACAATTCCTTTTTTTATGATTTTGGAAGAATATGGGTATTGTATGATTTTTGGGTGTGGTAGAAGGAAGTTGAAATAAACAAGTGCATTGGAAAGAACTGGCCCATAGTTCTAGTGACAAGAATATTCCTATATAAGTTTTTGTTTGGATTTTTCATATGTAGTATTGTGGATGGACAACTTAACAGCATTGAAGGATCCTTGTCTCAGGGGATGTTGGAGTCAAAAAAGTGTTATTTACTTGACTACAGAGCTGATATCTATGTTGGGGTGGGTCGTGTAACACAGCTGGAGGAGAGAAAGGCTGCAAGTTTAGCTGCAGATGTACATTTCTTTTAGTATGCTTTCTATTTTCTGTTTGAGGGATAAAATAAGGTTCTTTCTTGATTTAACCTTGGATATTTTACTCTTCAGGAATACATCTCCAGTCAAAAAAGATCAAAGTACACAAACATTATATGAGTCATTCAAGGGTTTGAGACATAGCCTTTTAAGTCAAAATTTGATTCATTGCCCCTCACTAGTGGAAATTTTGGCATTGAAGATGGTAGAGGCAAAGTTGTTGGTGAGTGAGTAAATTAATTTTGCAATGATTGTATTTGAAAATAAATGGTGAGGGGATTCACATCATGATCATGTAACTATTCTTTCTAGCCTTGCTGAAGCAAGAGGGAGTTGATGTCAAAGGGATGATGAAGGCAACTCTAGCAAAATAAGAGATTTAACCCTTGCTTGAAGGTGGTGGAAAGCTGGAGGTGGGATCATTATAGATATTTTAAATAACATTTTCATTTTTATACTACTGCTATCAATTTGACCTTGTAATGATGGAAGATAAAAAAATGATAAGGTGAATGTCATCCAATTGGCTAAGAAAATGGATAGATTTTTTTCTCAGGTATGGCAGATCAATAATAACTCTAAAACTCTTGTTCGTAAAGAAGATAATGGTAAATTTTATGGTGGAGATTGTTATATCCAGGGAGCCATCTTGCCACCAACCCATCTTGCCAGGTTTTGACAAAGATGTTGGTGACTTCCTTCCTATATCCATGGAGCCATTCCATAAAAGTGGTAACCTCCCCTTTCTGTAAGGCATTCCAGATCTTTGTTTGTCTCTTCCATTTTTCACTATCTCCTTCCAGCTCCCTTCTTAGCCTTTCCCCTACCATAGCTATCATGCTAGATCTGGTAAGCCACTGGTTCTGTCGGGAGTTTCTGCTAGCCTTCTTTCTAATAATAGCTATTATCTCACCAAAGATAGCTTTTTTGGAATGAGTACTAGATATGGGAAAGGGATCCCTTAAATCATGTGGAGGTGATGTGTTAATAAAACTCATGCAATACTGCCATCTCACACAATGAGTGAAATAACTCCTAGTAGGCTTGAAGCAAAAATGATAAGTGTTGATTAAAGCCACATTACTTTGAAGATCAATCCCATTCAGAGAATCCAGCTCGCCTTTATGGAAAGCATCATCATTATTACTTGAGTTATAAGTATCCTTGCTGGTGTACTGAAGGGCAATCCAATTAGCATACCGAGAGGCATCTGAAGTGAGCACGTGAATGGAAAGATCAACATCCACGAGAGAGGTCCAAGTGGCACTAAAAATGATGACATGTTCAGGACTTTTTCTACGTCTGAGAGACTATTGAGTATCAATCATGGTGATCACTGTATGAACTATAGAGTTGGAATAGAAAATACTTCTACTGACAATCTGAGTGTTTGAGCTAAAAAGATCACTAGGGGCCTTTAAGGTGTCTAACATTTTTTGGTAGGACTGTAGGCTGCCTAGATGGTTCTCTGGGTTCCATCCACAATGTTTCTACCAGTTTCCTCTAGCCTTATTTGGCTTTCTCGCTTTCTTCCTGGGGATTTGATTTTAGCCCCTATGTCGGCTCTATTTTTGCTCCTTGTTGCTACAAGAGAGACTAGGGATGGATCTCTTCTTTTTGTTCTCTTTTTGCTTTGGACCTTTGTCCATCCCTCTTTTCCTCTTTGTATTTGGAAAAGAGCTCCTCCATCTTGGAGAGTTGTTTTGGTGATATAGAACCCAAAAGAATATCCATTTGTTGGACATTGTCTAAATCCTGTTTCTCTGGGCAAATGCTAGAGGTCGAGAGAACACCTAGTTTGCTCCTAGATGGGCTAGAGAAGCATTCTTCAAGGGGGGAATCGAAGGAGTCCGGGAAAAAGGAAGCAAAGGTGGAGCCAGGGCATGAGTCACCCCCCTTCTCCCTGACCAGTGACCCCATTTTCATCTATGGAGTCTTGAGGAATGTTAACTTCTAGATCTATTCCTTCAGACTGGGGAGACCCAGTTTGGGGATTTTTTTTTAAACTTGTACTCTTTAAATAATATTGATTCTATTTTTTTTAATCTTTTGTCTTCTCTTTTGTGTAGGTAATGCACTACAAAGACATTTTTTTGTTTATGTAGGATGATATGGATTAAGATAAGTGCAACATCTCCACTTTCTATTGGGGCTTATATTTTCTAGTGCACTATCTTTTGTGTATCACATTCTTAGAACTTTATTGTTTACCATTATATTATTAATAGCATTATATTTGCATTGTCAAGTCAAACTTGTAAAGATTTTCAACAAGAATGTACAGTAGTTTAGATTTCATTCTTTAAATGTAACATATCTTTAGCCTATTTATGGTAGCTGCTCCAATTCGAACACATTTCCAAGATCCATTAATCACATGATGAAGACTATATGAATATATATTGTCCATACTCAATTATCTCTTACTCTTCAACCAAATGCATATTTTACAAAGCTTTAAATGAATTGAAATCATGGACAATTTTTTTTATACATAACCAACAAATAAATATTCTTGGGTAGGCTCTGCATAGATGAAATTCTTAATTTGATCCTTAGTTTAGTGGTTGTTGAATTGAATAGAAATGCTTAAGTTGATTGAGAACATACCAATTTTTCCTCCTTTCCAAACAACAATGTTCTCATTGCCTTTGGAGGGATGTGATTTCCATCTAAGTGAACTTGACTTTGTCCCGTTCATCTTTGCAATTATTATTTGGGAATTCAAATATCTTTTGTTTTTTAATGTAAAAAGTGAGAATTTTTCCAATCAGAGTAAGTGCAGTAACTAAAACTTCAACCGAAAACTATGCCCCAAATATTTTTTTTGTATTAGTCCCTTTGGTTTTAGAAAGAGTGGATAATTCATGGATAGTCCATAAATTTTTTTTATTCCTTTTTCTAACATTCTAACTCATGATTGTTGATCAAGATTGCCAAAATTGGATTTTGTTCATTGTTGTCTAGTGATAATCCCTCTTTGTTCATGGAATCTAGGTACTTTCTTATGACTATTCAAAATATAAATGTATTTTTGTATGTTTGATACAATCTTTTCTCCTAATGTTTTATTCTCAAGCTTAACATCTCTTGTGTTTTTGTATGTTTGATACAATCTTTTCTCAAGCTTAACATCCTAAAACTTTTACCTTATATAAAACATTTCTTCTCATTTGCCACAATTTAAAGGGTACTAGCTCAATGGAAGAGCACTTTCTTTACAAGCAAGAGGATGGTGGTTCGATTCCACCATGCCCTAATACGACTAAATTAATGACTAAATATATGATTAAATTAATGACTAAATTATTGACTAAATATATGACTAAATTAATGACTAAATATATGACTAAATTAATGACTAAATATGTGACTAAATTAATGATTAAATTAATGACTAAATATGTGACTAAATAAATCACTAGCATGACTAAATCAATGACCAAACTAATGACCAAATCAATGACTAAAATAGTTTAGTCATAAATTTGGTCGCGAGATAAATGATTGGCAATAAACTACTAATGGTCACATGTCTAATTTTAGTCATTTATCTACAATTTTTAGTAGTTTATTCTTACAAAATTTTCAAGATTGGGCCAAAAGAAAATTTCTATGGTAAGGTTCAATCTTGAATAACCTTGCAAAAATAGATCAAACATCATTCAAATAAAATAAGAAATTTTTAGAATTAAGAAGTTTTGTTCAGTTTGCTTAAAAACTAGAGCATATGCTAAATTAGTAAAATGGAAAAGTTTTACAAATAGGTAGAGTAGTAATATTCTCTAAATCAGGGTAGAAAAGAAGCAAGAAATATTTTATTTTCTCTAATGAAACCCATCTCCGCATTGGGACTTATTTCCTTAAATAAGTAAACTAATGCAGGTATAAAAAACCAAGCATTTGATGATTCTTTGGTGCCCCATCCACTTGATGTGAGATATGCATTTCTAACCACCATTCACATCATTACATTAAGGTACAAACTTAACTATTTTTAGTAATGCCATCTCACTGAAAAATCAAAATCTAAACCATAAATTTATTTGAAAAGTTCTCAACTGATAATTTTCAAATTGAACATAGATGTAAGTTTATTTAAGTTGTTTTGTGTTCAAGCAATAAGATACACAACTCCTTCTATGATGAAACCCAAATATATACTATCAAGTTGATGGGAAAAGAAAAGAAAATTCAAGCCAATTCATTATTTGATAGGGAGCATTTCCAATCAAATTTAACTAGCTTCATTATGTTATATCATTTTTATAATGTGAGAGTTTTCTACATCATGTCATTAATCAAAAGTTGAGAAATCCATGGAGAACATATGCAGTTTCTTAGGGGTCAACACATTTATGATACAAATGACTCTTGTTGCCCATCTTTCATTTACTCCAAAAGGTTTAGATTAATACAAGATAAAATATTCCTTGTAATCAAGAATGGACATATTACATAGAATTTTAATTATTCAATGATAATTATCTATAGTTAAGGAGTTGTTTCTAAGTTATATGTACATCACCATAGTTTTAAGACAAAAACAAAATTTATAACAATAATTAAAAATTGATGTACTAGCAAGTGCAGTTTCATTATTCACTCAAAACAAAACCAAAGTTATTCCATCAATTATACCATGTTAAATAATTTGTTACAAAAAAATGTCATAGAACTAAACTGCTACCAAATGTATAGTTTATTACCAAAAAATGTTCTTTGAAATAAGAATTGTTTCACCAAAGAGCCATTATACAGTTTATTACCAAAAAATGTTCTTTGAAATAAGAATTGTTTCATATGACCAAGCAAAAGAGCCATTTTAGAATTAGAAACTATAGTTAAAAACTAGCCCTCCAAGGGCTCATGACCAGATCCGTACTTGGAAAATGACAAGTCCCAAAACACATCAATTTGTTTGGTGCCCACCACTAAACTCCTAGACCATTTGTTCTTTGAAAACAACCAAGGCTTCATATCCACTTTATAAGTCATGCCAGGGAAGAACTCGTCATCTACAATTACACTCAGGCCAGCATTGAGAAAAATGCCAAATCACACCAAAATTGAACAAACCATAAGAAAAAACCATAAAATAAGAGAAATAGAGGCTCAAAAAACTTATGCTATCTATAACAAGAAAACCCTTTATCCAACAACCACATTCAACATCCAGGTTAAGGAACAGGCAATGATATGAGATTTCTATTTAACTGGAACAAAAGAGATTTATTAACTTTATCCCAAATAGAAAAAAAAAAATAGCATGTTAAAAAAAATCTTGAAACATTGCATCAGTAGAGATAAATGTGGATTATAGATGATACTATAAAAATATTGGATTCAATTAGCCCCCCAAAAAATAGGGATTAAAATAAGGGAAAATAAAGGTAACTTACTATTTCTAGTTTCAGAATTGTTTGACGAGAACTTTTACCACATGTAAACCTCCCCACAATCATATCCTTGAAATGAGGAGAAACAATCCTTATGAGGGATCATGAAGTGTGAGCATCTTAAGTCAACCAACCAATCATAATTAAATATAGAATCGTAAGCAATAATTAATAATTTAATACCTTAAGTTGATTTATTTTTTGGACAAATCTATTATTTCTTCATATTTTATATTACATGTCTCCTTTTATCACAATTCCAACTATTTAGTATGCTCTTTCAAGGACTTTTAGGTCATCCTAAGCCATAAAATTCTATTTAAATCCTTTTTTCCCCTTATATCCTCTTCTTTCTTTGGACCTTCTCTTGAATTGGAGGACATTTGTATAACTATTCATAGTGGCTTTCTTCCACATTTTCTTGTTTCAAAAAAGTTGCAATATGTGCATCTATCTTCAAATCTATTACATTGGCTCTAATAGAAAGAATCCTAGTCTCTTATTTAAATAACATAAAAATATAATGAATTGATTTTCTCCATCTATCTTAACATTTACTATAGGATAATCTAGTCATAATTAAATAAAATAAATTTGATTCCTTTCAACAATTATTTCACCTTTATTTTATAGAGAGAAGAACCTTGTCTTGTTTAAAAAAGAAAGAGGATTTTAAATTCAACTATCATCTCTATTCATCAATTTAGTTAGGTTTCATTTGAGGATGAAATAATTCATTTGAGTTCAACCCTCAAATGAAGCACACTTCTTTCAATCCTCCTTTATCTCTAATATCAAATAACCTTTATACCCTCAAACTCTCAATGAAAATATTCAAGAAAGACATATTTAGGGAGATATATTTTTTCAAAAGGGAAAATGAGGCTTTAAAAATCCACTACACTATAATGTAAAATCATCTAATTGAACTCTCATCTAAATATAAATATCAATGTTTTCTTTTCAAATGCGATTAAATATTTTTTTCAAGAATGCAAAATCACCAAACATCTAATAACTTTGAAATAGGAATTTCTACCATAGAAATTTATGATGCATTGCTATAGAAGAATTATTATGAGAATATGAGGAGGCTCTCTCCATACACGAGTGAAATAGAATGGAAATTCTAGTTCCTGTGAAGGTGAACTTAAATATTGCAAATGCATAGAGATGTCGCCCCACAGTTGTGAGATATTCAAGTTCAAAGGAGAACTATTCTATATCAATTTGCAGGATGGAAAACTATTTATTAAAATGTGATTAAATCTTTAATAAGAATAGGGAAAAATCAAGGAAACTTTTATTTTTTATTTCAAAATTGTTTGCTAATTTTGAACAAAAAAGTTGAAGTATTTTCTAATTTTAAAATTGTTTGCTAATTTCGAACAAAAAGTAAGGAAACAAAAAATTTGAACTATTTTTTGATTGAAAAATTGTTTGCTAATTTTGAATCAAGTGTTTTTCATATCGGAAAGGGAAAAAAAAAGAGAAGGACTGACAAATATCCGAGAAACAAAATCATTTCTAAGAGCAAAGCTCCCACACAAAGCTTATTAGCTTAATTAATAAACCCATATACAAAAATCTTACAATTATAAAAATATAAAATATACACATTTATACATCTTACAATTACTTTAAAAACCTTATGAATTAAAAATTATTGTACATAATTTTTTCCAACTATAATCTTAGTTAAATGCCTTAAACATTAAAATAAACAAGTATCTTATGTAAGCATTTTAAACATTACAGAAACACATTAACTATTACCCAAACTAATTAAATATCTATAAATATATCGTGCCTTTAACACACATTCAATATACTGTATGTAGAGTATTTAGACTGGCAATGAGAATAGTATCCCTGCCATTTGCTCTATTCTACTTTATATCTATAAATATTTCCTTTAAACTGTGACTGAGCGGGATGTAACTGAACCCTACCATTCAAAACAGTTTGAAAGAGAAGAACTAACCAGTGGATCTGGATGTGGATGAATGAAATGTAAAACGTGGGCTGTACTTCAAACTCCAAGTGCATGTCTGGGAACCAGCTGTAACTCCATTAAAGCCTATGGTTTTAAGGACACTGATGCAAAGCCAAACTCTGTCCCACCATATCATCATTGACATTGTTCCAACAAAGGCAATCCCGAAGCCCAACCCCAGAGCAACCATGGACACATTTTCATCAATTACATTCCACAATGATTTGAAATTGCTCGCCGATGGGACAAGAGAAGTTTGGTTCTTTGGACTGCAGCTCTGTAGTGGGCCCCCGCATAAACATTGATTTTCCTTGAATGACTTGGCAGTGAATGTCTGTAGCTGTGTTCCTCTGGGTATCTGTCCACAAAGCCTGTTAGAAGATACATCCAAGTAGGCCAACAGGGACAAGTAAGAGAGCTCCTCTGGAATACGCCCTGTCAGCTTATTTTTAGACAAGTCCAACTGTTCCAGAGTCCATATCCACCCAAGAGAATCTGGTATCACGCCTTCAAAATGGTTTCCAGAGAGATTTAGTAATCTCAGGCTGCTCAAATTCCCTATGCTTTCTGGTATCTTCCCGTTGAGATTGTTATCTGATAAGTCCAGTATGGTGTTTGATGTCAGTACATATTCCACCCTGTACTCAGTTCCTTTTATTACTATGGGTACTTCCTCATACAGTGTGTTTCCACTCAGCTGCGGATCTCCCAGGACTCCAAAACCCTTGAGATTCTCAAGATTAGAGGGCATTCGCCCATGAAGCTTGTTGTTCGACAAATCCAACACCTGCAAATTGGTGAGGTTTACCATCCATGCAGGAAGGCCACCATGAAGCTCATTGTAGCCCATGCTCAAAACTCTCAATTTCTGAAAATTCACCAGGTACCAAGGAAGCTCGCCTCTCAAATGGTTCCTTCTGAAATCCAAAAGCTGAAGCTCCGTACAATTGGCCAAGGATGCAGGCAGAGTCCCGGAAAAGTTATTGTTGTGTGCAGACAACACTTCCATAGAAGAAGAATATCTAATATCCAAATTTCCATGGAAGAAATTGTCCGATAACTTTATCTTCTTTATAGATGTCCAGTTGCTAAGTGTGGGTGGAATTATACCTGACATAAAGTTATAGGATATTATGAACTCTGACATTAAGTTGCAGGTGCCAATATAGGGTGGAATCTTTCCAGTCAGCTTATTTTGGGACAAAATTAAGCTCTTGAGTGCAGTGCATTTAGTGATACCCTCAGGAATCTTTCCATGCAAGCTGTTATCTGACAATTCTAACACCTCCAGCGAGATCAAACCGCTGATAGATTCCGGAATACTCCCGGAAACGTTACTACTCCCGAGAAACAGCTGCTTAAGATTCCTGAGTTTACCAAAACTCTCTGGGATAGGACCAGTGAAATTGTTAAAACTAAGATACAGCTTTTCTAAAGACTGGAGATGTCCTATGGACTCTGGAAGTACGCCTGTCAAATTGTTTGTGTCCAAAGCAAGGGATTTCAAATTTTGGAGGTTCCCTATAGCTTCGGGAACTAACCCTGTCAAATTGTTAGAGCCCAAGAAAAGTGATTCAAGCTTGACCAATCTAGTGATTACTGGGGGTATGCTGCCTGTTAAACTGTTTATGCCGAGGCGTAAAAAAGTTAACTCTGTCAAATTTCCAATGCCATTGGGAATCGGTCCTGTGAAGTTATTTACATCCAGATCTAAGTAAGCTAATTTTGAAAGATTGAAGATGGCTTCTGGGATTATCCCTCCAAAATTGTTACTAAGTAAGGAAAGAGTGGAGAGGGGTAGCGTGAAGATGCTAAGAGGCAGGGATCCGTTCAATCGGTTGTTAGATCCAAGATCAAGCCACTCGAGACTAGTACAGTTTCCTATTTCTGCAGGGATGGAGCCTGTAAGATTGCCTGGGCCATACAGTGATAACTGGACAAGCTGTTTCAATTTTCCTAGTTCAGGTGGTATATTGCCAGTCAGCGTGTTATCCCCTAGAAAGAGTACCTCAAGTGAAGAACAATTACCCAGAGCTGCAGGGATCTGAGACCCCAACCTGTTAGAGTGCAGGCCAAGGCTTTGCAATTTCTGCAACCTCCCCAGTTCAGAAGGGATGCCACCAACCAAGAAGTTGTGTGGGAAATCAATGATGGATAAATCAGAGCAATTGCTGAGAGAAGGAATGCTACCTGTGAGACCGTTGTTGCCAAGGGCAAGGCTTTGCAATTTCTCTAACCTCCCCAGTTCAGACGGGATGCCCCCAATCAAGAAGTTGTTTGGAAAATCAATGATGGATAAAGCAGAGCAATTACTGAGAGCAGGAGGGATGCTACCTGTGAGATTGTTGTAGCCAAGGACCAAATCAAGGAGAGACGTGCACTTGCCCAGAGAAACTGGAATGTTTCCACTCAGACCATTGTAGGACAAGCGGAGATATTTTAAGTTGATCAGACCACCGAGTTCTTGTGGTATGCTTCCTGTCAAGCTATTAACTGAAAGTCTAATCCACTGAAGATGAGTGCAGTTGGCAAGAGATGTGGGTATAGAACCCGTCAGATTATTTGTATTGAGGTCAAGTACTCTCAACGCTTTTAGTTGGCCAAGATGAGGTGGAATCCTTCCCATCAAAGAATTACTAGACAGATTCAAAACGCCTAGTAAAGAGAGGTTCCCTATGGAGGGTGAGATGGTACCTTCCAATTCCAATTGTGGGAGAATGATGGCCACCACTCTATGGGTATGCTTTCTGCACCAAATACCATTCCACGAGCATACATTTTCTGAATTGGTAGAAGTCCAATTTGAAAGGGAGTGCATGGGGTCGGCAGTAATGGCATTTCTGAAAGAGAGTAGGGCTTCAACGTCTCTCTTTTCAGAAGCATCATCAGAAAGAACATCAAGTAGCATACGACCTTTCACAACAGAAAACGTTTCATCCGTGGGAGGGCTATGTAAAGCAGAGACATGAGGAGAATAGGAGACGTTGAGAATGGGTAGTGCGATTGTAGTGGATAATGCGAATACCAGGGCCAAGCTTAACCGCAACTTTTGAATCAACATACTTCCTCTCATCTGCATTTCTTCACAACTCATGCAACCAGTGCCCAAATTAAATAAGATATTTCGGCTGTGCCAAATATTAACACGGTAATTGCGTTTGGAAGCCAATGTGTGATCGAAATTAGTTTTCAAGTCTTTACATGAGGTTTTGAATCGAGCAATCTAAGCAATAGTTGATTTGCTATGCAAGTCCAAGCAATAAATACAATACCGCTTCAAGATAACTTGTATTCTTGAAAGAGAGGTCACAAGTAATAACTTGTATTTTTGAAAGAGAGGTCACAAGTTCAAATTCCACAAGGGGGTAGGGTATATAAACCTCGTTTGTAGTGCAGTTAGGTGCCTCCCCAAGAAGTAAAAGGTAGTCCCATATCACTGTCACCATGTGTAGACCCAAAAACATATGGCTGGTATTGTGGACTATAAAATAAAGTTTAAAGTTTAAAGTTTAAGATAGTTCATTTTTATGCGCCAATTTCAACTCTCTATTTCATCCGTTAGGCAGCTTTCATATTTTAAAGCGGTTGTCACTTATGACTTATGAACTTTTATGCATGACCTTATCCTTTTTAATTTATTATGAAACAAGACATTGCAATTCCACCATGTTCTTGTCATAATGTTCTTGTATTGCAGTAAGAATATTAGAATCTTGATATTGTTAAATTATAAATGGGAGTTCTATAAATAATAATTGTAATAACAATATAATAAATATTTTAACAAATAGTAATGAGAAAAGTTTAACATTGAATCATTTACATGTAGGTGTTAAAACACAAATTTTTTTCTTAGTAAATAAATAAAACATGCATTGCATCTAATTCCCCTCAATTATTAAAATCTATAACATTTTCCTTAGTCAAAGTAAATTGTAACAATAATTATTTATGTGTGTAATAAAAACTAGATATGTATAGTAATGGTTTTACAAAAAATAGACTATGAAATTAGAATTAAAGTTCTATATTCAATATTTTTTAGTCAAGAAAAGTCAGATGATGTATGCAAGCTCATAATATCAATGCTAGCGTAGCATTGATATTATCATTAGCTAGCAATTTTACCATTAGCTGACGCTAACAAAAGGTCGATGTAATTGACTAAACAGAGACACTGACATGGTAAAAAATACATGCATAAGCTCATAGACAGAGTCACTGAGAACTGATGGGAGATATCTTACCAATGTGGAGGCAGTGCTTCAGGAGACATAACGAAGATAATCGAAGAGATAAGGGGTTGTAAACAATGAGTAGGGAGATATAAAGAGAACCAATTATCTGAGCAATGGAGAGATAATGATCATGGAGGATTAAGGAGTTAAAGAAAGATAAGGAGGCGCTCAATTCACCAAATTGATAAAGAGGATAATGTACAAATCAACATGAGACAAATCCAAGGGGTGTTGAAGTCTTATTATCATATTTATTATCAATAATATCTATTATTTAAAGTAATTATTCTTGCATTTACTATTAATGATTATATGATAAAAAATATTAATTATTCAACTGAATATTTTTGAGCTTCTCAAATATAATAATAATTATGATAACAAGTATATCACACATAATTATAATGTAATAGTTTATCTGTATTATAATAATGATAATAAACATATAATAACTACTTATATTATTAGCTATCCATAACACCTATTATTATTCATAGTTATGATTGTACTATTTATTATAAATAACTATATATTTAATAATATTAATTATACAATGATATTTAATGTACATATACTTAATTTATTATAATTATTTCATTAATATGTATAAATTATATTACATTACTATTTATTAGTTATTATGGTTATCTAATAATTGTATTTATTATAGAATAGTGTAAAAGAAATTATGATCTTATCACTAAAATAATACATTAAATTTTTTAGTGTTTGATATTTATAATTGTAGATATTTGTTAAATTATTGTCATAAAAAATCAAGCGATTTTATCACTCACACATTGTCAAACAAAATAGAAAAAAATATATAATTGCATGTATTTGTTAAATCATTATTATAATAAACAAGTGATTTTATCATCTAAATTTTGTCAAAAGAAATAGGACGAAATGGAATAATGAAATGACTATTGTATAAAAATGAGAAAAAATACAAACATAAGAAAAGTTAGTCAATCTATTTTATTTTTTACTTCTCATTGCTTGATGCTTTGAAATTTTAAAGGTTGATTAGTCTTAATAAGACTATAGAGTATTGTTAGAGTACTGCTATCCAATAGAATTAGAGATAAAACAATTAGAGATAAGACATCATGTTCCATGTTGTATAGCAATGGTTTTGATTTAAATAATTATTGTTACACCGGTGAAATTTAAGGGCTTTGATTTAATGAATATAAAGCCTGAAAACAACAAAATAAAAAAAAAAAAAAACCTCCCTCGAATACCTTTCAACCCGTATGTATTCAAAGATCGTGTAATGAAAGTTGCTTTGAACTTTCCATGATCGGAAGTTGTTTGTCGTATAGTTTGGACAATTTGGTTTGGTGAACGTTGGGGACACATTTACTTTGGGAGTCCCGTGTCTGGTGGGCAATTTGCACCGGCCAGACAGTCAGTAACCATCATGTCAGCCTCTCACCTACCGTGCAACCGTGTCAGGCTCACTTTTTCGTGCAAATTTTCGGCCAGATAACCAGTGCCGTGCGGGGTGTGGCCCTGTCACACCGCACATGCTTTGACTTTGGCGGCTTGACTTACGTTACAGCAAGTTGTACAGTAACGTAACGTCAAGCCGCCAAGATCAAAGCATGTACTGAAAAAGTTGTACTGTAACGTAATGTCAAGCCGCCAAGGTGAAAGCATGTGCAGCTGTACTGTAACGTAACGTCAAGCCACTAAGGTCAAAGCAGGTGCGGTGTGGCAGGGCCACACCCCACATGGGACTCCCAAAGTAAACCAGATAATAACATTAACACTTACCATATCTTCAATCCTTTGGCGCTCATCTGACCTGCCTAGCCTGTGGTCACATGTGAGGGCTTCAGCATTGTCATCTCTGCTTAACACTGCGTGGCAATCTCCTGCAATCTCACGCAGCATGTCCCGCTGTTTATATTCTGAACAGTAACAAAAATCAACATTTTGTAAGGTTCCATTTCAGAGCAAGTGTGGAACAACATTTTGATTCCTTTGTCTTTCAAGGATGAACCTTCGAGTCGTACTTGAAAAATGTCACACGTTATAAGTTCATTCAACCTTCGTACTTCAAAAGTTTACTCATTAGATGTCCATTCATTCAATTATGAGGCGGAGCGCTGCATAATGGCGAAATTACTATTTATTTCCACTCTAAATCTATGACGAAAATCGTTACCCATTCTATTTCATGTGTCAAAAGAAAAATCAAATGTAAGATCCTACAAGTTGTGGGTGATCCGACAAAGTTGTGTTCCACTTTTAGGGACATGAAGAAAATCAGCATAGTTGGAAAATAAAAAAAAATTTAGGGTCTTTGTGCGAAGTACTCCACACAGAGGGCTTCGCGCGAAGACCCCCCTTCACTCGAAGTACCCTATGTAAGGGACTTCGAGCGAAGCCCATTAAGGCCGGATTTCGTTATATATTTCCGACAATTCTTTTTTATTTGTCATTGTCACTGTATAGATTTTGCGGACCCCAGGGCTTGGAGCGAAGCACCTCAGCACCTCCCGAGCATTTTCGACATCTTCAGATTGTTAGCACTATCAGGTACACACATTTTTTTAATTTTATTGTAAATTATATACATTTTATATTTATTTTAATTAGTTATTTCTTTTAAATAATTTTTTATTTGTAAAAATGTTAGAAAATCGTAGTTAAATATTAGAATATGTTAGAAATTGATAGTAGAATGTTATGAAAATTGTAGTTAAATATTCGAAAATGATAGAAATATTAAAAATTGTAGTATAAATGTTAGAATATGTTAGAAAATGGTAGAAAATTGTAGTAGTTGGTTAGAAACTGTTAGAAAATATTTACAAAACATTAGAAACTATAGTAGAAATGTTAGAAAATGTTAGAAAACATTAAGATCTTATAGAAATTATTAAAAATATTTGTTTTTAAATTTCAAGTTTAAAGTTAGTAAATATTAAGAATCTCTATCTCTCACACATGTACATGCATTTTTAGTAAATTTAGTAAATATTAGTTAGTTATTTGTTTTAAATAATTTTTAGTATGTAGAAATCTTAAAAAATCGTAGTTAATTTTTTTTAAATGATCTAGTAGTATGTTAGAATATGTTAAAAAATTGTAGTGCAGTAATTTTATAGGACCCTTATCCCTCCCTTACGACATATTAAGACACTTAGGATCCCTTAGGAATCTCATTATTTCCCTCAAGGCTCCTTAAGACATATTAGGATGAATTAATGTAACCTATGATCTCTTAGTACCTATTATGACACCTACAACCCCTTAAGACATTCTAGGACCATTACGTATCACTTATGACATCTTAAGACACATAGGACTCCTTAGGACCCATACAACCCATTATTATATCTTAAAATGTCCTAGGACACATTCATCTATCTTAGCTTCTGTTAATACATATGTGAACCCATCGTTTCCCGCAAGAACCCTTAAGACATACTAGTATCAATTAATGTAACCTAAGATCCCTTAGACCACTTATCACATCTACGACCCATTAACATTATTGGACCATTATACATCCATTATGACATTTTAAGACATATATGACTTATTCAGATCATCAAGACCCATTAACATATCTTAGGTTGTCCTAGGACACATTTATGCATCTTAGATTCAATAAATATCATACGAGGATCTGCTAATGTAACCTAGGACCCCTTAGGACCTCTTATGTTACCCACGACCCCTTAAGACACTCTAGGACCACTTATTGCATCTACGACCCACTAACATTGTAGGACTCTTATCCGGATCCCTTAGCACCCCTTAGGACCTCTTATGCTACCCACGACCCCTTAAGACACTCTATGACCCTTATCTATACCTTAGGACCTCTTGTGTTACCCACAACCCCTTAAGACACTCTAGGACCACTTATTGCACCTATAACCCATTAACATTCTAGGACTCTTATCCGGATCCCTTAGGACCCCTTAGGACCTCTTATGTTACCCATGACCCCTTAAGACAGTCTAGGACCCTTATATATACCTTATGACCTCTTATGTTACCCACTACCCCTTAAGACACTCTAGGACCTCTTATTGCACCTACAACCCATTAACACTCTAGGACCTCTTATTGCACCTACGACCCATTAACACTCTAGGACCACTTACTTGACCTAATAGGACCTATTAATACCAATTACTACATATTAGGACCCTTAAGACCACTTACGTGACCTAATAGGACCTATAATTTTATATATTTAGATATTTATTTCCATTTTACACACAGTTATAACATGTAATCAAGTACTTAATTATTAACACTTAGCTTTCACATGTTATGTATCTAGATGGCCGCTCAGGATGCATCTCAGACTCCTGATATACATACCATTTTTTATATTGCTGGTATAGAGATGGCTCAACTTAGAGAGTCCATCTCTACGTCTTCAGGAGATAGTATATGTGTATGTGCAAGATCATGAGTGGCTAAAAAATGGCGATGTAAAAAAATCCACTTTTCAGTTGTCCAAAAGTGCATGAAAATGTATGTTGAATTTTTAGTAGGCCTGGGTGTCAGTACACCTAGGCAAACTTGACACCAAAGCACAAGCCTTATCGGGTACCCGAAACTTGTGGCATAAATCAAAACCCGCGACCCGTTTTCCTCATTTCTCCTCACATTTTGGGTTTGGAAAATGGCTCCAAATATCATATACATGATACTTTCGGGTACCTGATTGTGCCAACAACAAATTCGACTCCGCAGTTGATCCGATAAGTAAATTCTTGCTATATCTTGATTAATTTCTTTCATTTTCATGTTAAATGTAGTTTTTTTGGTTAAAATAAGGTTTTGTATTGATTTTTTCAATAATATAGGAAATCAATTTGAAATTTATATTTGTTTATTATTTAATCAGGCATGGCTGACAACAATGAAGATAATAACCCTCCCCCACCAAATAACGATCCCCAAAACAATCCAGACCCACTTCAAAACCCTTAATATTTAGAGGATTTGATACAGGAGAACTTGAACACTATACGGGGCTTTAGAAACACGTATCAAAATATACCTACCTTAGCTCCTATGCTTTCCACCCTAAATACCATTGTTGAAAACATTAACACCCTTACGCAGCAACATAATGTTGCTCTTCATTGGTGTGATGATATGCAAGCCCAATTTAATGACGGGCTTGACCATGATGGGGTTATGGCCCTTAATATAACTAAGGAAGATATAGCCTCCCTTTTTGTTAATACTAAAACTAGATTAAAAGTTGACCCCAAAAAGTTCAAATTATCAATAAAATGGTGCATAAATGAAGCAATGCGCACACACTTTTGGGATCGCTGGTGGATGGTTTTTGATAAACCACCCCATAGCAATTTGGAGCTCCCTTTCTATTTCATAAAAATAGTGTATGTTGAGTTTGTGCTTGGTCACAATGTTAATTATTAGAGTATGAGGTCCAACATGGGCGTGGATAGAGGAGCTCCTCAAAATAGGTCATTTGCCCAGCGCAAAAAAGCCACTACATTTGTCCCCCCCACTGATGTCGTGCACCCCCTCCTCTAGTGCAGCATCCCGATATCATTTCAGAGACCGCCTCATAGAGTATTAGGGCCATTCATTTGCTGAGTGATCGGTTGATCACGCAGAACAAGTCATTGTTTCCTCCTGGTGTGGATGATGCTAGCGCATCGACATCTCGCTAGAGTTCACATGTATGTGAGCCCCATATTTGCATTCTATGCAAGAATATGTGTCTCAGACTGCTTACTGATGCTAATACATATCAGTATGTTATTGATGAGGAGGATATAGGAGATGCAACTACAGAGGCTGCAACACCTCATGGAGCATCTACATCTCATGAGAGTGCTCAGGAGGTGTATGCAGAGCCATGGACTCCTATTGATACGGTAAGAGTAAACATTATAAATAAATTTTTCACATGACTTATTTAATTTTAAAATTATTTATTTATTTAGATTAGTTTTAATGATTGCATGTACTTATGTATATATATTTTTTCCATTTATGTTCAGTCGATGACAGAGGGGGAGTTGAGATAGGTGGTGACTCCACACTTTCGGCCATTTCATTTGGCCTTGACGCCTATACGGTATATTATAAATTATGTACACATTAATTTTTTTTATATCATTTGGTATACATGCTTAAATCTCTATCAATTAGGGCAATAAAATTCACACATTTACTAATATATTGTCATCTTATTGTACTCTTGCAGGCTACAACTGATGTCAATGGGGGGTACGAGGGGGTTCCTTCTTCATGTGTCGACAAAGGAAAAGTAATTAATTGTTTAAGACTAATTATGCATGCATATGTATGCCACTTGTGTGTAGTAATAAATATTTTACTTGCACTTTATTATATAGGGTGTGGCTCTTGATGATGTCCTGACATGGGTTCGGGAGCCTAGGCTGACAGGCATCTCAATTCTGAGTGATACCCGGACTGTAAGTAGACTTTTACATATTTTTATTTGTATTTTGTAACCAGGGTTGTTATGATGAAGTACATTTATATATAATTGACAATATTTTCACTCTCATAGGTTACTCCCAATGTGAGGGAGGGCCCACAAGAATCTTTCATATCTTTGTTGACTTAGCCCACTATTCTAGAGGAGGGATCAACTGATGTAAGTTTTAATTTTAGTTCAATCAATTTGTAATTTTATTATGCTATCATCCTATTTTGTAGATTTATTACTCTATGTTGCACCACTCTACTAATCTCATTATTGCAAATATATATTTATAGGTCAGAGTTGATATTGTTGGCATGGTCCCTTCACTACCAAAGACTTATGCTAGGACACCTAATCATGGTAGGCGACCGAGAGGCCATGTACACATATTTGTATTCAGTTATAATTTTAATTAAATTAGTGTTTGAATTATGAATTTTATATTTTCAATCGTTTGGTTCTCATCTGGCTTGCCCAGCCTGTGGTCACATGCGAGGGCTTCAACATTGCCATCTTTTCTTAACACTACACAAAAATCTCCTGCAATCTCACGCAACATGTCCCGTTGTTTATATTCTGAACAGTAACATAAATCAACATTTTGTAAGGTTCCATTTCAGAGCAAGTATGGAACAACATTTTGATTCCTTTGTCTTTCAAGGATGAACCTTGATTCAAAAAACTTTAATACAATTTAATCTACAAATGACCTTCAAGTCGTACTTGAAAAATGTCACACGTTATAAGTTCATTCAACCTTTGTACTTCAAAAGTTTACTCATTAGATGTCCATTCATTCAATTATGAGGTGGAGTGCTACATAATGGTGAAATTACTATTTATTTCCACTCTAAATCTATGATGAAAATAGTTACCTATTCTACTTCCTGTGTCAAAAGGAAAATCAAATGTAAGATCCCACAAGTTGTGGGTGATTCCACAAAGCTGTGTCCCACTTTTAGGGACAAAGAACATCGACGTAGTTGGAAAATTAAAAATTTTAGGGTCTTTGTGTGAAGTCATCACTTCGGGCGAAGTGGTGGACCCACTTCATGTGAAGTACCCCACACAGAGGGCTTCGTGCAAAGACCCCCCTTCGCTCAAAGTATCCTACGTAAGGGACTTTGAGCGAAGGGAGTCTTCAAGAGAAGCCCCTTAAGGCTGGATTTTGTTATATATTTCTGGCAAGTCTTTTTTATTTGTCATTGTCACTATTTAGATTTTGCAGACCCCAGGGCTTGGAGTGAAGCACCTCAGCACATCAGCATGTCAGCACCTCCCGATCATTTTCGACATCTTCAGATTTTTTTGATTACGTAAAAATAGGTTTTGAAAGGACCTAAAACCTTATACAAAAGGATTACAGATACACATTTAAGTTCCAAAAGAACAAGTGCATCAACACCAAAAAAAACAACACAACCGAATCCTTAAACAAAAAGAACAGCCAAAAGATAAAGGACAACAAAAAAGGAAAGCAAGATAGCAAGCTGCTGTCTAAACGCATTTCATCAGTTCTATAGCCTGATCAGTAAGAATCTGCATGTTTGCAGCAAACAACTTTAGATCTTCCATGTCATTCTTGTTGCCATCCTCCATCTTCTTGAAACTAGATCTCGTATGCCTGCTGGGTCCCTGATCCTCTTTAGTCTCTATGATCTCTTGGTTCCCTTTCCCATTATTGAGCTTGTCCAGCAGGATCTTCACATGCTCATTTGAAGCCTTAAGGATAGCATAGCTCTATTCTAAAATATTCCCTATGGTCTTCTCCAGCTTGTCAATTCTCTTTTCCATAGTCTCAACTTTCCTGGTTATAACATTACTGCTTTCAATTTTCTCCTCCATGGTAGTAATTTTGTCATTGAAGATAGCAATACCCTCAGCTTTGGCGACAATCTCAGTGAGCTCATCAATTGTCTGGCCCATAGTTTTCTCTCCCAAGTTCATCCTTTTAAGAACCCCCATCTCTTTTTGTAGCTGGTGAATGTGGTTCTTCATCACAATGATATCATTTTTCATTATGCTAAGGGTAGACAAAAAGGCCAAGCACCCTAGATTCTCAAAATCCATATTCCTTCCCTCAGTTTTCTCAAAACCCATGTTCCCTTCCTCCATGTTCTCCTTAGGACTCTCAACATTCTCCTTCTCCAAGTTAGCCTTATCCTTCTCATACCCATCTTTCTCAATATTATTCACAGCCTGTGTGACCTCATGCAGGATATGTTCCTCAACCCACACATTTTTCCCAGTTCCCACACTCTCCTCCATAGCAGGGTTGTTGTCCACATGGTTTTCCTGATTAATCTTTTCCTAGGAGGAAGAGCCCTCATCAGAGGATATGAAATCCCTTTTCACAATTTTCTTCTTCTCTTTTTTAGCTCTGGTGCATTTGCCAATAGGTTCCAATCTCTTTTTCCCCTGCTTCTTAGAACTCTCCTCCCTACTCTCTTCTTCCTCTAACTCCATCTCTGTTGTCGATTCCTCCATCTTCCTTTTCTTTTTATTTTTCTTAGGACTGACCTCCTGGTACTCCTTAGAATCCCCTCTTCATCTTCTGTATCCTCCATAAAAGGCTCCTTGGACTCTTTCTCATCAGTGTCATAATCCTCGAGGGATTTTTTGTTAAGTCGGGTTCTTTCCACCTTCTTCGACTTCAACACTTCAAAGATGAGGACCATGAGCCCTTCATGGAAAGCATGATCACCCTCCAGATCCCTTTGCCAATGGAGGAGAGAAGCGTTCAAAGAGCTCAGCAAGTAAAAAGGAAAATTAATCTTAACCCCATGCCTATACTGATTTAGAAGGATAAGGTGATGGTTGTATATTTTAGTATACTGCCCATCGAGGGTAATGTAGCCTATAATAACAAATAAAACAAGGTGCCATGGCCTAGAAATGAACTTAGGGTTAAAGTACGAATTGTCCACCTTAACCATATGATTTCTCTCCTGCTCCGTGGGTGTGAAAGCCTCCAAAGCTTTGTCTGAAATCTTCCTATCCCTGTAGAAGTTGGTGCCCTCAGTCTTCAAGCCAGTCACTTCTGAAATCACCTCCTCAGTCACCTCCATACTTTGTGTGCCAACTAGAACACTCCCCTTATTCCAGGTTTTGATGAAATTTCTAGTCACCGCAACTTTCCCTCCATGCAGTCTCTCCAAAAAATCTGCCAAACCGTCTTCTTTGACAATTTTCCATATCTCCTTGTCCTGTTTCCAGTCACTACAGTTCCTTGGGTCGCACCTCCTCTTCCTGCCTCCCATAGCTATGTTAGATAATAGAAAGCCCTTGTCCAGATGAATCCCCACACTCTACAATTTAGCCTTTAGATTGTAATAAAAACTATTAATGTTATACACAACCCATAAATCGTGCCAAAGAACCCCAATTATTATCTTGAAATCAGGCCATTGTCCTTCATGATCGTCACACAAATTGCTGCACTCAATACTCATTAATAATCTCTTCATTCAAAACGTGTTGCTTACTCATCTTCCTCTCCTTATTAATTAATGATGACCCTTCACAATTCACAAGGGATATCCGAACCATCATTCCACTCAATTTCCACCTGGCTTTTACAAGCCACATTCGCAGCCTAGTCAGCCACCAAATTGGCCTCCCTAAAAATGTGGGTTATCATGCATTTTTCAAAGGTGTCAATAATTTTTTTAGCCTTACTAATAATATTAGCTATGGTCCATGAAGGGGTCATTGTATTCTTCAAACAATTAACAATACTTAGGGAATCCCCTTCAATCCAAAATTTAGTATATCTCTTCCTTTTGGCTAATAGCAACCCATGAAGAGCAGCATTAGCCTCCACCACCTGATTGGTATTAAAACCAATAGGAATTTCCATAGCCCCTTTGCAATTCCCAAACTCATCTCTGTTAGATTAGGTGAAATACTAATCTCCCAAGAACACCTGCATGCATAACCCTGTCACATGGAAGAAGCAAAGCACAGAAGCAAGAAAAATCATGGAGGCCAAAAAGCCATCTTATGGACATGCAAAGAGAAATTTCTATTCCAAGATTATCTAAAATACAAAGAGGGAATCCTTATAAAAGGATACCAAAACCCTAAAGGTGAAAACCCTAAAGAATAATGAGATGCCTAAGTCTAACTTAAGTGTAGAGAATAATAGACTAATAATTAAATAATTTAATTATTAGCTATAATATGACTACTCTAACACCCCCCCTTAAGTGTAACTTAGGGAGAAGCTAAACAACTAAGGACTAAAAGATGCATGAAAACAAAAATGCATGAAAGAGCTATGGGTCCCGGCAACAAGGCCTGATCAGGTACCCAAGTACATAAAGCAAAAGATGTCCCAGAGAAAGGAACAAGAAGAGAGCAAGAAGCTCCTCCGAAGCATGTCTGAAAACTCTGTCAGAAGATACTGCTGGAACCCCCACTAAAGTGCATGACCAGGTAGAGAAGACAAGTGTCTGAAGAGCTGATCAATCAAAGAGGTGACCTTCAAAATAGGAATGAACGAGTGTCTATATAGCAGATGAACCATCTCACCGAAATGCATAGGTGCCTAGCCACTGCATCCGCCTAGTACATAGGAACAAAAACTGAATACGTAGATCACTCAACCAAACCAAGGAAGCAATAGAGCCAACAGGTGAACCCCCCCATAATGCTGAACGGGGTGACAGGAACACTGAAATGCAATGCCAGAAACATCTGCAAGAAGAAGAAACAGGAACACCTATGTGCAAAAAAAGGTACAAGCACAGGATAAAGGGCGGTGTCATAGACACAGTCTACATGGGCTAATGTCGTGGAAGGTACGCTCACTTGACAAGAGTGGATGCGCCTATAGTGGCAAATGCATCAGAATCCCCCCATGGCACTTTATAACTGAATGCGAGTACAAACAAACACAAGGAGTACAAGATCCCAGATATGCAAAAGTAGGCACTTTATCTCAGTGCGTTTACAGAAAAAAGAATGCAACAGAAGAGAAGCATACAATGCTCAAAAGACAGAAAGAAGAGTGAGCTATGAACTCAGAAGAAGAGATCCCCGGACCTGTAGAACCAAGCACTCCACCAGAGGGCATAAACTGCCAAACTCAGAGGAGTGAAAACCTGGAGTAGAATCTAGAAAAATAACCTCTGCCACTGAATAGCACACTGAACCAGCTTTCCAAAAATACCAAGTTTGCTGAAAACTGAGCCCGGATGTGAGAGATATAGTGTCCGGAATGCAAAAAGTACCCGTGACTTTGACTGGCAGAAAACCCCTGAAAACGGCAAAATCAAACAACCAAACTGAAAAAAACAGAAAGGTCTCGGAACCAGCTTTCCGTCGATATCTTGTTTGGCAAAAAATGCCATCGTATGCTCAAGTTACGGCAAAAACAGTGACAGGTGCACTGGCAGGCACCTGAAAAAGAAAACCTCTGAATTCAACAGCCTGGTGCGAAAAATGGAAGAAGAATCTGGAAAAAAGTATCCGTATAAAACGACCGTCTCAGAATCATCTTTCCGATGATGTCTCGTTCGCCCACTAACTCCTCCGTATGAGCAAGTTATGCCAAAAAAAGCATCAGGTGCTCCAGGAAGGCAAAAAAGCAGTCCTGCCTTCGAAGGCATGGTATGAAAAATGAGGCAAAAAACTCGAAAAGAAACCTCCATAATTGTGTTCATCTCGGAAAGAGCTTTCCGATGATATAAAAAACTCCCAAATACGCCTCCAGATGAAGAAGATATGGCAAAAAAGGCCCAATTACCCCTAAAAAAGCTTCAAAAAAATGTTTTAAAGCCCCTGGGGCTGGAAATGCAAAGCCCCTGGGCGCATGGCGCGCGCAGGGGGCTGGAGCTAGAGCTCCCGGTCACCCATGTGACCGCCGCTAGGGCCCGCAGGGCTTAAAACCCCGCCGGGCGGCCGGCGGAGCGGAGCAGAGGGCGGCCGGCGGAGCTGAGCGGGTGGAGGGGAGGCCGCGAGCGGAGCCGGGGTGGCGGTCGGAGGCCAGCGGGGCGGCGGAGGAGCCAGCGGTGGGCGGGCTGGCGGAGCGGAGGGCGCGGGCGCGGGCGGCGGGGCCGAGGGCGGCGGAGGCCGCAGACTGGCGGAGCTGGGCCGGCGGGCAGCGGGCGGCGGCTCTGTGGTGGCCGCTTGGCGGTGCGCTGGTGGCCACCGGGCGGCCGCCCAAAACTTTTTTTTTTAAAAAATTTTTGACAACCGCCGTCTCGGAGTGCGTGCCAGGGCCGTACGGCCCTGGTATGCAAATTTTTTTTGCCTCAGATGCCACTGTGTCCAAAATGGACAAGTTTTATATGGATTTAGGCTATCTCGAACCTTCCGGACGCAATGGTGGCATCCGTTTTTGCTCAAAATACCCCCAAAAATTTTATTTTTCTTTTTTGCAGGCAAAAAAGAAACAAAAAATAACGTCCTGCAGAGAGTACCAGAACTGAAATTTTTCTGAAACCCTCCTGCATCTGAATCACTTCAACAAAACACGAACAGCGAGCAGCAAGATGGCTCTGATACCATGTAGAAACTGATGAAATATCAGATTCAACTCCAAGATCCAGCTGCATGCATAACCCTGTCACATGGAAGAAGCAAAGCACAGAAGCAAGAAAAATCATGGAGGCCAAAAAGCCATCTTATGGACATGCAAAGAGAAATTTCTATTCCAAGATTATCTAAAATACAAAGAGGGAATCCTTATAAAAGGATACCAAAACCCTAAAGGTGAAAACCCTAAAGAATAATGAGATGCCTAAGTCTAACTTAAGTGTAGAGAATAATAGACTAATAATTAAATAATTTAATTATTAGCTATAATATGACTACTCTAACAATCTCTGATAACCATACCACAACCAG
Organism: Chamaecyparis obtusa; assembly: GCA_027943335.1. Lineage (NCBI taxonomy): Eukaryota > Viridiplantae > Streptophyta > Pinopsida > Cupressales > Cupressaceae > Chamaecyparis > Chamaecyparis obtusa. Next base: position 71,272 of record BSBK01006274.1, read on the forward strand.
CAGTTCTAGGGTTACCTTTCAAGGCACCATCAAAATTGATTTTGACCCATCCATTAGGGGGACAGTCCCACCTAGCCTCTTTTCTCAGATTTCTTTTGGTGTCTTGAACCTTCCTTCCTTCAAGCTTCCAATTCTTATAGACTTTGGCCTCCCAATCATTCTTCGGTTCTTGATAGTTCTTAATCAACCCCAAATTCTCTAACAAAGCACTCTTAATCTCTTGAAAAATACTATCCCAATTGGACTCCTTATTCCTGAAAATTCTTTCATTCCTTTCTTTCCAAAACCCCCAACACATAAAGGGTAGGAAGAAGTTCCAAAAGGAGATTAAAAACTTATTGTTAGTTGGTGGTTTCCAGAACATAAACAGCTCCTGAATGTTTTGAGGAAACACCCACTCCATATTCATTAGATCAAAGAATTTTTCCCATATTTGACAAGTAAAAGAAATAGTCATATGGTTGATATTCTCCTCATCTTTTTTGCAAAGACAACATCTATTAGTTAGAACAAAGCCTCTTTTCCTGAGATTGTCAATTGTAAGAATTTTATCCTACAATAAGATCCAAAAGAAAACATTAATTTTAGGAGTTAATCCCTTGAGCCAGGCTTTAGCCCAACAAGGTTCAGGACTATCTTCAAAGTTCTGCATGTATAGGGATGAAACCGAGAACAAGCCATTAGTACTATATCTCCAAATAAGAGTATCCTCATCATCAATAAGAACAATAACATTCAAAAGGTTATTCAAGCTCCTGAGAGAAGGATCAAACCTAGACAAGTGAGTCCATTTGCCCCCCCCCCCCCCAATAGTCCTCCACATGATTGCCCAAGATCTGTTTACAAAGGTTAACCATCTCATTCCAAATAGGAACCTCTTTAAGGGATTTATCACTCAGCCACGTGTCATCCCAAAAAAGAATTTTCTTACCATTACCAACCTTCCATTGCACCCCTTTCTTTATCATGTCCTTTCTTCTTAAAGCATTGCCCCAAATACATGATCCACTTGGAAAGAATCAGAATTTAAGAAATTATTGAAATCAAAGTTGTCCCTGTTATATTTCTTGTGCCATATAGTGCTCCATTCTCCCGAGTTCTTGAACATTCTCAAAAGGAGTTTAGCCATGCAAAACTCATTTATACTTCTTATAGTGCGGAGACCAAGACCCCCTTTCCTAGTAGGTTTACAAACCTTCTCCCAAGCAATAAGAGTCTTCCTTTTCTTTTTCTCAACTCCGGACCATAGAAAGTTCTTTTGCATTTTCTCTATACTTTCAGCAAACTTCTTAGGTATTTTGAAAAGACTCAAAGCATAGAGAGGAATAATTTGAAGGGTAGCTTTGAGAACAACAATCTTGCCAGCCTGGCTAAGAAGAGCACCCTTCGAACCAGCTAGACTTTTGTGAAATTTGTCAATCATATCCCGCCAAAAAGAATTTGGAGGATTGAGGCAAAGAGGTAAACCAAGATAAGACCCTGGGAGACAATCCACCTCACAACCCATAATTATTTTTAACCATTCTTGTCTTTTTTAGGCACATTAATGAAGAATATAGAGCTCTTATTCCAATTAATACTCTGGCCCATAGCACCAGCATAGTTATCAAGGGCTTTTTTAATGGTTTTACCATTTTTAATAGAGGCTTCACCCATTATTATGGAATCATCCACAAACTATTGATGTGAGCATATCAAGTCCTTGGAGGAAGGTTTCAGACCCTTGAATTCACCTCTGTTAACCAATCTACCAATGTGTCTACCCAAACATTCCACCAAAATAACAAAAAGAATAGGAGAAAGGGGGTCCCCTTGTCGAAGACCTCTAGAAGACTTGAAAAAAGGGGTAGGAGAACCATTCACAGGAATAGAGAAAGTGGTAGAGGAGACCAAGCAGTGAATTAGGTCTCTACTTCTTTTATTGAAACCAAAAGCCTCTAGAGTAGCCATCAAAAAATCCCAGTCAACCCTGTCATAAGCTTTAGATAGGTCAAGTTTTAGCAAAAAGCCTTCCTTCTTTGACATAGTTAAAGAGTGTATATTTTCATGGACCAAGATGATTGAGTCCAGGATCTTCCTTCCAGGGATAACACCATTCTTTTGTCCAGAGATAATAGAAGGAAGAAAAAGGAGAATTCTAGAAGTAAGGATTTTAGAAATAATCTTATACACCGAGTTGCATAAACCAATAGGTCTGAATTGGTCCAAACTATCAACCCCAATTTTCTTTGCGATCGAAGCAATAAAGGTACCATTCAGTTCTTTGAGGATCCTTCTAGCCCCAAAAAATTCCTTGATTGCATTAGAAACATCATCTTTCAGAATCCTCCAATACTTTTGAAAGAAGAAAAGAGGATAACCATCGGGACCAGGGGCTTTATCTCCTTCAAAGGAGAACACAGCCTTTTGAATCTCATCCATAGAAGGTATAGTAGTAATAGATCTATTTTGAGCATCATTCAGAATACTAGGTATACCATCCAACAACTCTTTTTGGCACTCCAAATCCAGGTTCTCAGCTTTCTTTAGAAGCTCTCTAAATAAATTATTGGCCTCACTTATGAAATCCTCCTCCTTCTCACTAATGGTCCCATTGACTTGTAGTTTAGAAATTTTATTGCCCATTCTATGTTTCACTGTGGTCATGAAGAAATATTTAGAATTCATGTCCCCTTCCTTTAAGAAAAGCTTTCTAGACCTTTGCCTCCAAAAGCATTCTTCTTTTGAGATAATATCATGATATTCAATTAGTTTAGTATCTTCCTCCTTTTTGGTATGCCATCTGTACCCATCTTTTTGAATGTTGTCTTGGATCTACTTAAGTTCTTCAACAATTTTCTTTTTGTTGGTAAAAATGTTTCCAAAAGTTTCTTTATTCCACCTTTTAATATTGTCCTTCACATTTTTCATTTTGTTAACAACTCTGAACATTGTCGTTCCTTCAATCCTAATACTCCATCATTCCGCAATCAATCTTTTAAGGTTAGGGTAGATTGTCCACATTTTCTCAAAGCAAAAAGGAAAATTCCATCTCAAGTCATTGAAGTCAGCTCTTATGGTTATTGGGTAGTGGTCAGAACCAACTCAGATATAGGTAGTTAAGGAACAAGAATAATGGCTGAGCCAATTGCTGCTAACAAGTGCTCTATCAAGTCTGACCTGAATAAGCTCACTTCCCTCTCTTCTATTAGTCCAGGTATAGTTAATACGTTGTAGATCTATGTCATGCAGCTCTTGACTATCAATCAATTCCATAAGATTAGTTCTGTTGTCCAGATTGGGTTGGCCAGCCCCAAATTTCTCATTTTCCTTCAAAAGGAGTATTGAAGTCCCCCATAATGATCCACCCATCATTAGCAAAATCTCTCCTAAAACTAGAAACTTCTCTCCAAAATGATTTCCTCCCCCACCTGGTATTCGGAGCATAAATATTAGTCAAAACCCAAGAAGTGCCATCTTTGATATGCCAAAATCTAATATTAGTCACATTGTTACCACCGAATAAAACTTCCCCTTTGATAACATTACAATTCCAGCTAGTCACAATACCCCCAGAGGCCCCATTTGCATCACTACCATGGGAAAGACCATTACTCAAAAACTGGATTTTCTCCAATCCTTAGACATCTTAGTCTCCTGTAGAAGAACAATATCTAGCTTGTTGTCTCTAATCATGTTTTTGACCATTGCTTGCTTATGAGGATTATTTAATCCTCTTACATTCCAGTATATAAACTTCATTGTTTAAGGAATGGGCCAGACTCTAGGATGGTTTTTTGACTGCCATCTGCTAAACACTTGCTGGTCTCAAGTGCTCGCTTTTTTTGGTTTGAGGGTCTTCCTGGGGAAACATGGGGAACCCCCACATCTCCAATCTTAGTGCTTCTAGTACTTCTGAGGGTTGAGGAGACATTCTTCATCTTCCCTCCATCTCTATTAGTAAATTTCTTAACATTTTTAACTGTCTTTTTCTGCTCCACTTTGGACCATCCCTCTTCATTCAATTCTTCAGATCCCAAAAGGGCCTCCGCTATATCCACCTCATCACCCCACTTAGCAAATTTAGAAGGACATGGTGCTAGCTTGTTAGATCCCCTCAGAGTACCAAAGGTCTTCTGATACCTATCCTCTGAACAACCCAGAATTGGGTAGACTTGGGCATCTTGCCAGATTACCATACTCTGAGAGGGAGGTATAAAGCCATAACCTTCCAACATCTCTTGTTCAAACAGGCCTACATCAAAGTTATCATTACCCTCTTTTGCCCCCAGGGGCCTACTTTGGATATCTTCAGCAAAGGAGTCATCAGAGCTTTTAGTTATGGATTCCTTTAAAACTTCAGTACTACCTACTAATTTATGTTCAGTATCTGAATGAGAAGTGTCACAAACTTCAACAGGCATATCCTTCCCATTCATCTTTCCTTCTTTCTTCTCATTAATACTAACCCTAATAGGGTTCATTCCATCCACAGCCTTCTTTGCCCATATCTTTTTCATTTTTTTCTTTTGTGGTATCATCTTTGGACATTGTTTCGCCCAGTGGCCTTTTTTCTTGCAATGAAAGAAAGCAAAGGGTGTAGATTCATACTCTATCTTTTGGATCCAAGAACCAAGTTTGGATTGAAGAGTGATAGATTCCGGTATATCCACTCCTTGCTTCACCCCAACACAAATCCTGGCATATGTAAGGTGCCTTCTAGAGACCATGACAAGATCCATGGACAAGAGTTCCCCAAAGACATTAGCAATGCCCTTAAAGATATCTTCCATCCAAAACTCAAGAGGCAGGCCCGGAAGAGTCACCCAGACCGGTGCCTACACATTAAGATCCTCTTGCATATCCAAATTAGGACACCACTTATGCAGAATCATAGAATGCTTTCTATCATCCATGGTCCATCACATAAAATAAACCTTAAATCCTCCTCACATGAAAAGGAAAAAGCCAGACATCCTTTGGGAAGAGCAACCACCTCCACTTGACCTTTCAAAATCCATTTCTTTTTAACAAATGCCCTAACCACCTCGATATTAGGGCAAGATCCCAAGAATCTCCCCACAAGAGAGTTAGCCATTCGAGATATATTAACATCTATTATTTGATCTGGAATGGAGATAGCAAAAGTTTCCTCCTCAATGTTGGATAAGATTTTTACAGGTGGGAGAGAGGCTTACCCATTGGTTTCACACCAAAAAAGCCTAACCAACTTTTGACAGAATCAGTAGATATCATCCTATTCTGATCACATGGCCCCTTCATGGGTCCCCCTCCCGAGTCCCCTATCCCAAGTCCAACATCAGGAATCTTGCCTTGAGTCTCGTTTGCATCTATGTCCTCAAGTTGACCATCACACTCCGAGGGATCAGCATTAGATCCGCCATTCCCCTTGCTCTGCATGCTTGAAATTTGAATTCCTCCTTTCCCTCTCCATTTTTCTAATTTTTTATTTTAAATTATATGTTTTATATTTATTTTAGTTAGTTATTTGTTTTAAATAATTTTTTATTTGTAAAAATGTTAGAAAATCATAGTTAAATATTATAATATGTTAGAAATTGATAGTAGAATGTTAGAAAATCATAGTTAAATATTAGAATATGTTACAAATTGATAGTAGAATGTTAGAAAAATCGTAGTTAAATATTAAAATGATAGAAATATTAAAAATCGTAGTATAAATGTTAGAATATGTTAGAAAATGGTAGAAAATCGTAGTAGTTTGTTAGCAACTGTTAGAAAATATTTACAAAACATTAGAAACTGTAGTAGAAATGTTAGAAAATGTTAGAAAACATTAAGATCTTATAGAAATTATTAAAAATATTTGTTTCTAAATTTCAAGTTTAAAGTTAATAAATATTAGGAATCTCTCTCTCTCTCACACATGTACACGCATTTTTAGTAAATTTAGTAAATATTAGTTAGTTATTTGTTTTAAATAATTTTTAGTCTATAGAAATCTGAGAAAATCGTAGTTAATTTTTTTTAAATGATCTAGTAGTATGTTAGAATATGTTAAAAAATTGTATTATAGTAAGTTTCTAGGACCCTTATCCCTCCCTTACGACATATTAAGACACTTAGGATCCCTTAAGAATCTCATTGTTTCCCTCAAGGCTCCTTAAGATATATTAGGATGAATTAATGTAACCTATGATCTCTTAGGACCTATTATGATGCCTACAACCCCTTAAGACATTCTAGGACCATTTCATAATGCTTATGACATCTTAAGACACATAGGACCCTTTAGGACCCATACAACCCATTATTATATCTTAAAATGTCCTAGGACACATTCATCTATCTTAGCTTATGTTAATACATATGCGAACCCATCATTGCCCACAAGAACCTTTAAGACATACAAGTATCAATTAATGTAACCTAAGATCCCTTAGACCACTTATCACATCTACAACCCATTAACATTATTGGACCATTATACATCCCTTATGACATTTTAAGACATATATGACCCATTCAGATCATCAAGACCCATTAACATATCTTAGGTTGTCCTAGGACACATTTATGCATCTTAGATTCAATTACTATCATACGAGGATCCACTAATGTAACCTAGGACCCCTTAGGACCTCTTATGTTACCCACGACCCCTTGAGACACTCTAGGACCCTTATCTATACCTTATGACCTCTTATGTTACCCACGACCCCTTAAGACAATCTAGGATGACTTATTGCATCTACGACCCATTAACATTGTAGGACTCTTATTTGTATCCCTTAGGACCTCTTATGTTACCCATGACCCCTTAAGACATTCTATGACCCTTATCTATACCTTAGGACCTCTTATGTTACCCATGACCCCTTAAGACACTCTAGGACCACTTATTGCACCTACGACCCATTAACATTTTAGGACTCTTATCTGGATGCCTTAGGACCCCTTAGGACCCCTTAGGACCTCTTATGTTACCCACAACCCCTTAAGACACTCTAGGACCCTTATATATACCTTATGACCTCGTATGTTACCCACTACCCCTTAAGACACTCTAGGACCTCTTATTGCACCTACAACCCACTAACACTCTAGGACCTCTTATTGCACCTACGACCCATTTACACTCTAGGACCACTTACTTGACCTAATAGGGCCTATTAATACCAATTAGTACATCTTAGGACCCTTAAGACCACTTACGTGACCTAATAGGACCTATAATTTTATATATTTAGATATTTGTTTCCATTTTACACATAGTTATAACTTGTAATCAAGTACTTAATTATTAACACTTAGCTTTCACATGTTATGTATCTAGATGGCTGCTCAGGACGCATCTCAGACTCCTGATATACATACCATTTTTCATATTGCTGATACGAAGATGGCTCAACTTAGAGAGTCCATCTGTATGTCTTCAGAAGATAGTATATATAGAGATACTTGTGCCACTATATTGACCATTTTGGAGGCGATGAATGCTAGGTTGAGATCTCACTCCTCCTTGACACCTCAGGTAGTTGACACTATTTTTTGAGAGTTGAGTGCCGAGGTCTCGGGTGATGTTTCCTTGGTGACAGTTCAGAGCATTGTCCCCAATGAAACCATCAAATGAGAGGTTTTCCCATATTATGATGGGAAGGCCATTATGAGGGCATGTCAGGTCACACGGTGTGTCATTCCTCAGATCGCATATATGATATATCCTCAATTTCTTGCAGCACATGGTCATTATCCAAATAACGACTAGATTCTATTATATTTTGCGCAACAGTTGTATGCTGAGTTTCATGTGGGACTCAGGGTCAACTACTTGGATCTTCTAGCATATTTTGGTCAGGGGCACGGTAGGGTTGCAGACTGTGATCAGTATTGTAGGGTTGATCGAGTTGTACAACCTCATAAATAGCTAGTTGGGGACAACACTTTGGTAGTGGCACCGACGATGGCTGCTACTGCAGATAGAGTCATGATTTCTTCTTAGAGGGGAGTAGTAGATAGTATAGGATAGATTGCTTTTGTAGCCACATCCATCACTTTAGATTTAGTGGGTAGATACATTTTAACTAGACCGAGTAGATCCAGATCATCTTTTGAGCCTTTGTTTAGTACTACTATAGGTGTGACTGATGAGACATATAGTGCTGCATGTCTTCCTCCACCTGGAGAGATATGAGCACTTTCAGGTCATCATAGTCATTTAGATATGGCCCTTTACTTTTTGGAGGATCTCCTGCAGTCCTATTCTCATATTGCTGACACGCACAGGATCCCAATACATTCATTCAGGGATTTCATTGCACTTTCACTGGGTCCTGTAGTTCCACCGACATAGGACACACCATATACTAGTCAAGCATAACATAGTGCAGAGCACTCAGCACCCACAGATCACTCTATAGCTGCAGAGCAAGGTATACAGGTTGGAGATGTACGCATCACCACTGAATTAATATCATAAAAAATAACTAGTTAATACATGTAACTAATGGACAATAACTATTCTAACTAATTTCATCATTTTTTAGTGTCTTAAGGGGAGGTCTTAAGGGGATCTAGAATTAATATCATAAAAAATAACTATTCTAATTAATTCTAGAACTAACACATGTCATAAGTAATCTAACTAATTTCATCATTTTTTAGTGTCTTAAGGGGATCTTTAACTAATAAACAGTCTAAAGGGGAGGTCTTAAGGGGATCTAGAATTAATATCATAAAAAATAACTAGTTAATACATGTAACTAATGGACAATAACTATTCTGACTAATTCTAGAACTAACACATGTCGTAAGTAATCTGACTAATTTTACCATTTTTTAGTGTCTTCAGGGGAGGTCTTAAGGGGATCCAGAAATCATAAGCATCATAAAAAGTTGATGAACTACAACTGATTGAGAACTTCATTGAAGAACTTCAAGTGATTGATGGTCACTTACCAAGCACTAAATTGTTATGAAAGATAATTAAATCAGTTTTATGTTGTCATTGATGTCAACTAGTTTTGACAGTACTTATCATGGAGTTTCAAATATCTAACACATCTATAGAAGAGAAGAGAAAGATGTGTATGAAAATTAGATGTCTAACAACTAGAAATGATAAATTAACTATTAAAGCCAATGAATCTATCTAATGCAAACACAATGAAGAATGCAAAGTAACTATGAAATGATGAAACTAATTTAATTACCTTCACCTACCATGTAGCTTGTCTCTATTGTCCTCCTAGCTTTGATTTCTTGAAGATGTTGAGCTCTCAGATTTCCAAAATGAAGCCTTCTCCCAAGATGCTACCAAAGTGTGGAGATTGAATGAAATTGAGTGCACAATAGCTTATGAAAACTAATGGATGAAATGCAAATGAAATGGTGATTGCTATGGAATTCTTGATTGCTTGAATGCTTGGATGCTTGAATGGTTGAATGCTTGGATGCTTGTTATCAAAAATACCTATTAGCTCTCAAATGAGAAATGAGGCTCCTTTTATAGAGTTTTGGAGGATCTAGGCTTAGGTGGCACAATCCTACAGTTGAAAATGAAAGGTGGAAGATCCTAGGGCTAGGATTGACTTGATTGAAGGAGTTGAGAGAAAGGGGGATGTAGTTGGAATGTGAGAGGAAGAATAGGGATGATGTTCCTCTCACATTGACATGGAGGAGAAGAAGGTGGAAGGGAAAGACACATGTCAAGTGTCTCACAAAGACCAAAGAGAGAAAGGGGGAGAGACATTTTCCTCATGAGGACTCTTTGTACAAGTGTCCCATGAGTCACCTTTGACCCTTAGAGGTGACTTGAGAAGCCCCTTAGGAATAGGGAATGTCTCTTGACTTGGTTGTTAAGAGGACATGTGGTCATGAGACCAAGTCCTATGAGGCCACATAGCCCTTAAGAATAGGACATGTGTGGGTGAGGACAAATATGAATAAATAATTAATAATAATTATTTATTTTAGCCAAGGTGATGTGTCAGGTGACTAGGTGGATGAAGTGAATTAGAAGACTTAGTCATATTTAGGTTATTGTGTATTTAATTAAATCACTTTAATAGACTATTTAGAAGACATAGGATATAGAATTAGACTATAGTGAATTTATTAAATAAATTGAATAATTTATTTAATAAATAGAGGAATAATTATTAATTAAATAATAAATATTTAATTAATTTATCAAGTCAATAGTAATTAAATAATAAATATTTAATTAATTAATGAAGCCATTTTTAGGTGTATACATTTTGCCCCTCTTTGAAATAATGTGTGTATCACATTGTTTCAAAGAAAATTTCAAGCATTTTTGCCCCTGCCCCAGACAATGTCTCAGACGACCTATGCATGCCCCCTCGAGAGATTGATTGACAAAAAAGATTATTTGAATGTTTATTGGATTTTTTAAAATTTTTTTTTGTTCTACAATCAATCTCACGAAAGAACGGTAGAAAAGATGGAGGAAAACAGGGTGGAATGGAAGAAAAATGGCAGATAGGGTCCACACACCAAACACATCGGGTCCACAGGTTATAAATAGAACAAAGGGGTCCATAATAGGCTCATTGCGCACACTTTTCATTTGGAGATCAGAGCACGAGAGAGAGAAGAGCAGAGCCACCATGATGTTGTTCCCCTTGTCGGATCACCATTTCGAGAGAGTCAGACGCTTCCAACGACCACCTGATTCGGGTGAACCGGTAGGTGACTTGATCTTGCTTTGTGATTTTATGATTTGATGCATGTTAGATTAGATTTGTAGCATGTTTAGGGTAGATGAAATGGTAGATTAGATTAGAAAAATTTTAGTTTTCTAGGCGGAGTACGAATGTGCAGTTTTGGTGCACCAATGCATAGAAAATTTCGATGTTTGCGTAGAAATTTTAAGTTTCTACACATTCGTTAATAATAGCGGCGCATTCATACTATAGAAATGTAAGTGTTGCGCAAGTATGCAATAAAAGTGTGCATATGTTAAAACCTACGCATTCGTGATGAATTGTTGCGCAAATATCCAACAAAACTACACAAATGTAAAAAGCTGCGCAAATGTTAAATAATGTTGCGCATCTATTTTAGGTGGTAGAATGTGGTGAAAATAGATAGTCAATTAGGTCAAACTTGATGTTGATAAGCCGATTGGATCTGTCGGCGTTTGATTTTGATCGATTTGATCAAGATAGGAAACATTGTAGCATGTTCGCTAGTTAACTAGTCTTGAACATAGATAATTGATAGAATCATCTGTTGAAACACGTGATAAGAACATGTTTATATTTGATATGATAGGATAGATAGATTGATAGATCAGTTTATCAAAATATGATAGGTTGATTGTTGTTGACTTGCTAGGAGGATATCACGGATAGTCTAATGTCATAGGAGAGATACCCGGTGACTCAGAATCTAAGACCGGCGTTGTCGGAGATAGATAGACTATTGATTGGAGTGTCCGGATTATATTATGTGATTTACACACTTGAGATTCAGGTGAATCTGAGTATGATGATAGCATTAGTAGAGCGATGGCACTCAGAGATGAGTACCTTCCATCTTCCGACTGGGGAGATGACAGTTACATTAGAGGATGTATATCGCATCCTCTATCTTCCCATCACAGGCGAGCTGGTATAGTATGATTGGCACGGTGGAGTTACGGAGTGTAGAGCCATCTTCGGTGATGATGATATAGAGGATGGAGAGATCAGTTGGGAGGATATGGTTGACTTGTATGATCCTTTACCAGTAGTGCTAGCAGGAGCGATTGGGGGATTTGTATGCCCTGATCATAGATCACATGGATTTGCAGTTGGATGGGGCCGCACATTACACTGCATGATGGAGGGGACCTGATATGCTTGGGGGGTGTGTTTGTTAGCACATCTTTATCATGACATGCATTAGGTGGTGTCCCATAGGGGTGCATCATTATCAGCAAGTGTGACACTGCTCCATGTTTGGGCATGGGAGCATATTGCAGTTACTCGACCAGTGGCTATCAGATTTCAAGGCATAGGGCAGCCCTATATTCACTTATACTCCTCAATTTTGTCTCAGGCAAAACTGGGCCATTTAGAGTTTTGGCAGTATACCTTTGACACACTAGACACAGTGACATGGAGACCCTACCTAGGGTGTGAGCCGTGGGATGATGAGCGGCAGCTTGGTTTTTGTTTTGAGTCATGGTGGTTGATAGGATGGACACCATTTATCATTGAGTGACAGTTAGTTAGTCGGGTCCTGCAACAGTTTCACAGGATATAGGGCATGCCATAGGGAGTGACAGAGCATGCTCACATGCATCAGGAGAGACAAGACTGGGGGCCCATGACATCATTCAATGTTGCTCGGCAGGAGTTTTTGGATGCCCCATTTCAGGCATGGTCGATGAGACTGACGATGGTAGACCTAGGGATGACTGCTAAGTTGGAGCAATTTTTGAGGGATTTTCTAGTTTCGTGGATTACAAATCTAGTAGCGAGGCCTCTAGAGAGAGATCCAGCAAAGAGACGATGGGGGAGACTCTGAGGGAGAGATAGACGTGGATGAGGGAGACAAGGTGGTGGTGACAGTGGAGGAGATGGAGGAAGAGATGATGGTGGACATGGAGGGAGAGGGGATAGAGCAGGACCTCAGATGAGAGGAGGTGGTGTGAGGCCGAGAGGATTGATGCCACCTCCAGCTAGATAGGGATGGAGATAGCCTCCAGCATAGCCAACTGCAGGAGTGTGACTATAGGTACTAGTCCCTCCGGCATAGATTTTGATTACCGCAGTATAGAGACCAGCTGCACGGGTACAGGTGCCACAGGTACAGGTGCAGGGACAGGATGAGGCAAATGTTTTATTGGCCCAGGGTGGTCAGGTCCAGGATGATATACAGGATGAGGCTGACACTGAGATGTCGGATGTATAGGTATAGGATGAGCAGGCGGACATGGACATCGGGGGACAGGATCCCTATTTATAGAGAGACGCGGTGGAGGAGGAGGAGCCAGATATTGATATACTGCTAGTCAGACTAGCAGTTACACAAGTACAGGTAGAGTGGGTGCCAGGTCTAGAGAGATAGATTGAGAGGCTAGAGCGTCAGATGGATGTCCTAAGACATGAGCGGGATGTAGCGATTGAGAGACTCAGGGAGTCTGAGATGCTACTAGATGATTTATAGAGGAAAAAGGACCTAGGTCCCCATGGAGATAGCATGAGAGCCATGATACATGCCAAGAAGGAGATATCCTACTGGTGAGAGGCATACAAACAGGCAGTCCCGAGGGATCAATGGATCGGGAGTTATAGGGAGAGCTCAGTGGTGATCAGGATGGTAGTGCATGATAGAGGAGCACCAACTGGTGGAGAGGGTGTGTCATCATGCCCTCTAAGAGCATTGATAGGTTTAGGAGGTCAGGGTGGATCCTCAGCATCAAGGAGTTCAGTAGCACAGGGTCACATTGCATCTCGTAGACAGTGGTAGATACAGTCTGGAGGCAGTGGTTCATAGATGTTGAGAGAGCATTGTATACACTATTGTACCATTATGATTCATTGTATCATTATATTTTGACTTGATGGACACTGACTATGGACACATTTTTATTGATTTATATCATTGGACATTCAGATAGTTTTGTTGTTTTATGGACTTTATATGATGGATGCTATATGATTGACTCTATATATACAGTGATGCAATTCTATGATGATTTTCTTTGATGATTTATATACATGTGCGTACTGACATATGCAGGATGTGATGATTTACTTTAATATGCATAGAATGTATGTCTTAGAATGAAAAATGATTTATATCATATTTGATATTTTTGATGCTTAATGGTTAATAATCATATGATGGTGATATAAATGCATGTCTTAAATGAGTTTACTAATGCTATGTGATTATCAATGCAATGTTGTGATGAACAATGTGGATAATGGATAATAAATAAATGATGTAAATGAATGATATAACTGATGATTGGAAACACATATAATGGATAATAAATGATGATGTAAAATGTGTATAATGAATAATAAATGATAGTGTAATGCAAATGATATCTAATGTAATAAATGATAATGTACCTAAGATGATTGAATGTAATAACTGATAACATGATAAAAGAAAATGAGATGAAATGATAGCTATAATAAATGATCAAATTATATATAAATGAACACTCCTAATGAAGATAACATATGTCTCTAAATGATTAAGTGCAAAATGTGAAATTCAAAAAGTCGTAATATGTTTGGTTGTCCAAATGTCCTCAACTTAAATAACAATGTATTTGACACAAGAAGAATAGACTAAGAGAACAGATAACCTAATAAGAAAGGTAACCTATAAATCTCTATAAAAGGAGCACTGATATGTAAGTCGTGAACTGTTTAAATGAAATGCAATATGAAATGAATGTATCTCCACAACTTTAGGTAACATCTTAGAACTTCATAATAACTGGAACTTGAGTTTCATCATTGAGCTCGTTATGTTGCAAGAAAATGCAAGCATCATGGTATAATTAAACCAGGATGACCTGAGCACTTTTTGCATGGAGTTTAATATTGCAAACTTGAAAAGCATCTAGGTATAATTGAACCGAGATGACGTGAGTTTCATTTGCATAATAGACAAGGAATATTTCCCCCCTCCATCAGGGAACAAATATTTGGAGTCAAGGTATGTGATGGCGTATCACCATAAATAGCATTTGTTAGAACAACATGATTTGTATGTTGTCCATACTATGAAATGGATGAAAGAACTTATACATAGACACCCCAATTACTTGTTCCTTCGATTTCATCGAAAAATACCCCACAAACAGCAATCAAAGAAAATATCATGCCCCATCCCGGCTATTCTAATCAATGGCATATGAGAGTTTCGAACTCATGTCAAAGATATCCCGGAATAGCATAGGAAGCATGATAACAATGAAATCTAGATATGAATGCATAAGTTATGACAAATCATTCTAACATGCCTGCCATGAATATACATTTCTTTTGCCAAAAGGATTGATTTAGGATTTGTTGATCAATTCAAGTGATGATGTATAGTTAAGATGTATAGATAAGCAGTCACAATTCGAAAGATAGATCATAGATTCTGATTCAGCATGAAGATACCATTGTGAAAGAACATTTGATTGCGTTTGCCTTGCCTGGTGAAAATAACTCCATTATGTCCTGTAAGAGTCATGACTATCATAGATCCACTTCCCAAACTAGGTCAAGGACATGCCCCCAGCTAGGTGATGGACTGACTTATTATGAATGAAGAAAGACGCAACAAGACTAGGATGAAGACCATGACAAAAGATCAAGCTATGATGAGATTTTATTACGGATAGATACAATGGATGGTGTACGAACTGACCATTTTATTATGATATATACATGGTGGGGACAAGGATTGAATAACTATTTTATTGTGGATATATACAATGAATGGACACACTAGAAGAATCCTAATAGATAGAGGAACTAACTTGTCACACATAACGCCTGTTTCCAAGTTTTCACCATATGCTTTTATTGTAGTTTTTCTTTTGATTTTGTGATTTTTTTTTGTATTTTTGATTATTTTTATTTACAAAATATATATACAGACTATATACATGCCCCTTACATTGAGATTTTAGGGATAGAACTTCTTGAGATGGATGCTATTAAGAGGTTCATCCAAGGGATCCCCTTCAGGTGTAGATAACTGATAGGCTCCAGAACCATAGACTGTTGTAATCACAAAAGGTCCTAACCAATTAGGTTCGAACTTGCCCTTCTTTTCACGGTGTTGTTGATTCTTTGGATTTTCTCAAAGGACTAAGTCACCCAACTGAAAATCTCTGATCTTTACCTTGTTGTTGCACTGATGGGATAGATGCTACTGATAAACTTTCAAATGATCATAGGCTCACTAATGACATTCATCTAGGAGTTCCAATTCAGTCAGGCGTGCAACTCTATACTCTTCATCAGGAATTAAATCTTTAAGAGTAACATGAAGTGAAGGCAACTCGACCTCGAGGGGCAGGACTGCTTCAGATCCATAGACAAGGGAGTATGGAGTGGCTCTAGTAGGAGTATGGATGGAGGTGTGGTAAGCCCATAAGGTTGGATTAAGTTGGAGATGCCAGTCACAGCCAACGTCATTAACAATCTTTTGTAGGAGTTTAACAATTGTTTTGTTTGATGCCTCAGCTTGGCTGTTTCCTTGAGGATAGTAGATGGTGGAATAGTTGTGGGTGATGTGGAATTTGGCACACAAGTCATCCATGTCTTGGTTTTGAAACTGTTTCCCATGATCAGTGATAAGATACATAGGTATACCATATCTGCAAATGATATAGTTTAAGATAAACATGGAGTTTTGTTTCCCTGTGGCGGTAATTAATGGAATGGCCTCAATCCATTTAGTGAAGTATTCTGTGGCAGTGAGAATCCATTTGTGGCCGTTGGAAGATGGAGGATTGATAGCACCCACGAGGTTGAGTCCCCACCGACTGAATGGAAAAGTAGTTGTAAAAGGATGTAACTCTTGAGCTGGAGCATGGATAAGGTTTCCATGTATCTGACATTTCTTGCATGCCCTAGCAAAATGAAAGGAGTCTGCTTCCATGGTAGGCCAATAATAGCCCATACGCATGAGTTTCTTAGCCAAAGAGGGACCACTCGAATGTGTCCCACAAATACCTTCATGTACATCACATAAGGAAATTTGAGCTTCATCATGTTCGAGACATCATAGGAGAGTACCGTCAAAACCTCGCCAATAAAGGGTGTCTGATATTAAGATATAGCAGGAGGTTTGGTGGAGAAAAGTTTATTTTTGATTGTGGGATAGGTCAGGAGGTAGAGTGTTATCTTTAAGGTAAGAATAGATCTTTCCATAGGTTGGGGAGTTATGTCCAATCAGATGACATATAATACTCGTATCAGGGTCATCATATGCAGGACAAGTTAGGGATTCCACCAAGAACTCAAAATAGCCCTTGGTATCTTCTATATCAAATAAAGAAGAAATTGTTGCCATGGCATCAGTAGCCTTGTTTTCATGCTGAGGAATCTGCTCAAAAGTGATGACAGAGAAATACTTTTTAAAGTCATCAACCATATGTTTATATGGCAATAACTTATCATCTTTGGTCTGATAATCATCACCAACCTGGTTAACAATCAGCTGAGAATCACCATAGACATTTATTTCAGATGCGTTCCATTGTAAAGCCATTTTTAACCCAATCAACAAAGCCTCATATTCTACTACATTATTGGTGCAAGGAAATAACAACTTGAAAGATTTCGGAATAGTGTATCCTTGTGGCATGATAAAAAGAATACCAGCTCCTGAACCCTGTTGAGTGTATGAGCCATCAAAGTATAATTTCCATGCTTGTGTAGACAAAGCTAAGATATGAGCATCAGGAAACTTTGTGTGTATAGGGTGGTCATCTATTAATGGAGCATCAACTAGTTGATCTGCGATCACTTGACCTTTGATAGCCTTCCTGTCTACATATTCAATATCAAACTCACTAAGTAGCATGACCCACTTAGCCAACCTGTCTGTCAATGCAGTCTTGCTTAAAAAATACTTTAAAGGATCAATCTTTACAATAAGCTAAGTAGAATGTGACAACATGTAATGTCGCCACTTCTGTGAAGCAAAGACAATAGCCAGACATGCTCTTTCAATAGGGGAATAGTTTAACTCATATCCCACTAAAGTTTGACTGATGTAGTAGATGGCTTTTTCTTTTCCTTCATGATCTTGCTAAGCGAGAAGAGCACCCAATGAGGCTGTCATGGCTGAAATGTAGAGCAAGAGTGGCTTGCCTAGAATTGGTGACATCAGAGTTGGAGGATTCACTAGATACTGCTTGATTTTGTTAAAAGCTTCCTCACACTTATCATCCCATTGGAATAAGATATTTTTATGCAGCAAATGTTGAAAGGGATGACTACGATCTGCTAGTTGAGAAACAAATCTTCGGATGGATTGTAGACGCCCCTGTAAAGATCTTAGCTGACTGATGTTAGTGGGGGAAGCCATCTCCAATATTGCTTTAACCTTTTCTAGATCTACTTCGATGCCTTTAGTTGAGACAATGTAGCCTAACAGTTTGCCAGATGTGACCCCAAATGCACATTTCTTTGGATTAAGTCGAATCTGATATTTTTCCATTCGGGTGAATATTCTATCCAACACTCTCAAATGACCAGCTCTGTCTTTAGATTTTGCTAAAATTTTGTCAACATAATCTTCCATCATGGTATGCATCATGTCATGAAAGATTGTGGTCATGGCTCTTTGGTAAGTTGCTCCAGCATTTTTGAGGCCAAATGGCATCAAATTCCAGCAGTATGTACCCCATGGACAAGTAAAAGTACTTTTTTCCTGGTCTTCTAGCGCAATCTTGATTTGGTTATAGCCAGAAAATCCATCCATTAATGATAACATCTCATGCCCAGCTGTTAGGTCAACAATCATATCAATATTTGGCAAAGGGAAGTCATCTTTCGGACAAGCTTTATTAAGATCTCGAAAATCAATACAAATCCTGATAGACTTTTCTGGTTTTGAAACTGGAACAATATTTGAAATCCACTCAACATAATCAATAGCCCGAATGAATCCAACATCTAGGAGCTTCTTCAATTCTACTTTCACCATTAGAGAAATGTGAGGATGCATTTTACGGAGCTTCTGCTTAACTAGTTTTACACCTGGTTTGATAGATAAATGATGCATAATGAGATTGGGGTCCAAACTAGGCATATCAACATAGGACCAAGCAAAGTTGATTTGTCTTTTCTTGAAGAATTTTGCAAAAGCTTCTTTCTCTGATTCTGTCAAGGATGCTGCTACTTTGAGGATGCGTGGAGACTCCTCTGTTCCAATGTTAAGTGGTACTGTTGGTTCTATAAGAATGGCAGATTGCTCTCGATATAAATAGTTGGCAAGAGTGTCAATCCTTCCATCGTCAGGCACCTCAGAGAGGTTTTCACCATCAGATGCGTCAGTTATTTTTACTATTTTTGGATCTAATACTACCACTGAGTGGTTTTCACCATTAGATCTGTTGATTATTTTTATATTTTTATGACTGAAAGGATTGGCACTCTCTCCAAAATAGGCCATGTCATTGAGTTCTATTGGAAATCCTGACTTGTGATCCCCTAGTGGTAAATGATCCCTGATGCCAAGATAGTCAATGATTGCATCATCATTATGGAAGACATCAAGTTCTAGGTGATCGAGAGAATCCCAATCGATAAGGTCAGGATGGACAAGGGGCATTGGATCATTTGGGTTGGTTTCAAAAGCAGAGATGGTATTGATGGAAAAGTTGTCAAGGTTTATGATAGTATCAGTGAGGTCTATTTCCATACTCTCATCTGAATCATCTGTCACAAGATAATGCTCACTTCACTCACGATCAACATGAGTAGTATTATGTGGGACCAATCCTAGCGAGTCACTCATTGAACTCTCGCCCTCATGGTAATCATTACTATATTGATGGACAACATCGACTCCTATTTCTTCAGTATAATCAGATAAGGAATCCCATTCATAATCATTAAAATCAGAATCATCATTATCTTCAAGTCTATCAATGATTCTTTGAGCTATCCTTTGTTTCTCTGGATCTACATACATACCATGCTTTCTAAATTGTAAGGCAGGAGCTTTAGATGTCTCATGAAAAGGTGGTATTTTTTCTTTTCCTTTTGGTTCTTGTGGTCCTTCTCCTTTATATCCTAATCCTGTAGTGTCTCTTTGATAATTGGGATTTTGCAAAATTGGTTTTATAACACCTTCTCTTTGTAACCCTAGAGGTCTAGCACCTTGATATCCCATCTTTTGTTGCAAAGTATACCCTTTTCCATAGACATCAGGTGATATACATTCATGTTTAATATCCTCTTCAATCTTCTGTGTCTTAAGCCAATAATTTGCATTACGCTCAATGGCCTCTTTGGATATTGTTCCCCCACTTATAAATGTGTTATAAACAAGTGTGGAAGGGGGTTTTGATTGTTGTTTAGTGATCAAAGATCTACCATATGATTTGGGAGATAAAGGTAACTCAGTGATACAAAGAGCTTGACCTAAAGTATATTCTCCCATACTTCTTTCTTTGATGTCTATCTTGATCCCATCTAATTTGGAAGTTGATGTTATATTACTAGGGTCACTGGGCGTAGTTGCAGAAGATCCAGTATGATTATAGGGAACCAAAGAATCAGAAATCTTCACATTGCTACAATATTGAAAAGGATTAGAATCTCCTTTGATAGTGATCTCCTAACCATTGTGAGGGAATTTTATACATTGGTGATAAGTTGATGGCACAGCTTGCATGGAATGAATCCATGGTCTTCCCAAAAGAATATTATAAGCAAGATCCATGTCCAGAACTTGACAAGATACATCTTTGACAATAGGACCAATTCTAATTGGAAGAACAACAGACCCCTTGGATGATCTCTCTTCCTCATCATAGGCTTTTATTGTGATTTTATTTTTTGGATCAATGACATTCTAAAAAAATCCCAATGCAAGGACTAACTTTAACGTGCAGATATTCAAGCCAGCTCTCCCATCTATTAATACTCTTTTAATCTTGTGATTCTGAACAAGGACTTTGATATGTAAGGGAGCATTATGAGGTTGGGTAATGGCTAAATCATCATTTTCAGTAAAGGACAAATAGTGTGGGGTTGTTAAATGGCCCACCATAGCTTGAAATTGATTAGGATCTAGAGTTGTTGGAACCTAGGTTTTTAAGAGAGCTTTTTCAAGGATATCTTTGTGAGATGGGGAAAGACGCAAAAGCTCTAAGATGGATATCTGGGCAGGTGTTTTCTTGAGTTGTTCCAAAAGATTGTACTGGTTGGAAGTATTTGGGATAGACTTTGGGACATAAATGGACTTATTTTGTGTAGTGCTTGGTTTAGACTGAACTCCTTGAAGAGTAACTTGGACTTGAGCACGAGTAGTTGCTTGGACTGGTTGACTCTCTGATTTTTCTTTGATGGTAATAACATTGGCATAATACATAGAAGGATGACATTCAGAAATGTTACCAACATATTGATAGGGAGTGGAATTATAATTAGCTTGATTGTCACCCTTAGTATTAGAAGAACCCCCTTTTTCATGCTCAGGAAGTGGATCTTTGAAAGTTGTATGTGATTCATTCGAGACATGTCCGTCAACACCAATTTCACCGCTTTCGATTAAATCTTTGATTACATTTTTGAGTCTTTTGTAGTCATTTGTTTTATGTCCTTTGCCTCTATGAAATTTGCAATAATCATTCTCATTCCACCAAGAAGGCTTTACTCTAGGTTCAAAATCTTTCATTTCAGGAAGCGTAATGAGTTTCTTTGTGATTAACTTCCGTAATGCTGATTCGAGAGATTCCCCCAAAGGAGTAAAGTTTCTTCGAGGTGACATAAAAGGAAATCTTGGTTTAGATGAATCCTTGTTGGTATTTTGATTTGATGATTGATCGTTGTAGGTTCCTTGAGTAGCATTGACCTGACTAGTGAGATTAAGAAGGGGTTGTGTTGGTTTGACATTATGATTATCAACAATCCCATCATTGACAATGTTTTTGTTTTTATTCCAAAACTTTGATTTGTCATTGTTATAGTTGTTGGAATTGGAATTTGAGGATCCAACATTGTCTTTAGAATAAAGTTTGGTCTCACCTTTTCGGACCATGGCTTCCTCAATCTTGATACCATTTTCTATGAGCTTATTGAATTTTGGTGGACATTGCAATTGTAACCTATAACTCATTTATGGTGTAAGGTTATGCACAAAAATATCCATCTTTTCTTGTTCAGGAATCGTTTGTGGATATTTAGAAAACAATTGATGCCATCTTTGCAAAAAAGTAAGGAAAGGTTCTCCTTTCTTTTGATGTGCATTGCAAAGATCAAGCATAGTGACCTCATGTTTGATGTTATATGAATAATGAGTCACAAATTTGTCAAGAAGCTCATTGAAAGATTTGATGCCGGGGGGAAGTTTAGAGAACCATTCCATGACTTGTCCTCCTAAACTTCATGGAAATAGTTGCATAAGATAAGTGTCATTGTGAGTGACTTCAATACAAGCAGCACAAAACTCATGAATATGGTCTTGTGGATCCGAATTCCCTTTGTATTTGTAAAATTTTGGTACCTCAAAATGAGGAGGGAATGGAATCATTGCTAAATTCTTATCAAAAGGATAAGGACATATATCATCCAAGGAATACTTCTTTGTTGATGATCCAGTTTGGATGTCACAGATTTGTTGTTGAAGCATTTGGATTTGTTGTAGGATGGGATCCAAAGACAGTGTGTTGCCTTGAGTGTTTTGGGAAACATTGTTGTGAGAAGCATGATTTGGCTGATCATTTTGAGAAATAGTGTGTTGTTCATGACTATGAGAAGCATTGGATTGCTGATTGGTTTCCTTTGCTCCATGAGTATCTTGAGAACCTTTAGGAATTTGTTGATTATTTGTGTGAGCTAGTTCTCTAAGATAAGAAACATCAAAATCACTTGGTAACGTAGCTCCTTATTGAGCAAGCATGAGAAAATACATCTCTTTATCCAAGCCTAAGAGTCTTTCCATGACATGATAAAATTGAGGATCTTGTGAAGCTTCCCTAAGTTCTTCATCGGTGGGTTCATTAGTGGATGTAAAAAGTGAAGTTTTCTTAGGAGCTTCAGGCCAAGGATTTTCTTCATTGCTGGTATTGCCTTCCATCTTGTCTAGGGATTCTGGATTGGTGGCTTGTTTAAATTTCTGAGATCAAGTTTGAACCATAAAATTGAAAGAATTGATTGTGGGATGAAAGATTTTTTGATGAGAAGATATGGAAAGTGATTGATAGGAAAGATATTGAAATGTGTTGAAATGTGATAAGACAACTTGATAAACTCTAAGTCAATAGGAGGTATAGATCTCACTATGATATGACAAAGAGAAATCAAGAGATAATAACCTAAGCAAGTTTGATGATTAAGGATGATATATCCTAATATGGTAAACTCACAAAGATCAAAATCTAATGGATAAGATAATGTTTCAACACAAAATCAAGAATTTCAAAGATTTGGAAGAAAAATGGTTTGATGAATCTTGATAAAGGAATAATGAAAAGTGATGAATGGTCAAATTAAAGATTAAAGGTTTGTGTAACTTAACTGTCTCTCCAAAATCTTACTAAGGATGAAAATGGGTATCTGAAAAAGTGATTTTGAAAATTGCAAATTTTGTGGAAATGCTCACTGTTGTAAATGCGCAACAACAAATGCACAAGACAGATTGATCAATGCACAACAAAATGAAATAGATGCGTAGCAATATGTAACAGATGCGACTAGTAATAATCAAAAGCACAAACAGTTTGAATAGATGCACAACAAATTTTGATAAATGCGCAGAAAATTTGATCAAATGCGCAGAAAGATGTGATATATGCACAGGTGTTGAAATTTTGATCTGAATTGAAATGTTTTGGATTTTCTTGGTGTTGGCTAGTTTTGTTTTGTTTTTGTTTTTTTTGGCAAAGTGAAAAATGCATAAACACACGCACACAAGATAGAAATGATATTAATCTGACTATGCTAATATGAATGCACAAACATGCTTACAATCCTATGGTTGGCAAGGATGATATCTGCTAAATCCCCACTAGGATAATAAAATCCAGCCACACAAATTCATAGCGGACAGCCTAGGAACTTGGAGGCATGGGCTCCTCCTTATAGTGCACTCACTTCTCAAGCACACCAAGTTCCGAATTCAATGGGTCATTACTTCCCAAAGAACTGCTATCTCTACTATGAACCGTGAGTAATGTGGGGTGTCTTCACGAGCTTGGGTGACTCATTGGGCCAGCAGATAGAAGTTTTTTGGCCACTAAACAAAAGTTTTTAGTAAGGAAATCCATTCAGGTGGTTGTGATCAAGTCATTTTTCCAATTAAGGGGGCTCTCCCAATCCTTTCAAAGCAAGGCTTTCACCTCTACTAAGTAGGACTTTAACGCACCACTAGGGTACTGGAGGAGATTTTGGTTGCCACAATGAATTCACACCTATCTAATGTGAGACTAATCACATTAGCATTTTTTATTTACCGGTTTGGAAGGGCTTGGCTTTAGCCTGTTACCGGTTGGGTCATTCCTTGGGGTGAGTACCTCTTTTCCCACCAAAGACCGCCCTCTAAAAATTATAACAGTTTCTCTTACACCCAAGGTCCACGAATGGCGAGGGGAGAGGATACGTTATTATAATTTTGGGATTATAGATATTCTATTAAGAAAAACACAACATACACTTGAATCTATGCTAAGGAAGACACACAAAGCAAAAACATGTAATATTTTAAGCCCAAACGAGATTATAGTTTATTTTGCAAACCCCTTGGCAATCTGCAATCAAACTGCTAGAAATTTTTTTTTTTAGAAATGGGGTCTTCAAAATTACGTACTGCAAAATAGCCTAAAAATACTACCAGAACAAACAGACACTTGTCAAAATGTTAGCTAAAAACAAATCTAACAGAAAACTGAATTTTTCTACAGAAACTGATAAATGTGCAGAACAGTGATATAAATGCACAATAAGTTTGGATATATGCGTAGTAATTATATATGCGTGAAACAATTGAATGAATGCGCAACCTGATGATATGTATGCGTAGCTAGTATGGATGCGTAGCGAAAAATTATGTATGCACAAAATAGTTTAACGAATGTGCAGAAAATATGATAGAAAGTGAAAACCAGATGAAAGTTTGTGTCTGTGGTTGCAGAAAATGGATGCGTAGCAGAAATGAACAAATGCGTAGAAATCGTGGACAAATGCGTAGAAATAACTTGTAGAAAAACCTACACACGGAAAACTAAAAACTAAAAGTGAAAAACTCAGTTGGGCCCTCCTTCTAGCGCCAAAAATGTATGCAAATTAGATGTCTAACAACTAGAAATGATAAATTAACTATTAAAGCCAATGAATCTATCTAATGCAAACACAATGAAGAATGCAAAGTAACTATGAAATGATGAAACTAATTTAATTACCTTCACCTACCATGTAGCTTGTCTCCATTGTCCTCCTAGCTTTGATTTCTTGAAGATGTTGAGCTCTCAGATTTCCAAAATGAAGTCTTCTCCCAAGATGCTACCAAAGTGTGGAGATTGAATGAAATTGAGTACACAATAGCTTATGAAAACTAATGGATGAAATGCAAATGAAATGGCGATTGCTATGGAATGCTTGATTGCTTGAATGCTTGGATGCTTGTTATCAAAAATACCTATTAGCTCTCAAATGAGAAATGAGGCTCCTTTTATAGAGTTTTGGAGGATCTAGGCTTAGGTGGCACAATCCTACGGTTGAGAATGAAAGGTGGAAGATCCTAGGGCTAGGATAAGGAATACTTTTGGTAACTTATTGATAAGTTTATGACTTCATATTGTTGACTTGATTATGTTTCATTAATCTATTATGAAGTTGGAAGCAATTTGTTACAAAGCAGTGTGGTCAGTTAATGAAGCATTCTAGTATACACCAAGCAGTGTAGTGTATACCAAGCACAATATAAACTGAGCTTGTGTTCACCGATGCAATCCTTTATTAACCAAATAGGAAGAAAAGGACTGAATGATTAGTTTAGCTGACAGAAGTTGATGAGCTATAAAGTGTTATGATTCTGATCTTGGAGATAATGTTTGTTACAAGGATCGATGGCTAACAAAATTCAAGGAAGATCTAAAGGATGGAAACAAAATGTGTTACTGACACATCAACCAAGGAAGCTTTAAGCGGAAAAATCTGATGGATGAGAAGAAAATAGTTTACATGTCTATTTAAGAGACTAGGGTTTTGTTATGAGAGATGCTGGAAGAAGGAGACTGCATAGATATCATTTGAATAGAGTTTCATGCATGCCTAATCAAACTGGTTAAGGATAACCAAACTGCAAAGATTACCAACCGTCAAAGAGCTATAACCAAGAGACAATAAGTTGATTGAATATTGTTGAAATAGAATTGATATAGATCAGAGGATTTGAATGAGATTAATATAGATCTAATAATCTACAAATGAAGTTGTATTGTAATCAGATCATCTGTTGTTACAGTTTAACCATTATAAATAGATAAATCTCTTAATCGAGTGGACTTGAAATTCTTGTAATGTCATTCATAGAATGTACATTTGTTATCCTGTCAACCCCATAGTGAATGCTAGTTGGACGATAATGGTTAGTGTTAAATCCTCTAACAAGGTCACACCTTACAGTGTGTTTTGTAACCTTTAACAGGGTTGGGTCTTCACCGACCTCACTTCAGAAGAGTGAACATTTTTGAGTTGCTGGTCCCAAGTGGTTTTTCCCTTAATAGGGTTTCCACGTTAAATGTTTTGTGTTATGTGTTGATTGTGGTGATTGTTTGATTGTCATACTTTACATATTGCATATTGGATTTGATTGGTAATTACTATAAGCTATTAACTAGTAATCATTAAAAGCACAGACAGAATAGTATTTTATGTTATTGAGCTACAAAAGTTTAAGTAAATTGTTTTTGGTTATACATTTTGTATTGGGACTGTGGATAACTGATTCACCCCCTCTCAGTTACTCTAACAATTAGTATCAAAGCATATTGGTTGCTTGTAACAGAGTTTTAAGAACTTCATCATAAAGGTCACAAAATGTATAAGAGGCAAGTGCTAAAGCTAAACAAGGATAACTTCATAATATGGCAAAGCCGAATGAAGCTGCATATATCTGGAATTGGGAACTCTTCCCTCACACTAATGGAGAATGGCTACATTGCACCGCCCATTGGTCCATTGACCCTTGATCAATTAAGAGATAGGCATGAGCATAATATTACTATGATGGAGATTGTTGCTGCCCTAACAGATGCTGAATTTGAAGATATCAAGGACTGTACTACTGTTAAGGATATGTGGGATAAACTTGCTCGATTTTACAGTGGTGATGTTAATGTCAAAAGAGCCAGAGCTGAAATCTTAAGAGGAAGATTCGATGATATGAAGATGAAAGAAGGTGAAAACATAATGCAATATACAAACAAAATAAAAGAAGTTTTTAATGCTATAAGAGGATCTGATGGTGTTATTGAAGAAGACACTGTGGTAAGAAAAATTCTTAGAACCTTATTACTGGTTTATGCAATCAAAATATCTGTAATCCATGAAATGAGATCTGCTCATGGTAATACTCTCACTCTTGACAATCTGATTGGTAAGCTAACTACATTTGAGTTGAATAACTATGATAATAGTGTTGTACTGACTGTTGAGTCTACTTTCATGAGTTCTCTGAAGATTGGTAAATCTAGTAGTAAACATGATGATGATGATAGCAATACTGACAATGAGCTTGATGAACTTGAAGCTCTTATGGCTAGAAGATTACCTAAAGGTAAAGGTAGATATAAGGGTAAGTTTCTTTTAGCATGCTTTAATTGTAAAGAAGTTGGTCATATTGCTGCTAGATGTCCAAATAGGAAGGAAGATGACAGAAACAAAGACCGATCTAGTGAAGGAAGCTATGGGAGAAGAAACAACAGAAGCTGCCGACAATACAATAGAGACAACCGAGACAATAATGATAAAGGTAAAAAGGTATGTTACATTGCTGAGGAAGAAGATGATACTGATAGTAATTCAGATGATGATGTAGAAGTTGTATTTGTTGCTATGAAAGATGATTCAGAGGAAGAAGAAAGGTATGTAGAAACAACACTGATTTCTAAAGTAAATAAAAGTGATACATGAATCATAGATAGTGGTTGTACACATCACATGACTGGTGATGAAGAAAAATTTGATCATCACATGACTAGTGATGAAAACAAGTTAGGCATTAGTAATATCAAACGTAAATAAATTGGTAATATCAAACTTAAGCTTTATTTTATAGTGTTTTTTGAAAGATTTTTTTCAATTATAATATCAAATTCAATTGAGAGAAAGAAACTTGTTTAAAATGTTGAACAAAACAAGATTATAGAATAGACATTGTTTTGAAAGTCTAATACTAAATTAAAATGATAATATTCATAAACCAACTTTAAGTAAATGTTTTCTATATAAAATTAATTATAAAATAAATTTAAAAAAATAAATCAACACAAATAAATCAAAATTAATTTTAAAATAATCCTTTCTTAATTTATTAAAATTATAAAATAATGACAATATTTTATTAAATAAAATTAATAATTATAACTTAACAAATAAAAAAATAAAATATTAAAATAATACAATATTTTAAATATCTAAAATAAATAATTAAATTAGATTAATATATAATATATACTATTATTTTTAGTCATTATATTTACTTAAAATTAGGCAACTTTTACCAAGGGGGACACTTAGTTTTTTTTTTCAATCGCCTCTTTAAAATTATATTTAAAATATGTGCAACTACGAACTTAATTAAATCTGTCATGTACTTTATCTTAATAAATTCATCAGATTTGGCATTTACTTTATCAAAATAAATTTGTCAGTTGCCCCTCGTAGTCAGTGGAATGGGACGGGGATAACATGCATCTAGCCATATCAAATGATATGGCTAGATAGCCATTGCCAATGGGTATGGGGAGGCATGGGCACAACATTCCAAGCGGTGCATATTTTTAGCTATTTAGCCACTGCCTGTCCATGGTTGCTCTAGGGTTGGGCTTTGGGATTACCTTTGTTGGAACAATGTCAATGATGATATGGTGGGACAATGCTTGGCTTTGCATCAGGGTCCTTACAACCATAGGCTTTAATGGAGTTACAGATTCCCAGACATGCACTTGGAGTTTGAAGTACAACCCACGTTTTACATTTCACTCATCCACATCGACATCCACTGGTTAGTTCTTCTATTTCAAACTATTTTGGTTGGTAGGGTTCACCTACTTCCCGCTCAGTTAGAGTTTAAAGAAAATATTTATAGATATAGAGTAGAATAGAGAAAATGGCACCGACTATGATGCAACATATTTGCATCGAATACCATGCATCCATACTCAGCCTTTGTACCTATACTGTCTTGCTATGAATCACTGTCAAATATGTTGTAGCCAGTAGTAATTATTTTTTAACATGCATTTTCAAAGGAGAAGCTACAGATGGATAGAGTTTATTATATGTTACTGTGCATAATATACTATTATATTAAATATAACTTTTATATTATTTATTTTTAATAATAATTTAATTTAAAATTTATTAAATTATATTATCTTAATTTAAATGCATTAAATTAATAAAATAAGATTATATATAAATATATATATTTAATTTAATATATTGATATATAAAATATATAAAATAATTATTTATATTATATAGCATATATATAAAATAACATATATAATATTAATATTAATATTATATTACTCTTATATATATATATATATGTATATATATATATGTATATGTATATATGTATATGTATATATATATATACATGTATATGTATATATATATATACATGTATATATATATATATATACATGTATATATATATACATATAGATATATATATACATATAGATATATATATATATATATATATATATATATATATATATATATATATATATATATATATATATATATATATATATATATATATATATATATATACATATAGATATATACATATACATATATATAAATATATATACATATATATATATATATACATATATATATATATATACATACATATATATATATATACATACATATATATATATATACATATATAGATATATATATATATATATATAGATATATATATATATATATATAGATATATATATATATATATAGATATATATATATATATATATATATATATATATATATATAGATATATATACATATATATAGATATACATACATATAGATATATATATATATACATAGATATATATATATATATATATATATATATATAGACATACATACATACATACATACATATATATATATATATATATATATATGTGTGTGTGTGTGTGTGTGTGTGTGTGTGTGTGTGTGTGTGTGTGTGTGTGTGTGTGTGTGTGTGTGTGTGTATATATGTGTGTATATATATATATATATATATATATATATATATATATATATATATATATATATATGTGTGTATATATATATATGTATATATATATGTATATATATGTATGTATGTATGTATGTATGTATGTATGTGTGTGTGTGTGTGTGTGTGTGTGTGTGTGTGTGTGTGTGTGTGGCTCTCTATATACATATACATATCTATAGTTTATTAATTCATCTCATTTTGTGATATTGCTATCATGGTTCAAACTTATATTTCTCACAAAAGCATAAATCACAAGTTAATTTCAATTAACCAAAATTTGGATAATAAGATATCCAATTTCAATATAGGTTGAGGGTATTTTTGAAGTTGGGCACAAATCCTTAAAAGATGAGTAATTTGTACTTTAATTGTTCACAAGTGTTTTTAATATACGTTTGAACCAATTATAAATAAGTTGTTTTTTAAACTCTAAAAAAAAATTCTCAGTTTTTTCTCCATTTTTAAGCATCATATTACATACTTTTGACCACTTATTTTGATCAAATATTAAAAATGGGTCATAGCTGCCCAACTATACCCTTTACGAATGTCCACTCAAACAAAATATGTCAAGGGTAGAGCCCACAACCAGGTGAAATAGTGTCAACTAACAAAGCCAGATTAGTAGCTAGGTCAAATGACTTGTGGTGGTTGTTAGTTATTTTGGTCAAATATTAAAAATCATCATAATAATTAAATTAGTTTTATTTTAATATGTTCTTTTCATGCTCCATAATTGTTATGATATAAATATTGAAAATAGTTCATATATATTAAAGAGGAGTATTTTATATTGTATTATAATTTATTTTAATTTATTTTTATAAATTAATTATAATTTTTATATTATAATTATACTAATTTTTTTATAATAAATAATAGTTAATGTCAAATTATATATTATTATTTTTAATATCAAATATATGAAATTATATCAATTATATTATTATATTGAAATATTTAACTATCTCAGGTTCTCGTATCTCCCAAGCTAAATATGTCCACCTTGGCTGGTATGACCAATCCCCAGATTGGTTTACCAAGTTTAACTACCAATGGGGAGGACCTCATAAAATTGTTTGATACCTGGGTATCCCCTTTTCCATAGATCCCTTCCTTAAGGATATGTGGGCCTGGATTAAGAATAAGATTTTCAAAAAGCTTAATAAGTGGCATAATAGATCCCTCTCCCTTGCAGGAAGAGTTTAAGTTTGTCAGAAAATTCTCTCCTCTTATAGTGTTTACTACTCCTCAGCCTGGATGTTTAACAATTATCAAATTCTTGAAATTCAGAAAGCCATTAGGAACTTCCTTTGGTCTGATGGTAGAGGTAAAAGGAAGAGGCACATTGTTAAATGGGACTGGTGTCACACTGATAAACTCCTTGGAGGTTTAGGTTTGAAAGACCTAAAGCTTCAAGGGACTGCCCTCTCCGCCAAATGGATCTTTCACTCTCTAGAAGGAGATGAACCTTGGAAGGTCCTTATTAGAAGCAATATTGAAAGGGGTATTCCTAAAAAAGCTAAATCTTGGAAAAATATCCCTCTGTGATATGATAGAGGGTGATTTTTCCATTATTGTTCAAGGCTCTTTGGTTTTTAAAACTATTTGGAAGGCCTGGGAATATGTTAAGCCATACATCACTAATAAAGCCTTCTTTGATCATAAATTTCTTTATGGTGAAAGATCCATTTGGTGGAACTTGCATCTTGCTAGAAAAGCTCTTGCCCTCTTCCAAAGATGCTCTGCTAAACATTGGAATAATCTGGGAATATCTCAATTCATTTGCCTTTTTGAAGAGGATAAGCTTATCAGCTGGGAGGATATTAGGGCTAAATATCATATTCCTCTTTCTCAAAAGAAGACCTATAACATGATCGTCAAAGCTTGTAAGGACTTGCCCACAGTTTTCCATGTTGACTCTCATAGATTTCTTAAGATCAAATGGCCTAATGGTACAATTGTGGAAAAAATCAAAGCCAAAAATATCTACAATGTCATTGATGCCAATACTGACATTATTCATCATATTAACAAACTCTGGTATACTGAGTTAGATGATAATATGTGGAAAAAACACCTTGACAGACTGTGGAAATCTCCGATTGAGCCTAAGATCAAATGCTTCAGATGGCTTCTACTTCTGGACAGGCTCCCCCTGAGGAAAGATTTTACTGATAATGATGCCTACAGATTTTGTGGTCTTCCTGACACTAGCAGACATATCTCTTTGATTTTTCTTTCACCAAAAGTATTTGGCGTATGTTTGATATCTACTACCCTTTCTCTGTGAACATTTTTGAAATTATTACTAGATATATTAATGGAGTTAAGAAAGATACTAATATTCTTTGGAACATGTTATCCTCTAACATTTTGTGGCAAATTTGGAAATGTACAAATGAAGAAAGGTATCAAGACTCTCCTAGAACCCTTACTGAATTTTTTCAAAAACTCACATATTTTAAAATTTCCTCATAGGTGTTCACGTGAATATGACTTTGGATAGGAGAAAGCTTAGAATATTTCTCCAAGCTGGTCACTCCACCATGTTTGTCTATGAGCTAAAGGATGGCTTTGACTGGAGAAGCCATATGGATAACTTTGCCAACTTTGAAGAAACCTTGAAAAACCTCACTAAGGAAGTCAACAAGAACAAGAATGAGACTGATCAACAAATCAGCATGCTAGCTCAAATTCAGGAAAAGAAGAATATTGTCTGGATGGAAGACCCAGAGGGTTGGACTACTTGGGTTGAAGATCATAATGACATTTCAATCTTAGTCTGATCTTTGTTCATGAACTATAACTTGTATTTTTTATGGCTCTGTGAACTCCTGTTGGCTGAGGCTTGGCCTCGCCTAGTTAACTCTTGTTATTTTTTGTATTTGATCTCTCTACAATTAATTCAAAAATATTTAACAAAGGTTTAAAATAATTATAAGAAATTTTAATTAGTTGGTGAGCTTAATGCAAATCAATATACACCATTGTATTTTATTTTTATAATTAATTAAAATATATTCATAATTTTAAGAAATTTATTAAAATTTGAATTAGATAGACATTTAATATTAAAATTATAATTATGACAAAACTAAAAAGACCAAAAAATAACTTTACATATAAATTAAGATTAAATTAATTATATTTCTAATTGAAATTTAACATAACTATAAACTATAGATTTAACCTAGCCTAGCCTTAGCACTAATTTTAAACATAATTCTAATTTAACTATAATTGAATTGTACAATTAATTTTAATAATATATTTAATACCAAGTTATATTAATCTAAACCCAAATTTTTATTTTTTATATCTCAAATTATTATAAACATTTCTTAAAACTCAGATATAAAATTAAATGAAATTTAATAAAATTTTTAAATAAATTATTAATATAATATAACATTATATTTAATATTATTTATAATATTAATACAATATAAAAAATAAATAATATAAAAGTTATATAATATATAATAGTATATTATACAAGGTAACATATAATAAACAATATATATACTTAGCTTCTCTTTTGAAGAATGACCTTCAAATGTATCCACTCTCACGTTAAAAATTATTTACTATTGATTGCAACAGATTTGACAGTGATTGCCAGAGATGCCAGGGAAGTACAAGTACGGAGGCTAAATATGGGATGCATGTCATCAGATGGAAGGGCATGGCATTCGGTGCAAATATGTTGCACTGTAGCCGGTGCCAGAGAAAATGACAGGGATACTATTCTCACGCCAATCTAAATACTCTACATACAGTATATTGAATGTGTGTTAAAAGGCATGGTATATTCTCATACTAATTAGTCAATATATAGATATTTAATTAGTTCAAGGGTAATAGTTAATTTTTTTCTTTAATGTTTAAAATGCATAGATAAGATACTTGTTTATTTTAATGTTTAAGGCATTTAACTAAGAATTTTGTATATGGGTTTATTAATAGTTTTATATTTTATTTTATTATAGTCATTTTGAAAGAATAGGAAAGGAAAAAATATAAGATCTTCTAAATTTTATTGATTTGAAAAGTAATAATTAGATAGAGGAGGATGATTTTTTTTTAATATTTTATTTGATTATTAAAAATGATGCAAAAAACAATAGTATGTGAAATTAGTCGAGTAATCTTATAATAAGTAAATTTAAATGAATTCATGTGTAAATATAACATTTGATTGTAAAGGGTGTGAGGCATATTTTTTATCATGTAATGTCAACTAATTCAATAGGCATGTTTCTTTAGTATGAAAGCATTTGATGGAAATTTCAGTTTCCTTCTGAAATATTTAAAAACACAAGTTGATAGAAAAATATTAATTATAAAGTTTAGATTAATAAATATCTCAAAATCTTGGACATGGAAAATCTTGCATCTTAAAAAATATACTATTTTTCTTTTCTAGCTAAAACCCCAAAAGCCTGAACATTTCATTACATGATCAAAGAAAAAATGCATCGTTTGTACATAGGCCATGACCAAATTGACTGGTAAACAAACTGAAACTATTAAGTACTAGCTAAAGGTAGAAAACTAAGGACCTAAAGACATAATGTCTTCCATTAAATAAAACTTATGGAAGACTACATGTTGAGTTACAAAAAATTTCTATGAAAGTTTTATAAAATAAAAAATTTAAACGAGATATGAGAATTGTTTCCAACTTCTTCTTTTATAGGGCTAGAAGGTCCTTTAATACCTTTATCTTTGAGATATTCCACAAGATTAGGAACAACAACCATGGAAGGGAGCTTCTAATAAGTTAAAGCATACGCAACTTAGAACGTGCCCTTATTATCTTCACCATTTGGAACCATTGGAAAGACCAAAAGACATGGCTTCAGAAGGTGATACTGTGCAATAAGCCTATGTAGAGAATATAAAACTAATTTGGCCAAGGAAACATACTAATAAGGTAGAACATTTGAAAGAGTCCCTAATTCTCTATCAAGAATATGACAATTACCAACAACCAAATTGTTACCGACAATTAAAAAATATACTATTACTGGTAGACGGGTAAAAGTACAAAGCTGGTCACACTTTTATAAAGGAAAAGGTCAACAACACACAAACTTTTTAACTTTAACCACATAAAAATGACATTTATGTTTAGAATTTGGAGATGATGTAAACTAATGAAATATGTAAAAGTGGATGAAGTTTATTCCTATAATTTTTTTTTTTAAAATTTGAACAAGAATTCACATAGTTTTTAAATTTAAGTCCATTTTTTACATGCTGAAAAATGAGGGTCTTGTTCCCACCAAAAAAGTATATGCAAATAATCTTTTTTTCCTTTGATTTCAAAATATGTTATAGATGAAATGTATAGCTAATGCAGAAAAGAAGAAAAATTAGTTTTCAATTTATATTTTCTCTGTTATAACTACTCAAAATTGAACAGACCTGAAATCGATAGTTTTCATCTCCCACCAAATTTCCCCTATCAAATCTACACCATTTAGAAAAAAAAATTACACATTCTTGAAGAGAACTCTCTCTAGTGTTAAATATAAAATTTCATTTTTTTAATAAAATTTAAAAAAAATTTCTATTTTTGAAGCAGCTTGTTCTCGAATGTTAAAATACCTACTTGCAATATTTTGAAATTATAATATATTAGATCTAATTTAAATACTATAAAAAATATATGATGATAATCTTGACTCTATGCTCTAAAAAAGGGTATTTTTATATTTGTAAAAAAATATCATTAAATAGAGTAGGAGTTA
The DNA here is from genome assembly GCA_027943335.1 of Chamaecyparis obtusa. NCBI lineage: Eukaryota > Viridiplantae > Streptophyta > Pinopsida > Cupressales > Cupressaceae > Chamaecyparis > Chamaecyparis obtusa. The sequence continues at coordinate 107,175 of BSBK01006274.1, forward strand.
TTGAAACATCACTTTTTTGAAATAATTTTATTTCTTTAGTAACTAGTATAAAACATGCATTTAATAGATATTTCCGATTGGAAAAGTTGAAGAACTTATCTAACTTAGCTAGAATGAATCTAGCTAGGACATATGTTTGACAAAAAATAATTTTAGTTAGAAATACTCAAATTCAGCGATGCTAATAAGTTAGCCTAAAACGTGACACAACTTTTTGCTTTTACCCAAACACTTAAATTTAATTAATAATTCTAATTACATTTAGTTTTCTCCCATGCATTATTATTTATATAATTATGAATTATTTAATTACTTAATGTTAGCCTTCTAGCGTAATTAATTTAAATAATTAGCTATAGTCTAATTAATCTAATGGAAACCCATAACCATGTAATTAATTAAAACTAGTGTCTTCTATTAATTTAAATAAATGTACTTTGTGTTTAAATTAATAGTTCTCTCTTTTCTCCACTTGGAATTAAATAATCTACTTAATTTAATGTAAATTTAATGCTTTCCATCTTCTCAACAAACTTAGAGGGAATTTTGAAAAGACTGAGAGCATAGATAACCAAGCTTTGTAAGAAGGACTTGAGAAGAGTAATTTTTCTTGCCTAAGAGAGAAAGATTCATTTCCATCTAGTAAGTTTTTTATTGAATCTATCTATTAAGTCCAACCAGAAGGAATCTGGCAGTTTCTCCCGAGAGGAAGGACCAAATACGTATAAGGAAAGGAGGCTATGTTGCACTCTAGAATAAAAGAAATTTTCACATGTCTTTCCTCCAGAGTATTAATGAAAAGACATGGCTCTTCTTCCAATTCATTAAATGACCAGAGGCTCTGGAATAGGAGAAATGGACACATTTCAAGCTTATGGCCTCTTGAACAAAAGCTTCACCCATAGCTATAATATCATCAACAAACCACTCATGTGAGAAAATAATATTTGTTGAGGAAGGATGCAACCCTTTCAGAGTCCTATCAGAAATTAATTGTTTGATATGCCTTCCCAGACTTTCAGCCATAATAGTGAAAAGTAAGGGGGAGATAGGATCACCCTACCTCAAACCCCTAGAGTTGTTGAAGAAAGGAGAAGAGGACCCCTTGATAACAACAAAAATTGAGACAGTGGATATAACTTGGTTAATAATCTAAATGATTTTTTCTCGAAAACCAAATCTCTACAACACCAACAACAGAAACTTCCAGTTCACTCTGTCATAAGCTTTAGCCATATCCATCTTCAAGAGAAAGCCTTTTTTCTTAGATTTGGACAGAGAATGAATGTTCTCATGGATAGTAATGATAGAGTCTAGAATTTTCCTAGTAGGAACAAATCCATTCTACTAAGGGGAAATGATAATTGGAAGGATTTTTAGACTTCTAAGAGACAACATTTTATAAATGATCTTATAGAAGGAATTGAAGATCTTGATAGGTCTAAAAAGATCAAAAGAATCAGCACTTGTCTTCTACAACATAAGAGCTAAAAACATAGTGTTAATATCCTTAAGCATTCTTCCGCACCCATAGAAATATTTAATTGCATTGATAACATCTTTTCCAACAATATGCCAAAAAAGATGGAAGAAGAACATTTGGAAACCGTCAGGGCCAATAGCCTTATCTTCTTTGAAAGAGAAAACCACATCCCTGACTTCTTTGGTTGAAGGAATACCTCCTAGCATTTTATTCTTCTCCTCAATGACAATCCTAGGGATACCAATCAACATCTTATCTCACTCATCTTCCATGAGGTTTTGGTTAGTAGCTAAAATGTTGGAAGAGTATCTAACAACTTCCTATTGCAGATCTTCCTCCTTAACCAATTTAGAAGAACCTTTGAGGATGTGATTAATCCTATTAGCATCCATGTGTTTCAAGGTGGTAATACAATAATATTTAGATTTTTGTCTCCATCCTTCAGCCAAGAAAAATGAGATCTTTGTCTCCAATAGATTTATTCCTTAGAGATAACATTATAATAAATAACAAGATCCTCATTCTATGTTTTTTAGTTCATCAGAGTAACCAAACAACTGAATAGAATCCCGAACCATTTTAAGATTAGATTAGGCTACATATTTCTAAACACTCCCTTCTTCCACTTCTTTATTTCAAATTTGATAATCCTTAATTTCTTGGTGACTTTGAACATGGTTGACCCATCAATATTTGTACTCCACCATTCAAAGATCCTCTTTTCCAAATCTAGGTGGCGGGTCCACATTTTTTCAAAGTGGAAGGGAAAATTTATTTTACAAGAAAGAGGGACAACATAAAAAGAAATAGGGAAATGGTCAGAGCCAATTTTAGAGACAGAAGTCAAAGAGAAAGAATACTTATTGTATCACTGTGGGGAGATCAAAGCTCTGTCCATCCTAACTTGAATGCAATCTTTTCCAGTTCTCTTTTTGGACTAGGTGTAGTTAAATCCCTAAAGATCCAAGTCAGACAAGGCATGGCAGTGGATAAAATTCATAAGGTCAGATCTACTCTCCATCTGGGAACCAGATCCCCCCAAAAGTTTTGACTCCTTAAGAGGGCTGTTGAAGTCTCCCATGATCATCCAACTTTCATTGCGGAAATGGATTCTCTAGTCAGCTAACTTGTGCCAAAAGTTTGCTCTACTACTCTTAGTATTGGGAGCATAAATATTAGTAAAAACCCAATCAAAATTATCTCTAATATGATGCATGTGAATGAACACCATATTATCATCCTCAAAAAGAACATCACCTCTGATGATACTTCTATTCCAAAAAATAGTTGTGCCACCTGAAGCTCTGTCAAAACTGCTACCACTAAACCCATTATTTTTGAAAAAACTAATTTTTTCCACTCTCTCTTTGCTCATATTAGTTTCCTAAACCAAGAGGATTTCTGGATTATGGTCCCTTACTAGATTTTTGAGAATGTCCTATTTATGGGGTGCACTCAATCTCCTTATATTCCATGAAATGATCTTCATTTCTTACTAGGAGTAAAAACTTCTGGGATGGTTTTTTATTTTCCATCTACCACATCTTGCCAACTATCATTATCTATGCTTCTTTGTTTTGAAGGTCTTCCTTTAGATTCATTTTTTTCGCACATCTTCTTTTTTACTTCTAGTATTGATACCATCCAATCCATTCGGGAATGAAGGACCATCCCCCTTACCTCTTCTATTCTTTTCTTCTTCTTTTTTTGTTGACTATTTTAAATTCTATTTCTACCCCTTCTCAAGTTTTTAGAAAAGGAGAATCTCCTCTTCCAAACAACTCAACTGGAGTTTCAAGAATTGTGGAAATATCAATGGTGATGTTCTTAGATTCGTTGGATTTCTCTTGATTAATACTCTCAAAACCTTCTTCACCTTGGGCATCATTACAAAATAGATAGTTTGCAGGATTATCGCTCCAAGAATCCTGATAGTTCTTGTTGCTTTATTTTGGAATGCTTTCATTCCCTTTAATATCACTATCCTCTTTCCTCTGATCAAAGGGGGGAAAAGCACCATTACATGTATCATTTGATAGATCAACCTCATTTGTCTCAAACAACTTTTGAAGAAGGGTTGGAGGGCTGTCATTCAGAGGCAGAGCCAAATTAATTCCTTTGGGTTCATTCCTCTCATTAGATGAGCCTAAGTCATCCCTCCTATCCTTTTCTACCCTTTTCTCAATGTTTTCCTTAGGATCCACAATGTTCTTCACTCTCCACTCCTTCCTGTTCTCTTTGCTAATACTGGGTTCTATCTCTTTTCGTTTCTTCATGTAGGGCAGTTTTTTGCCTAGTGACCAGCTTTCTTGCATTTAAAACAGGCAAAGGGATATGATTCATATTCCATCGGTTGTTGCCATCTCCCTTGCCTAGACCTAATATCTATAGAAAGGGGAAGATCATAGGATTCACTAATATTTTAATGCACAGTCTGGAAAAAACCAACCTGGTTTTAGAAGCCATTGTCAGATCAATAGTCAGTAGTTCTCCTATAGTGCTTGCTATACCCTTAAACACTTCTTCATTCCATAATTCCAGAGGAAGCCCTAGGAGTTTCACCCATACTGGGGAAGATTCAACAAAAGACTCATTCAAATCAAGATTAGTACTCCATTTTCTTAAAGACAATGATGATTTTTTGAGCATCTAGGAACCCCCACCCAAAGCTTTCATCATATCCTCTTTATTAGTAAATGACAATGATAAAGTCCCTTTCGTCATTACAACAACATCAACCTGACCTTTCAGAAATCATCTTCTACTAACAAAATTTCTTACCATGTCAATGTTAGGATGAAGCCCAACAAATTTACCAACAAGAACCATCTCCATAGCAGCTATGGAACTATCTAGGACCAAGTCAAGAAAAAAAATACCAAACTCACCTTTTGAAGGGCCTGATATGTTGTTCACCTCTGGTAAGGACGATTTCCTAGACATAATCTTCCCAAACAAAGAAACACATGGTCTCTCCTTATTGTTAGGCCCATAGGATGAATCCGCAACATAGATTGTGCTTTCCAAGGCTGGCCCACCTCCTCCCAAATCAGACGATGCAGAGTCAACCCTACCATCCTTCTCTTTTCCGCCTTTCAAAGATTCTTGGAGGGGGCCCGAGAACTCACCTCCATTCGATGCACCATCTATCAAGGAGGTCCCCTCAGCTCCAACAACCTAACCCTTTGAAGCCAGAGGGGCGTCATTGCCTCCTTGGTTGACCTTCCTTCACAATTCAAATTCAATCTCTGATGCAGGAGCATCTTGGGTGTAAGAGCAATCTTGCATCACCCAAAAACATTTCTATTTTTTTGAATTCAATAAGGGATATCTTGTGCAGAGCTGCTATTTATGGAAAGTTACTATTTTTGGTAATTTTTCGTATGTGCTCAGAATGATCTGATTTCTTTCCTGGAGGTTCATTTTGGTCATATAAGTCTGCCAGTAAAGTTTCATTGCCAGATCAAGTGTATATTGGAAGATATTGAAGATTTTCGGTATTGGCAGCAGGGGACAGAAACTTTGAACTCAGTTTTGAAGGCTTTAGAGGCCCCGAATGAGGTCAAATTTTGGGCTGAATGAAGCTTGCTTGATTCAAGCGTTGTAGAGCTCCTCGCGCCCTTTCTGAAATGGGGTTACAATAGTCAATCGGGTCAACTGGTGATGACTTATGGTCTTCGGAAGTTGGGTCACTTGAAATGGCAGAAAATGATTTTTCTCCAAAATTTCTGTTCGGGTTTCAAAATTTATTTTGAGCCGACTATGATGTAATGAAATGTAAAATAAAAATAATTCTAAGTTTGGTCGGCCTTATTGGCTAAAATTCTGGAACCTTCCCAGGCGGTGGAAAATTGCCTATATAAGGAAGGCTGTATTATTGTCTTAGGCAGTTCGGAATAGTTCTGGGTAGTAGATCTGGGTATTGATTCGAGGCTTTGTCCTACAGAATATTGTAAGGGAATGCCCATGTGGCTTTGCATATTGTAATTCTGAAAGTTTGTAATTCCACATTTGTGGAGATAATAAGAAGCCAATTTTCTGTTCTTGCATATTGTTGTTGTTTCTCTATTTCTATTATGTGTTTGTGGTATTAAGGGGAGCACCCTTCATCAATCTCACGCCTTCATCGTTCAAACCCGCTCTCTCGCTCCCCATTCTCTTGACTACAATGCCAAAATATTTGCTAAATGCTATTTTGTGTTTCATTTATCATTTATTTGCTATCAATATTATGCAATTAACCAATCACAAACGTGATACAGGTCAGAATAAATATAATTTAAAATATATCACTTTCTTCAAAATCAAAACTCATATAGGTTCAATCGTTGCTATGTGCAACTACTAATTTATATAATTATTGTTTAAGGTGAAACCATATTCATATTGAGAGATTCATTTTGTCCCCTTGGTCTTGTAGAAAAATGTCAATAATCTTAACTAATAAAAAAAATTCTAGATAACCATGTTTCATAAAATAACTACTAAATTATAAATTTAATAAATTATTTTTTATATTTTTTATTAACCCAACTTGCAATAAAAATTTGTAGGTAGTATTCTAATGAAATTTCTTAAAAGACTTCAAATGCCTAATATGTGTAAATATTTGTTAAAAGCGACTCCAGGCAAACACGGCATCATCTGAAGTCAAGCACGGCAATACGAAAATGATTGGTGATAGTCATTTCGATAACACAGCCAAAATAAAATGCATTTGGTCAGATGAAAAATGAAGTAAGTGGGCAATACGAAAATGATAGTCATTTCGATAACCTAGCGCGTGATCTTCCGGTGGGCTTTTTAAGTGGGCACTCACTGGATGAGTTGTCAAGAAATACAAAGGAGAGGAAGTATGTTGATTCAAAAGTTGCGGTTAAGCTTGGCCCTGGCATTCACATTAACCTCTATCAGCGCAATACCCATTTACAACACCTCCGATTCTCCTCATCTCCTCGCTCTACATAGGCAAATATGACACAATCTTTGTACTTTATTAAGAGAAATCATACTAAAGCCATAAACCAAGTCACATATTACGAAAGTAACAAAATGCATTTTTTTTTGTTAAATACATAATTTTTTTTTAAAGATTAAGTAATGGGAACTTTAGTCAGAATTGAAGAGCTTCTAATATTTAAACTAGTCTCCTTTATTACAAAAAAAAGATAAGGCTTTTATAAATCATTCCTCTATTTTTACATGTTAGTGACATTATGTTATAAAATACATTTCTTGTTAAATACAAAGTTTTTTCAGAAAGAAAAATAATGGGTAATTTAGTCAGAATTGAAGAGCTTCTATTAGAGATTAGCCTCCTTTATTACAAAAAAGATAGATATTTTATAGATAATTCCCCCTTTTTTACATGTTGGCGATGTGATCATTTAATCATGACAACAGTTATAAAAATCTTCATGTTAAAGATTTTTCATCATTAATTCTTATTCTTGTGGCATGGATGCTAGTTGCACTTTTCTTTTAATTGATTTGTCATCATGAGAATGTAACATACTAATTTATCCTATAGAAAATGCTCATTCTTTGCCACTTGATAATGTTCTTATTTAAAATGATCCCAATGATGTCCTTTGAAAAAAATTCCATGAGGTGTAGGCTAGATCAATTTGAGCATCGATGGAGGTACAATCTTGATACAAGTTCCATAGGTTGAGGCCTTCAAAAACAATTTTGCATTGGATTTATCAGATCCTACCATGTTACCACATGCCAACATCATGAGTTTGCTAGGAAGTAAATAATTTAAAACTTAAAAAATGCATGCAGTGTTGATGCATGTCCATAGGCATGGGAGGAAAAAGGGAAACCTTGGAGCTGAAATAATTCTAAATAAGGTAACCAAAATGTTGCAGAAAACATCTATAGATTTGGAAACTCACAAGGGATCTCTTCCTAATAAGAGTGAACCATGTTAGTCTAGTTGTGGAGACTTGTTTCTTATCCATTGGGCACACTTTTTCCTCATCATATTACATGTTTGATATATTGAATCAAATCTGAGAAATGAACCTGGTATAATAAAGGATAACCTTCACGTAAATGCATCATTTCTCTCAGAATTTTTTATGCAGATAGAAAATTCTCAAATTTAAATACCTTAATAACTCATTTCGTGAAATTAAGATGCACCTTTCATTTCACCATTTTAACAAGTATTGAAAACCTGGAACATGAAATAACCCCTAAAGCCAAGAAATCATGGCAGACAGACAAAAGAAACTATTTTTTTTATAAATCAAACAAAAATAATGAAGGGTACAATACTCCTAAAATAGAAAAGAGAAGAAATTGATTAGATACACAGGCTTACCATGTAAGATTTAGGAATGATTTTATCAGTCTACCAAAATCAAGAAATTATACATTCATGATCCTATTTTGTAAGACGTGTCAACCATTCATACTTGTTGTAGGAAAGGGAAAATAAAAAATCAACATAATACATGCATAAATAAGGATAACCACTAAACCTATAAACTTCGTGCAAACTATTCCCTAATCTACCATTAAAGTCATCAAAGAAAAGTGCATTGAAAATATTGAGATCAATCAAATAGGCACTCCCTCAAAGTAGCTCCAATATCTTCCTTTCTTCTCAAAATGAGTTGATGTAGCTCTTGAATTGACAAAATGCACTCATAATTCATGAAATCAAAATGACGATAATGATCACGAGAATACTTGAAATGTGGTTGGAAAATCAATTAAAAAAATAGGCAAAATTTATAGAGATTTGAAGCCAAATCTCTAAATTAGGTAATGTGAAAATGGAAGATTGTCATAATGGAAGAGTTAAATTTGGAAAAAGTGTCATATTATGACACATTATGAAAATTGGAAGAGTTCATTTTAGCAATACATAAAGTGGAGAGGTGAGTTTAAAAGAGAAAGTCATCAAATTAGAATGAACAATGAGAATGTAAGGTTTAAGAGGTGTAAGTTAAAAAAGAGGAGAATGTAGAGTTAGGGAATTTGAATTTAAATATTTATTTATTCCTATAAGTTAGCAAATCCGGAATTGAGTATTTATAAAATTCCAAACTCATAAATTAAACAATTAATTGATAAAAATTAATTAATTGTGGGGACATGGGAAAATAGATAAATAAAGTCTATTTGTTTATCAAGGATAAACTTAGGTATAAACTATGGGTTATTTACCCCTAAAGAGGGAAAATTAGACTAAATTAGTCAAATTTGATGCCATTGATGCATAAATGAATTAATTTTCATGATTTTGAAATGATTACAAATTGATTCTAAATCTATTTTAAAGGTTTTGATAGGGTTTTGAGATGATTTTTATGATTTTGATAGGGACTTGAGTTGATTTGAAATTATTTTGATGAACTTGAGATGGATTTGAATCCATTTTGATGTTTTTAAAATAGTTTTGAAGGTTTTGACATGGTTTTGAAAGTGACCAATTAGGTCAAATCGAAGAGAAATATTAGTAATTAATTAAATAAACTTTGATGTTTACTTAGTGAAGAGTGACACGATATCAGTGAATTATGAAGATCAAACACTTAATATAGAAGATATGTTAAAAAATGGGGCCATAGGCATGGACCATTTTTTAGTGTCTATATTTTTCCCCTCTCTGATATAATGCAATTCTGAACATTATATCAAAGAACAAAAGAAATAAAAAAAAGATCATGCCCCAAAGATCAATGGAATGGAGGTAGGATTCCCCTTCAAAAAATTGGGCAGAAATTGACATGAAGACATTTTTTCGAAAAGAAAAAAAAAAGTGATTGCTAAATTGATAGAAGAAGTGCTAGCAGAAAGAAAAAATTAGACAAAGAAGTGTTATTAAGAGATGGAACATGTTTTCATAAGTGCATTTATATCATAAGAGATTTTTTTATATAGAAAAATGGATGCAGTGCATCATCACATGGAAAGCCTAAGTGGTAATGCAATCTTTTTTGGACAAGAGACGCATGTGATAGACAAGGAATGGTATTCTCCACCCTGAGGTAGAGATAGTAAGTTAAGAGTCAAGGTATGTGCGGTGTATCACATAGCTGAAAGCCCTTATCATAGATATCCAAAACATACTTGCCCCAGAATTTTATGAGAACATCCCACAAAAAAAGACAAAACAAAAAAATCATCAACCATCCTGACCACTCTCATCACCTAGTGATATCCCAAAGCAACATAAGAACATGATAAAAAATAAATCAATAAAATATATCTGATGAGCAATATATTTTGAATTCAAATATCTTTTAAGATTATCTTTTTTATGAGAAATGATATCTATTTTTTATCTATAACTTTATGTCATACTCCATTTCTTATTTGACGTGTACAGGTCATTACTTCAATTATTGTAAATAATGTACCTTGATCTTTGCATGAAAGATCTTAAGATTTAATGTTTAAGTATCTTCATCTTTACATGTTACTATATGTTATTAATCAAAAATCTATATACTTTTGCATACTGGATGTTCTTTAATCATGATTAGTTATATTGACTTTTCACATTGCTTTAGTTAATGACATTGTACATTTGGAATCATGTCATTAAATGTCACGGTTATTGAAGGTTTCTTATGTCATTTACCTCTGCCCATTCTATCTATACTCAATAATTTATTATGAAATGATCATAATTTCTAACTATACTTTTGGATATGATTTCCACATTAGTTCAGATGTTTTACTTTTCTTAACAATTCATTCAAACATTATTGTATATGCTGATCATTGCACCTTAGCATTGAAACTTTGTTTCTTCGCTATTCTTATGATTATACTTGTTGTATATTTGTGTCCCCTAACTGATTTTATCTCTTCTTTGCAACATCTATCCTTTCATGGGATTTGTTTATGGTTCTCCTTTATGAATTTTTCTTTTCATTCATTGATGTAATTGAAATGTATTTGCATAGCAAGTCATTTACTAGAGATAGGACTAGATTCTCCACTGCACAATCCATGGAATGACATTATATCATCATCCTTTTATAGGTACACTAAGGACATGGAGTCAACCCTCCAACCAACTAATGCAAGATACAATCAAAATCTATCATTATAGTAGGAAATGGCGAATCTTCCCCTCACTAGTATTTGAGCTCTATATTTGTACATTTCTTTTGCATTGATTTTAGGAGCTATACCATGACTTGTGTGGGTTGTAGATCTGTATCTTCCTTTGTAAATGAATCAAAAGAATTTTTTTTTGTAAAAAGTACATTTCCAATATTTTTATTTTGTGAACACTTTTACTTATGAATGTAATACTTCTTTCATGAACCAATGAAATGCTTCTTTTGTTCTTTCTACATTATCTATTTTTCAGTATAGTATTTAATCTAAAGATCAAAACCTTAAAATGAATAATAAATGTACTTTACAGCTTATCTAATCAGCTACCTAGTTCTTCTAATTAAGCTAAATGTGAAAATTGGTAATAGTCCTTTCATGTTAGTAATTGATTGCTTTTGGATTGTCTCTATCTAGTGGTACAAGGGCACCTAGCCTTTCTTAGAAAATGTGGTCCACTATATATTTTATATTTTGAGTCAATGTTGGATGTAATAAGGTCATAATAGACCATTCATGATCTAATAATATTTAATTAGGTTCATATTATCACATTTTGAAAAAGTTTTTGAGTTTCAAAATAAGTTTCCAAGAAAATTTTCTTGTAACTAAATTGTCAATAGGTGTCATGCTTGTCAAAAATGGTCAATTAGCAATTTGGTGTTTGAATCCATTATGACATTGTAATGAGGTCATACTAGACCTTTCAATATGTAATGAGGGTCATGGGAGTCAATAAGGTCGTAGGTTGAAAAGTTGTGAAGTTGCAAGAAAAGTTGTTAAGCAACTTTTCATGCAACCCAAATGGTCAATAATGTCAAATTTATCTAAATTTTTTATTCCAGTATCCATTTTGGTGTAATAAGGCCTATAAGGTCCATTGGTCATGTTAAAAGGTCAAAAATATAAAAGTTGTCAAAAATTGTCAAAGCTAGTAAAAGTTGTCATTGTATAGTAAAGTAGTAATTATGTTGTCAAGATGTAGTAAATTTGTCTTAGGGGGTCCATAGTTGTGGTTAGAGGTGTTTGATTTTCCAATTATATTAACAAGGCCTAAAAAAGTCATTTGGTAAGATCTAGGGTCAATTGTGTTAATTTTGGTCAAGTTGCATGATTGCCACCAATTTTTTTAAAAAGTTCTCATATGTAAAAGTGTAAAATTGATGCAAAGGTAATGCACAGGAATACGATGGGCTCACAAGATAGTATTAATTTATAAGGGAAATACAAGGACTCAAATGGCTCAAAGAGGTTAAAACTTAAACCAACACTTACCCAACACCCCAAATGACTTGGATCACTAAAAATTCCTAATATGATGTGATTCAAAATATTTTAGGCTCATATGCATTGGGTTTATAGCCTAACCCCAAGTTACCCCTTATAGGCCTAACTGCCCCTTTCTAACCCTGTTGGGACTATTTTTTCACCATTTTCTCCAACTTTTCCCAAAACACCATCCAAACAAAATGGATTTTTTGATACACTTTTCATCCTTATAAAACATACCAATAGGTTAGATAGGGTTGTTTTGGGACAATGTCTTCTGCTCACACAAGTGACCCTATTTTAGGTTTAAAAACACCCACTTTTAGAAAGGAAGTATAAGAAATATCTCTCCCCAATCAACAAAACCTTGGACAATATTGTCTTATGACTTTAATGGAAGGAACATACAATCAAATTTGACTCTTGAGTTGTTTATACACAAAAAACCCAAAACCCTTGCCAACTTGAGCCTACAAGGAGGGTTTCTTGAATATCCACCTTCCCAGAACTTGTGGATCAATTGATGGATCATACACCTTTTAATAAACCATAAAAAACCTCATAAATCATAAAAATATACCCTTGTTCATGTTAGATAACTAAGAGGGGGGTTGAATCAGTTACCTCAAGCTATCCTATAGTCCCAAACTCCCAGATGTATACAATCAAACTTTTCAACACAATAATCAACTCGGTAAGCTATCAACAATAACTTTTTGTTCAGTTACCAATCACCAGTAATTCCAAATACTGTGTTTACCGATTAATCCAAAATATGAAATGTGTAAAACTTAATAACAAACACTAGTACATTTGACCTCATTTTTCTACTAAAATTTTTGACCATCAATTTAAAAGGTTTAAGTTGGTTAGATTATAGAAGGAAAACTTCCTTTTTTTTTTAATCCATGCCCGTGTTGGTCAAAATTTTGACCAATACCATGTAGGTCCAAATTTTGACCAACATGGGCATAACTTTAAAAAGAAAAAAGATTTCATATCTCATTTCATTATTTGGTTTTAACTTGGAGTGCACAAAGGAGTGTCTGTGAGGATTTTAACTGTTATTTGGTGAGAGTTTTAGGAGGACCGCCTGCAAGGGTTGCCACTATTATTTGGTGTAAAAGGAGGAAAGCCTACGAGGGTTGCCACTGTTATTTGGTGTAAAAGGAGGACCACCTGCAAGGGTTGCCACTATTATTTTGGTGTAAAAGGAGAACCGTTTGTGAGGGTTGCCACTATTATTTGGTGTAAAAGGAGTACCACCTGTAAGGTTTTCCTTACTCTGCATTTGTCTGGCATTATTTTATGCTTCTATGCTATTGGTACTTGTTGGTTACCTACTTAGGGCTCGTGAGCAATGTTCCAGGGCATCATGTATTGTGTATTTGTTGGCACATTTTTTATCACTATATAAGTGTTTGAGTTTTTTATCTTTGTTTATATACATTGCTGCTATTACATTCATGAGGTACTTTTTATGTTCTTCACATTACATGAAGCTAGGGCATCATTATTTTGTGTTTATCCTAAATTTTCTACTCATGAACAACCCGTGAGTGATTTATTGTTCATCCAAGGTGCCATTGTTACTTGTTGGTTACCTAATTAGGGCACATGAGCAATGTGCCAGGGCATCATGTATTGTGTATTTGCTGGCACATTTTTTATCACTGTATAAGTGTTTGAGATTTTGATCTCTTCTTATATACATTGCTGCTATAAAATTCATGAGGTACTTATTGATAAGCCCATGGCTATGTTCTTCACATTACATGAAGCTAGGGCATCATTATTTTGTGTTTATCGTAAGTTTTCTACTCATGAACAACTCATGAGTGATTTATTATTCATCCAAGGTTGTTACTGGTTGTTAGGGATCTAAATGGATTGTTACGGTATTATGATGCATTTACATTGAAGTCTTGGATAGTTTCTATTAAAGTTTGGAATTGTTTAATCCCTCAAAACGTGACTATCCCTGTATGGTCAAGGTATGTAACAATCTGTCAAAATAACCCCAACCCATATAAAAAAAGCCAAAAAAGATCAATACAATGACAATTATGTAAAGATAACCTAAACAAGCCCTAAATGAAGTCAAACTACTTGAGACAGTATGTAAAGATAACTTGAACATAAAGTATCACATCATGAACTGAAAGTGAATGGACATATGGACTTAAATAAAGATAGGCAAATAATGCATCAAATTGAGAGACAAACGTTAGACACATGATAACATGATTTTGATGAGTGCAAAACTCTCTAAGAGTAGAAAAACCACTCGACACCTGTATCTTTCCTATTAATCCAAAGATCAAAAATATGGTACCTCAATGTTTAGAAGCACCAACTTCAAGGAGCACCAACCCCGCTATCGCAATAGTTCAATAATACTAAAAAAAAACTAAAAATCTTATGATTGTTTATAATAACTTCTATCACAAGATTACTAGAGATTAAAAATGATAAATTCAGTATTTCATTGTGACAATATGTATGTTCCTTTTTGTGGAAATTATAATCAGTGAATAAGAATACAAAATACTTCTCCCATAGAGCCAAATCTGTCATGTAAATCTCTGCAAGTAATATATTCTATTCCTCACAATTTCAACATTGTTTTCAATATGATATTCAACAATGTTCCTTTTGAAATCTCACTGAATCAATCCTTCATGTAGTTTTCATTCTCTCACTCTTGATATAGATCTATTTTTATAGGTGAACATATATATACTTTGTAAGAGCTCCCTAAAACTACAATTCTCCTGACACCGTTACTTTCTTATGTCTCTTCACTTCCTAATCTATCTATTCTAACCAATCTTCATACTCTAGCCAATCTAACCATTTTTCCTTTATGTCCCTTAGATCTTGCACAAGTTCTTTTTTTTTTTTAATATGATAACTTAACTCCAAATTTTGATAACACATCCTCATCTGAATTGTCTTACCTTAGATAACATGGGAAACTAGAAAGTCCTCAAAAATTTGCAATTTTGAACAAATTAGTTTAACATATTTTTTTGAATGCCAAGCATTCACCTCACCATTTGTGATTTCTTCAAAATTGTTGAAGCCTTTAGTTGCATTTTGTACTACATTAAAGTGAGTTATGGGAAGACCAACTAAGAGTAAGTTAGGAAATTGATGCGAGAATCGTAAATGAAAGAAGGATTTGGGACACATATACCTTAAAGTAATGTTAATTAGGACACATATACCAAGGTGGCATACCAGGGTCACTAATAGATCCTTGGGTGAAGATGAGAAAAACATGACCATCCAAGGTCATTTGATATTGTAATGGACCTTAAAGGTCTTCTAATAATGTTTTGTAATGTTTAAAGTCCTTTGTGAAGGACCATGCTTTGTAAGCTATTAAATGGCATTGATTAGGGATAAGAGTACCTAGGGGTCACTAGGGAAGAACAAGTTTATCCTAGGTTAGTAGGATTTGAACAATGACCTATAAAGGTCCATAATAATTGTAAATGGCCAATAGAGCTTTAAGTTTGATGTTAAAAGCACTTAGAGTGCTAAAGTTGTAAAATGCCCAAGTTGGCAAAATCAGGGCTTATATGAGGTTTTTAAGAGGGATAGGATGTTTTGAAGTTGGATAAAACTTTAAAAGGTTCAAGGCAATAATATAAATGCCTTAGAGGAAGAATGTTGTCGAAGTTGCAACTTGTTGTCAACTAGACAATCAAACTTAACAAGTAACTAACTGTCAATAGACTCTTCCAGTTAGTTGGTGGTTACAACCGACCTTGAAGAGGATTATTTGTGGTTGGATGCATGTGTTAGAGGTAGAGAAGAGGGAGGACCAAGTTAATGATTGATTCTAGATCATAACATTGAATGTAAACTATTTTCAAGTAATGAAAATGTAAATTCATTGGTAATCTGCCAGTCATTTCCCGTGAGGGTACAGTTTGACTATTCTATTGAAAAATGTGTATTTTTATGGTTGATATGGATCCAAATGATTGATAGGGTATGGGGTTGCATGTCATTGGAGTTATGAATAGTTTTTTGTAGGTTTGAAAGCATTTTTGGGTGCTCTGGACATGATTGTCCCTATACAGTCAGGGTATACACCAGCCATATTAGATATATGCAAAGATTGGATTTAAGATTGTTTCCTTTTCATGCATAATGAGTATATTAGAATGGTTTTTTTCTTATCAATTTGAATCCACTCATGAGTGTCTAAGGGTGTAGAGGAAGTTGGTGTATTGAAACACAACCAACAGTGACTATTCCTGCATAGTGCACCAATGAAATACCATGAGGACAGGGTAATGAGATAGTACTTAATGTTTTCCATGAATGGAAGGGAGTTTTGAAGGATGGATTGTCATTATTTTATGTTTTTAAAATTTTCTTGAATGCAAGGTAGATAGTGAAGTGGAAAAACATTCTCAGATTGCTTGGATAGCCCGGTTTAAGGTTCACTAGAATTGGGGACAGTCAAGGTCTGGATGATTGGTCCATTGGAGGACCATATTTATTTGCATAGAAGACCAATTTATGATTAGGATATGGTGTTAGATCCATTTGTGGGGTCTAAGAAGGTGTGTAAGGGTGTGTTTGAGAAGACCCTATGTTATTAAGCCTTAAAAGGAGGGTTTTGTGAATGAGACTTTGATACTTGTTATTGGTCCTTGAAAATGTGAAAATATTTGGTTTTGGAGGGTATCTAGACTATATATATGATAGAGAAGTCTTGGTTGAGTGTGGAGCCAGGTGTTGCTTTGGAAAAGGAGGCCTAATGGAGGGCTAGTTACAGAGCACCAGTCCTAGTATGGATAGTTGGTCCAAAGGAACAATATTTCATTTTCTAGTATGTTGTATAACCCTAAAAAGGGTATCCAAATATGTGATTATCTTCCTGAGTCTTTTGGGAAAGTCTGGCAAGAACCTTGTGAAATTAGTCTAGAAGGCTACTAGGAAACTAGGCTCATTAGGAGTGTGTACCCGAGTGTGGGTAAAGGATCTAGAATCCATTATTGTGTGGATTAGAGTCTTGAAGACCTTCTTTTTGGTTGTTGGCTGCATAGCTCTGCATCACTGGGGATTTGATTGACATGACTAGCAAAAATAGCTTTGGTAAAATATCTATTCTTCTTGTGTGGGCATTATATTCTTTGTACTCTGCTGACCTAAAAGTGAGTGTGAATACTTCCCCTTTTATATGGAGAAGGATATTGGTTTTTTGGTCAACACCCTCATTTGTGAAGGAATTTTTTTTCCTTATGTAGGCTATGAAAGTAATTTGGGTTTTCTTCTTTATTAAACATCTAGGGTATAGTCAGTTTAATAGTAGTTTGAAATAAACTATATGAAGGCTACTTAGTTTATCTTAGGGATAGAGATAATTTAATTTTAACTTTGGTTATGTTTTGATTATGTAAAAATAGGTTTTGAAAGGACCTGAAACTTTTGGTTGTGTTAACAGAACTATGTTGACTTTATTTTGTAGTTGTTTAACATGAGAGTTTTTAGATTAATAGGAGTTCATAGATACTAGTGTGCCATAGTTTCCCATATATAACTAGTGAGATGAACATAACTCATGTACCTCATGCTAGTGTGCTTAGATACCTTGTATACACTATTTTTCATTAGACTAGACATTATCCAAATAGTGAGTATTTATATAAAGTGCTATAACACATACGTGGTCCTCCTTTTACACCAATTAATAATAGTGACAACCCTCACATGTGGTTGGATAATGTCTAGTCTAATCCAAGTACACTAGCATGAGGTAATTGAGTTATGTTCATCTCACTAGATATAGATGGGTATTAATGCTCAATTTAATGATACGTTCCCATAAAAATGTGAACTCCTATTAATCTACAAACTCTCATGTTAAACAACTACAAAATAAAGTCAACATAGTTCCTTTAACACAACCAAAGTTAAAATTAAATTATTCAAAAAAGGGTTTGTGTTTTGAGTTAATTGGTTTTATGTAAATTTGTTTCAACAACCGTTATCTTGACAAACTCTCTGTTTGGTTTCAACACCCATGTTAGTTTTGAAGTAAATAGTGGTATAATATCATTTGGGTTTTCTAAATTGTGGTAAAGTTTTGTCTTATACCCATATGGATCAATGGCAAGGTTTTAGTCTCTATAACCTATGTGGATTGTTCTTGTTTATATCCCTATTTCATATTGGGCTTCATACATATTGTTGATTTTTCATTAAAATCTTAAACCTCATTTTGAGTTCTCTTGTCTGTGATTATATGTCAAACCCTAATTTGAGTAAGGTTTTTTTTTGGAGTATGGTTAACATACATTGTGTTAGTCTTTGAACTAATTGTAATGTAACCCTATGTCAGGTCATTGTTCAGTTTGTAAACCAGTGGTGTGTTTATGGAGGGTTTACTTAACAAGTTAACACATTGTGTAAGGGATGAAATCATGATAGTTTCAGGATTATTATTTGAAAATAGTAAATGTTCTTGAAGATTATTTGTTAGAGACACTATTTAGACTTATTGGAGATAACAAAAGACATTGTTATGGTTATCTCAGAACAGAAAATGGTTATTATTTTGTTAAGGCATTCTTTTTTGAAAACTGCTTTGTGATAGTTAGACATAATATTTAGTTTTTGAAAAGGATTTGTTTTCAGATCAAAGGTGAAAGACTATATAAATATATTATTCTTTTTCTCTCCATTGTAGAGAGTTGTACTAAAAAGAAATATCTTTCAAAAGATGAAAAAGGAATGTATTGTTTTATAATTTATTCTACTGCAATATTCAATGCTCTGTTATTTACGCTAGTTCCATTAGTTGTGACTAGATGGGCATTTTTATATGGCCAACTGATCTCTTGGATGTGGATCATGTCATAACTGATTGTAACATTTCTTATTCATTCAAATCTTTCCCATTCTCTTTGGCATATTACGCTACATTCTACTTGCACATTGTATGGTTTTGGACTATACATTTCTGGGACATTTGGCTTCATTTGCTTTTTGTTTTGAAAATTGATTGGCCTATAATTTGGGTGGTGCCAAATGAACATTCGATGTAGCTTGGGTTGATTCGTCCAATCTTTATAGCTTAACATACAAGCATATAAAATTAGAAGCAAAACAAGTATGGTGCGTTCATACTGTTATTAAAAAGTATTAAAAATCAGAAGTAAAATAAGCAAGGGTATTAAAAAGTATTTCAGGAGAATATAGTGACCATTGTGTTTTTTTTTTAAAGTAACAAAGACATTATAACCTCTTGTATCTTGTATTATATTAGCATGCACAAACTATCTTAGTGCTTTAATTGTTAGGAAATAAGATAAACAATGGCAATGGAGATTATATGAGATAACTCTCTAACATAGAGAACAAATTTATTTATATATGAAATCTTGTACAAAATGTTTACAAATAGATTATGCAATATCAACAAATGTTGAGAAATAGATTACAAAATATCAACAAATTTTTTTGCTTGCTATTGTAGATGTTCTCTCTCTATAATTGTTGCAATATAGACTGTCTCTAGAGCTGGTGCAGTGTATGGTCTTTCTGGAGTTGTTTCTTGACATATATTTTATAGAGTTGTAGCTATCTTCTCTCATGTATCTATTGTTGCTTAGCACATACTTTTTGGAGTTGTGTTCTTCCATTTAAACACTCATATTATTATTTTTCAACTCTTTTTTCTTCTCTAAAATTGTTCTATGCTATTCTTATTTTATTCCAATCCTTTTTTTATTTCCACCTATTAATAATTGATTCCCCTCAAAAAATCTTTGTAGACAAATCTAGACATTAGAAATTTGAGCCTAAAAAAAAGAAAAATGAGGTAAATATTTCAAGATGGGATGTCTATAAATCCAAGAGATTTTGAGTAAGTTACAGGATGATAAAAAATCAATTCTTTGACTCAAGGTTATTTATTTCTAACATTACCTTTAATTTAGAGCCTCTTCAATATTCACTGTATGTTTCTTGAACCAAACCTTGTATTTCTAGAGTTTTTGTCTATGACTTCCATAGTTGACATTGAGGCAGTCAAGACCGAAGAGATCTCAAAAGAGATGTCTAGTCTTGCAACAAAGAGATGTTCATTAACCCAACTTACAACTTAAATGAACATCATGTCACTCCTTCAAATAAGCATCAACTCTTTGTCAAGAAACATTGTTGTTGATATCATTCCAGTAAACATTAATATGGCTTTATAACATAAAGGTTCCTCTTGAAGTGCTTTGTCCACAACAAATTTGATGAAATCAATGACAAACCAATGCCAACACATACAAACACATTAGACCCACACAATTAGAGGATCATAAGTATACACAAAACATGAGAACATTTCAAGTGTGAATTTGAGAGAAGGGGGGAAAGGGAGTGTTGAGATAGAAATTAAGAGGATCTCAAGATCAGCTTGATGATCAACTATCGACAATTAAGAATAGAGAATGTAAGTTGGCATATGGAACCATAATCTCTAGTTCTAATGAAGCTCATTATTGATTCAGCAAGAATCTCGCTCTCCCAATGGCAATATGCTTATGAAATCCAAACCATAACAGGAATAGGAGTCAAGAAAAATAAATTTTTGTTGGAGTGAGCTTGTAGAATCTAAAATTTGTTAATTATTGGTTGTTTTCATGGTAAGAGACTCCTTGGTGATTGTCTTAATGAGCCCTTACAAAACAAGTACAAAATGTCAAAATATAGTGAAGGGAGGCTTCTAATCATCCCATGTTACATGAAATTTATAAATATTGGTGCTAGAAGACACAAGTTTCAATTTCAGTTTTCAAAGTATTGAAGTTGACTAATTCTAGCTCAGGTATAGTTAAATTGTCCATTGATTGGAAACATTTTTTAAGTACTTGAATCTACAATAGAAAAATAGTGGTGAATGTATGATTATTATAATCATATGATTATATGTTATAATATTTATGTAATAAATGTAGTAACGATGGTGTGTGCATTATTAATATAGGCTCGATGGCTCTTGTCAATGTGCCAAAGTGTCAATGTGGTGGTGGGCATTGTGTGTTGAAGACTTCACAAACACAGAGCAACCCTAGATGACAATGTTGGTGCTGCCCAAATAGAAAAAAGGTTTCTAATGTGTATATATTTAATGTTTCTAATGTAAATACTATTCATTATATTATAAGAACTAATGTAGATTGCGCATCACAAGGAAATAATGGCTGTGGATACTTTAGTTGGGTCAATGAAAACTCATCTGCATCTATCCACCCATCTCCACTTATCTGTGATGAAGGATTTGAGTGCAAAATGTGTCAGTCTAGGGAAAATGCCAAAATTATATTTTTATGATGCCTTCTTTGTATTGTAATCACATATCTTTGTTGTGACCATATGTAGAGATGAGCTTAGGAATTAGTCAGTTTAGTATTTTCATATTGTAACTAATATTTTAATATGGATATAGTGTAACTTCTCTTTGCCTCAAGTGCGCATACATATGGTTTACATCTTTTTTTACAATAATTCTTCATGTTTATGGCTCAGGTGATCCCCAATCTGCTATCAATCACATGATTTAATGTATAGTGTTTTCTTGGTTATTCCATTTGTTCCTTGACCTTTGAAAGCCATTTGGTTTCAACTACACCTAAGGTTCCATCAATGACCTTGGTGCTCTTCATGACTCCTTCCTTTGACCTTGGTGCTCCTGCACCAACTGCTAGCATGAAGGAAGATTTGACATAATATATATGAAGGCTACTTAGTTTATCTTAGGGATAGAGATAATTTAATTTTAACTTTGGTTGTGTTAAAGGAGCTATGTTGACTTTATTTTGTAGTTTTTTAACATGAGAGTTTGTAGATTAATAAGAGTTCACATTTTTATGGGAACGTATCATTCAATTGAGCATTAATGCCCATCTATATCTAGTGAGATGAACATAACTCATGTACCTCATGCTAGTGTGTCTGGATACCTTGTATACACTATTTTGCATTAGACTAGACATTATCCAAATAGTGAGTATTTATATAAAGTGCTTGAAGATCAAAGGCCCAAGTCCAGAATGCCAAAATTTTATAAAGTGCTCGAAGATCAAAGGCCCAAGTCCAGAATTGCCAAATTATCCAAAACTAGACATTATCCAAATAGTGAGTATTTATATAAAGTGCTATAACACATAGGTGGTCCTCCTTTTACACCGATTAATAATAGTGACAACCCTCATAGGCAGTTGGATAATGTCTAGTCTAATCCAAGCATAATATCATGAGGTACATGAGTTATAAACTAGCATGAGGTACTTAAGAATCTCTCAATACAATACATATTCCCCCCATATCTTATTCAAATCTTATTTAATTCATTACTACATAAAGATATAATCTTTTTATATAAGCATAGACTAATTAAATAATTGAGAGAGTTTGGATCAACATTTGATTATATAAGTCAGACCTAGCATGAGAGAGAGAGAGAGAGAGAGAGAGAGAGAGAGAGAGAGAGAGAGAGAGAGAGGGAGAGAGAGAGAGGGAATGATGAGGATATTGATGTTGCTTAGCCATTACCTTAGAAAAATGAGCAAGAAACCAAAAAAGAAATGATTGTAATAAATATTTTTTGCTAATGAAAGAACATTGTCTTAATGGATGTAATTTTGTACTAGTAAATGTTGATGAATGATGTGTTAATGAATTATTCATGAATTTTGTGTTAGTAAAAAATTCATTAACACATCATTCATCAACATTTACTATTACAAAATTACATCCATTAAGACAACATTATTTCATTAGCAAAAAATGTTAATTACAATCATTTCTTTTTTGGTTTCTTGCTCATTTTTCTAAGGTAACGGCTAAGCGGAGCATCAATATCCTCATCATTCCTCTCTCTCTCTCTCTCTCTCTCTCTCTCTCTCTCTCTCTCTCTCTCCTACTAGTCCTTTGGCGTGTATTAAACATGATAGAATTTTAAGCATATTATTATCATTCTATTTCTTTGTTGTAAACATTCCACTGGTTCAATTTTGTAATTTTTTTTGTGTTAAATGCATTTAAAATAAAGGTCTAATTCTATAGACTGCTGATGTAGAGCCCTCTACTATCACCTTAAATAAGCCAACTCAACTTGAGGATTCAACAAGAAACTTGGAATCAACTCAAGGAATTAGTCCTACTCAAAGATCAAATAGAGTTCTCTGACTTTGTAAGTCACTCCCACAACCATTCCACACAAGTTCACCTTCCCACTTCCTTTTTCCAATCTCTTATTGCACCAACTTCAGTTTTGTGATTTGTTTTTTGTTGTAAACATGTCATTGGTTCAATTTTGTAATTTTTTTTCAGGAACAATCTGGCCAAGGTTCAGATCAATATTGCTCGCAATCTCATTGCCAAAGTGGCCAAAGAATATGTTAGGCTGATAAAATATGGGGATTCTCTTTACCACTACAAATCTTTGAAGGTTGTTGCACTTGGATGGATGTGTACCATTGTTAAGAGAATTGGACCAAGTTTGGCTTACCTTGAATGGGTGAGGCAAGAGTTTTGTGGGTACCCTAATGTTGGCAATAATTCTTGTTGTAGTTTGTAATAAGATTGATTTGCAACCACTAGAGACACTACCAGAGGAGGATGCAAAATTGGTTGCAGAGATGAGATCTGAGGTTGGGAAAAATATGGGTGGGTTCTTTGGGAATTACGAGGGGGGGATGATTGTGTGCTACTCTCTATGAGTGCTTTGAAGGAAGAAGGGGTGATTGCGGTGAAGAATGCGACATGTGAGAGGTTGTTGGAGTAGAGAGTGGAAATTAAGATGAAGTTGAAGAAGATCAGTAGCTGTCTCAATAGGATTCATGTTGCAATGCCCAAGCTACAAGATGGGAAAGAGAGGCCCCCTTGTATTCCTCAAGTTGTTTTGGATGCTAGGGCATGTATTGCCAATGAGGCCATGAAGCTGGAGAAGGATATTGAGAATGAAAATGGTGGGGCTGGAGTTTACTCTACAAGCTTGAAGAAGTGGTATATTTTAGCAAATGAAGAATGGAAAGAAGATGATATTCATGAGATCATGGACGGACACAATGTTGTAGAGTTTATTGATCCAGATATCTTGTAGACGCTTGAAGAACTGGAGAGGAAAGAAGATCTTAGGATGGAAACTAAGGGTGACAAGGATGATGAGATGGGGGAAGTGGAGTTGAATCCTGATGGAAAGGAAGCCCTGGCTATAATTAGTAAGAAGAAGATGCTTATTGTTGAATACAAATTGAAGAAGAGTACTGTAGAGAGATGAGAAACATAAATGTAGATTTCACAATAGCTGAGAAACATAAATGTAGGCATCATGGTCACATTTTTTTGGAGACAACATAATTGAGTTGTATACCTAGACGATGGAGAGAAACTTTTGTTCCTTCGATTCCAAGTTGACACTATGGGATCCAAAGACCATAGATAGGGAATAAATTTAGAGAGCGGAGGAGGAACATAACAACCAAAATAATATAGGACAAACCTCAAGTTAAATGAGGCAACTACAAATATTTTAATAGATTTTTATTATTAAATAATAAAATTTGCATATACTAGTGTTCTAAGCCCCCTCATTACATGATTTATTATTGTAATCCCCCTTTGACTTACACATCTAGAAAATGAAACTACAAACACTAGTATATGCAAATTTTATTATTTAATAATAAAAATCTATTAAAATGTTTGCAGTTGCCTCATTTAACTAGTTGAGGTTTGTCTTGTATTATTTTTGTCTTTATGGCCCTCCTCTTCTTTTTAAATTTATTCCTTATCTATGGTCTTCGGATCCCGTAGTGTCAAATTGGAACCGGGGGAGCAGAAGTTTCTCTAGATCATCTAGGTATACCACTCAATTATGTTGTCTCCAAAAAAATGTGACCATGCTACCTAAAATTATGTTTCTTAGCTGTTGTGTCCTAGGACCCCTTATAACCCTTTACAACCCTTTATGATCCCTAATAATACATCTTAGAGGTCTTAAAATGTCGTAAAGGTTCATAAGAGGCTCCTAGGAGGGGCCCATTGAGCTTCCACCTTCATGTGGTTGGCCCTATTAAGTAGAGAATGTTAAACTATTCTCAAAACAAAGGGAAGCTCAATAATTTAAGGTCTCAGTCCATAGACAAATTAAATTAGACTTACTATCCAAATTGGTACATTGATGAGAATCAATGATGGGGAGTTTTTAGATTCTGAGAAGACATATATGCAGTGGAGGCCATAAGGGATTTTTGTGGAGATTTTCTAGATGTGGATATTTGCTAGAGTGGTTATATACATATGAGGGTTTCCAAATTGAGTACCAGTGTAGAGATGATGATTCAGTAACCTACGTCTATAAAACCTTCACAAATATCCCTTCTTTGGCCTCCACTCATACCTCTTCTTAGAATCTAGAAAAAAAAATTTAGTTTCTCATCCATGCACGAAATGTGCTAGTGATCATATAAAATTACTTAAAACTAGTAAAGGGTGATGGGAACAACCTCTAGATTATGAAGGGATTCCATTTTGGTGTGGGAGGTGTATTCAGATAGGGTATCCTAGTGGAAAGATGTCTCACACCATCATTATACGGTGGAGAAGAAGTTGAAGCAACAAAAGAGTTTTTCTCAAGCTATGCATGGTGAGACATCGAATCAAGAAATTAGAAATGCATGTAAAGTGACCAATGTTACGAAGGGAGTGGATGGTTTGGATGATGGGAAGAGTGCTAGAAATGTAGCAACCACACCAGAGGGCAGAGAAAAGAATGTAGCTATCCCTAGTTCAGGCCAAGTTCTAACCTGTTACGATTAATAAAATTACCAATTACCATTAAAAAACAAATAGTAAAGTAACATAACAAAATACACAGTGATATATATTAATGTAAAGTAACACCTGAAGATAAATATCTAGATTAATCACCAAGCAGGATGTCATTGGTGATTACTATGCATATTTATCTTCACTTGTTTTTTTTAACAAATTGAAACAATAAGATACAAGTTGAGGAAAATTGAATAAAAAAATGTAAAATTATAACACACCAGTTCAAAAAAAGCATTAAGAAATTCATAACCAAATCTAGTTTTCAAAAGCCACCACAATTGAAACTCACCTTCTCAATATTTTCTCTAATAGCATACTTGCAAGCCCACTGACAAATCTTTGTAATAGAATCAGGTTCTCAACTTGTACTTCACTCATAAAAAATCAACACATGTGTAGCAATAGAATCAAGTTCATCGAAAAATAGGACACAAGGAGCTCATCCTTTGGCTTTATCAAAAATTTCCCTCACATTTGCCTCACTCTCTCCAAACCACATTGTTAACAATTCAGGGCCCTTCACACTAATGTCTTTCCACAACCCGGTGGTATATAAAATAACACTCCTTTTGAAGGAGACATGACAAATTTTTCAAATTTCTCAGTATGCTCCATTGGATATTGAATAGTCTACATCAAACTCATAATGAATTTTGTTAGTTAATATCTCCTTGCATAGAAAACTTTTAGCATTAAAAGAAAAGAAAAGAAGAATTAGTGTACCTCTTGAAGCTCCCTCTTGACATTTTCCTACCCTCCAATATCTTCCCAAGAGACATTTGGAACTTCAACCACCTGTCAATATTTTTCCAACATTCATAAGCAAACTTGAAAATCTTAAATTATCACTATGTCTTTGAAAATTAATGCCATATGTTGCTTACATTTGATTCAATTTCCATATTAATTAATCTCTTCAGTTGTATTAGAAAACTTTGCCTTAAGCATGTGTGATGCAAACCTGTAACATCTCTTTTATCCTCTAGTTGTTTTTTTTCATTTATAGTGCACTTTTGATGGCTTCTCCATATGTAATCATGATGCTCTATTTCTTGGTAGTTGTGACTCTTAATGATTAAACCATCTCTTAATCATGTTATTGCACTTGATATATGACTATTTCATGTAGGTGCCTTGGTTGATCTCTTATCTCTAGTTGAACATACTATAATTATTTATTATCCTTGTATGCATGTCATGGTCTGATCTATGTTCCCTCTTAAGCTAGTCTCTTTGTATGTCACTTCCCTACTAGCATTATTTCTTCATCACCATGATGTGCACTATCCACATCTATTTGCATGATTAAATTGTTTAATTTACTGGATACCCAATTAGCATTATCATTTTCTTCTTTTATTCATTCATTTGGAGTTGTATTTAGAGGTAGATATTTGTTGCTAATTTCATGTTTATCTGTTACGTATGCTATTTAGTACAGAAAAATAGAATCATTCATGAATTTAGAAAGAAAGAAGAAGATTTGCTAACTAATTCTAAGGATTAATATAAAACATATTTCTATAACAAGGCTTCAAAATAATATAGACTAATATAAAATAGATTTCCATAACAAGACTTTATAATAATAAATTTTATATCAGATGTGGATGTGGATGTGCAACTTGTATAAGTCATCATCATCTTTATTATCTGTTGTAGCAAATACATCTGAACCACTAGTAGAAGCACCAACAGGTCTATCTGGAAATTGAAATTCAGAACCAAAGCCTCAAGATTTTTGTAGATTTTTTGCAAAGGCTTGATACTTCCAAATATCAGCATCACTAACACTTCTTCAAGAATATTTCATTGACTCCTTAAAATGAGAAGCCTTTATTTCAGCTACCTCGTCACTGTCATCCTCATCCATTGCCTCGAGGTTCTCACTTCTTTTTCTTTCATGTTCAATATCCTATAAAAGTGCAAAGGAAAGAGAACATGACAAATTGAAATAATAAGATACAAGTTGAAGAAAATTGAATCAAAAAATGTAAAATTCTAACACACCAGTTCAAATAGAAGCATTAAGAAATTCATAACCAAATCTAGTTTGCAAAAGCCACCACAATTGAAACTCACCTTCTCAATATTTTCACTAATAGCATACTTGCAAGCCGCTGATAAATCTCTGTAATACTAGCTCCACTGAATCCTTGGGTATAATGGCGCGTGCCATTAGGTCAACATCCTTTGAGATGGGTGATTTTCTCAAGCAAGACTTGAAAATTTGATAACATGAGGATTCATCAGGTAAGGGAATATAAATCAATTGGTCAAGTCGGCCAGGCCTTAGCAATGCAAGATCAATGATATCAGGTCTTTTTGTAGCACCAATAATGAAAATTGTTTTCTTGGCTGTCATACCATCCATTTCTATCAACATCTGGTTAAGGACTCTATTCACAGCACCACTAGCATCCCCAACACTGCTTCCACACTACAAACATGCAAACCAAATCTAGTTTGCAAAAGCTGCCACAATTGAAACTCACCTTCTCAATATTTTCTCTAATAGCATACTTGCAAGCCCACTGACAAATCTGAGTAATATCGGCTCCACTGAATCCTTGGGTATAATAGACCAGTGCCATTAGGTCCACATCCTTTGAGACGGGTGATTTTATCAAGCAACACTTGAAAATTTGATAACGTGAGGACTCATCAGGTTAAGGATTGGTTAAGGACTCTATCTGCAGCACCACTAGCATCCCCAACAAGCAGATGGATTGCTAGAGCCCAAATCAGTTTAGAAAATAGAATGAGCAGGGACCTACTAGCAACAAGCAGTAGAATGAGTGTGGACACCTGAAGATAAATATCTAGACTAATCACCAATCAAGATACCATTGGTGATTAGTCTGGATATTTATCTTCATTAATTTTTTTTTAAACATTCCATATTTAGTCAAAATTTTGACTAACCCTAGTTGATGGTTTGATTAACCTACGTCGAAACTCTGACCTAGTTTGGTCTAATAATCAACCATTTTGCATCGAACTGTGGCATCATGGGTTTGGCATCCTGGTCAAAGCGGCCAAATATTTTGACCAATATTGGTCTATATTATGACGCAATTTGGTTGAAATATGACCATTGTGGTTTTCGCATCCTGGTCAGATGAGCCAATCATTTCGACCAACTTTGGTCAAATTTTTCACTAATATACCACCACTTGCTAATGTCATTTTTGACCAAAATTGGTGTCGAACATTCTACAATTAAAGATATATGTTGATATTTCAATGACGGAAATAGCAACCAATCAATTGGTCAAGTATTCGACCCATTTGGGTAGAAACTTCGACCAATAGTCCATCAAAAAAAGGTGCAAATTGTACTTGTGAAATAATCACATCAAATAACACATAACACAAGGATTTTAACATGGAAACCCTGCTAAGGTAAAAACCACCTAGGACTGGTAACCCAAAATATTTCACTCTTCTGAAATGAGCTCAGTTAGGAGCCAACCCTATTAAAGGCTACAAAAGACACTGTAAGGTGTGACCTTGTTAGAGGATTTATCACTAACAATTCTCCCTTGACTAGCATTCACTATGGGGTCAACAAGAAAATAATCAACATTCATTGAATGTCATATTGAAATACAAATAAGACTGTTAAGTCCACTCCGTTAAGAGATTTAGTTGTAATAATGGTTAAACTGATATAGTAGTGATCTGATTCAAATACAACTAGATTTGTAGAATTTTTGTATCTATGCTAAGCTCATAATACCTCCTCTGATCAATAATCGATTCACTCCTTCATAGCCTCCAACATATTTAGCTCGATGAATAATACTTTGTCACTCGGTAATGTCTGCAATTCTTCTTGATCTTGTCTATAATCAATTTGATTAGTAGTGCATGAAAACTTCCTTCACATGAATTCTCCTGCAATGTCAATAAGCTCCAGACTCAATAATTAATCTCATGTCTCTTTAAATAGACTTCATAAACTATTTTCATCTCATCCATTATATTTTGCCTCTTAATCTTCATCATTCATTTTGTCACTTCAAGCTTCCTCGTTAGTTGTATCAATAACACATTTCAATCTCTTCCCTTTGATCATCTCTGAATTTTGTCAGTCATTTGATCTTCATAACAAACTTTATCTCTTACTTCAAAATCATAAGCACTTTTTAGCTCATCAATTTTAGTCGATTGTTATAAATAGTATTTCTTCTTTCACTCAGTCAATATAGAATGCATCGGTGAATACTAAGTCATTTAATACTATCACTCGGTATACACTACACTTGCTCGGTGTATACAAAAATCTTCAATTACCAACCACATAAACTTGTTCGATTCTGATCTCTTCTTCATAATAGAATAATGTAACATGCTCAAGTTAACAACATAATGTCATAGACTCATCAATAAGTTACCCAATGTATACCATATCCATATCTCCATATCGATCTGTTCTTCATGTAGATATCTCATTCCTTCATCATTTTCTTCTTTAAGATGTTTGTAACCATCATGATAAGTATAGTCAAAACTAGTTGACATCAATGACAATGTATTGACTAATTTAATCATTTTACATGTTACTTTAGTAGCTTGGTGACCTCTTGAATCTTCAAAAAGATATTCAATCAGTTGTAGGTTAACAATCTTTCCCTTTGGCATTGTTTGGTATTCTATGGCATATTTCATATTGTGTTACCAAATATCTATTCTACAACTCTATAGATAAATATTGTAGCTCGGTAAGCTCTCCTTGGCTTGACATTTAATATGTTTAATCATTACAATAGAATTTCATGCAGACTCTTCCTACGGATTTGATCTTCTTCAGTTATTTGATTTCTTTTCTCTCCCTTTCATGTTCTTTCCAAAATCTTCTCTCCCTTATGGATAGATATTTCATAGGAAATCTCTCTCCCTTTGACAACAATGCCAAAAGAAAATATACAAATAGCTCTGCAATAGCCAAATAGTATCTTTGTTGTTTGGTCTAGATCAAGTACCTTCATGTACTAATATGCAGTATACTTTGTTCATCTCTTTCACAACCTTAGGATTCCTAAAGTGTGAACAATATGCATCAAGATCATTTGATTTTTTGATAAATTATAGGTTGATGCAACCTCCTGATCACCTTAGTGATTGATAGATAGGGGATGGACCCCTAGTCTAGTCCTCAAGTACTCAAATGTATCCTTCGGTAAATCTTTAGTAAATATATCTGCAAGTTGTTCTTTAGACTTCACAAATTCTGGTTTCACTTTCTTTTCTTGTACTTGTTCCCTCAAGTAGTTATACTTCATAGATATGTGCTTTTTCTTAGCATGCATCACCGGATTCTTTGAAATATGTATGGCACTTGTGTTATCAAAATATATAATCATTAGATTAGTGATCTCATTCATTCCTTTCAACAATTGTTTTATCCATGCAATATTTGAACAATTAGTAGCAACAACAACATAATCTGCTTCAACAATTGACTGAGAAATACATGCTTGTTTCTTGCTTATCCAAGTTACTAGTCTATCTCCCAAAAAGAATGTTCCACTGGTAGTACTCTTCTGATCATCTATATTCCTAGCCCAATCTGCATCAGTGTAAACTTGTCGATCATAATTGCCTTCCTTCTTATACCATAAACAATAATTCTCAGTATTTCTCAAATATCTTAGAATTCTCTTTATAGTAGTCATATGTGATTCCTTAGGATTAGCAAAAAATCTAGCTACAATCGCAATTGCATGTGCTATATCTGGTCCATTATGTATAACATACATTAACTTGTCAATCATTGATCTATATAGTGTCTAATTTACCTTGGTTGATTGATCATCCTTTGTCAATTTGCATCTGGTAACCATAGGTGTTCCAACTAGTTTTGAATCTTTCATTCCAAATGTCTTCACTAATTCCTTGATGTATTTTGATTGTGTAATGAATATGCCTTCCCTCTCTTGTAGTATTTGCAAAACAAGAAAGAATTTAATCTCTCCAAACATTGACATTTCAAACTCCTTTCTCATTTCAGTAGAAAAAGATTTGCAAATATTATCATGTTCTCCAAATATAATATCATCCACAAATATTTCAGCAATAATTATATTATTTTCAGATCCACCTTTCAAATACAAATTGATATTGTCACTTATTCTCACAAATCTAATACTAATAAGATATGCATGTAATCTATCATAACATGCTCTCGGTGCTTGTTTTAGTCCATATGTAGTGCTTTGTGAAATTTACATACCATGTTCTTCTTATTCGGATCAACAAAACCTTCAAGTTGATCTATGTAAACCTCTTCCTCAAGAATTACATTAAAAAATACAGATCTCACATTCATCTGATATACTTTAAATCCTTTGTGTGCAGCATATGCAAGTAGTATTATAACTCCTTTAAGTCTAGCTACTGGTGCAAAAGTTTTACGATAGTCAATACCTTCTTCTTGTGCATATCCCTTACAGACAAGTCTTGCTTTGTTTCTAGTTACTTCACCATTCTCATTTAACTTTTTTCTAAATATCTATTTTGTTCCAATCATATTTTTGTCACTCAGTCTCTGTACCAATGTCCATGTTTTGTTTTTCTCTATCTGCTCAATTTCTTCATTCATTGTTTTAATCCATTCCTCATTCTCAATTGCATCTCTAAAATTTTTAGGCTCGAATTCAAAAACTAAACATGTGTTCTATCCTAACTTACTTCGTGTCATCATGCCAGCTTGCTTGTCTCCAATAATCTGATTCTGTGGATGGTGTCTTCTCACATATTTTCTAGTACTTTCTCTCTTCTTTATTCATTAGTCAGTGCAGGATCAATTTCTTCCTTAGTAGCATCTCCCTGATTCTCAGTTTCTATAGACTGATGCTTGGTGTCTTTATTATGTCTCTCAGTAGCTTCTACCTATTGCTCAGGTATAGGGTCAGGTATCTCAATGAATGTATATCTACCATAGTCTTCTAGTTCCTTCTCGCTTTCTTCATCATTTTTCTTAGCAAAATCATCAACTTTCACATTATCACTTTCAATGATTTTGTTAGTGACCTTGTTCAAACATTTGTAAGCTTTTCTCTTAGTAGAATATCCCAAAAATATTCCTTCATCACTTTTAGTATCAAATTTCCCATTTCTATATAATTTGAAAAATTCAATTCTCTATTATTCTCTAAAGATGGAGCAATGGTCATGGAGGACAAGGGTGGGAAGAGAGTTTTAGGGCTTCAAGGATGGTAGGAGTTCACATATTCAATGGTAGCAATGATGGCCTTTTAACAAGAAAGGTCAATATTCCTACCATAGTGTTATTCAGAATTAAAATAGAGGAAATCAGAGGTTTCTTGAGATGACAATTGGGAATGGAAGGAGATGGGAGGAGAGAAAATCTATGAGAAGAGGTTTTAAGGGTAATATGCATATTGATAATGGATTCAAGTTCAAAAAGATAGAGGAGAATTTTTGGAGGAAAAATCCAGAGGGAGGTTTAGAGATGCATCCAAAAAGTAATCAAATAGAGGCGTTTACTCCTCCTAGGGATGTAAATATAAAGGTGGCTACATCCTATGCAAAAGTGGTGCTTAATAACCCACAATGGATGGAAGAAAGAGCTATGCTGGATGATAAAGCTTTGGTAATGAAGTGGCTTGGCCCATGGCCCTCTTACACTAAAATAAAAGAGTGGTGCGAGAAAAATTGGCAGATCTCTTTTATTTCATTAAAGACTCTAAACAATGGTTTCTACCTTCTCTTGTGCTTGTCAAAAGAAGAAAGGGATTGGATGCTGGAAAATGGTCCCTATTTTATAGATGGTAAAGGGCTATTTATGAAAATATAGATAGATAACTTTAATCCAGAAAAGGAAATAGTAAAGGAAACACCTATCTGGTTCAAGATCGAAAACTTGCCACAAGAATATAGAAACGAGGAAGCCATGAAGATATTGAATGAATCCTTGGGAAAGTATGTGAGGTGGGAAGAAGGGATGAACTCTATAAATTTTTCTTTTACACTGAGGATCTTGGTGTGGAGACAAACATGTTATGAGTTTCCCTCTCATATCATTACTCACACTGAAAAAAGTGATTGGTGGCGGAAGATGGTAATAGTGGTGAGGTTTCTTTGCTTGAGAAAATGGAAGAATGTTTTGAAAAAGGTAAATTCTCTGATGATTCAAAAATGATTCATTGTTTTCTTTAGATGACTAAATGAGCTTATAAGATGGAGGTGCCATTAAATGACTTTCTTCCTTGTGGGTTTATGGGGAAGATAAATAGGGTTACCTTTTTAGAAGAGAGGACTGTGTTAAGAGAAGTTGATAAAACCATGATAGAGGAATATGATTCCCTTTCTTACTCGGGCCAAGAAGAACTCTCTATCCAGAGGGTGAGTGAAAAACCTTTATTAGTCTGGCACTATGGTAAAGGTTCTATTAATGCTTTAGAGAATCCAGCTATTGACTCTATTTAGAATGGCCTGAACTTTGATTTGGAAGGTGGACATACAACTCAAGATTGGGTTATCAAAGAAGTTAGTCCTTTGATAATAGAAAAAGGGGAATATAAAGCAATGGATGACCCTTTGATGAAAGATATGGAAGTTGAAATTAAATGTTCCTTGGATGAAAATCAAGGGGACAATCCAAGGGAAGATGACATTCCTTTGAGTGAAGATTTGAATAGCAGGTTAGATAGAAGACATTCTATTACAGGGACTTGTGGGGAGGCAAATGATGGTAAAATCTCACCGATTAGGAATTTAGAGGGCCTATTTGTAGATGTCAAAGACACTGGGGGATATTTAATTGGATTAGATAATATCTTTCATTCTTAGAGTGAGGATGAGGAAGATGATGAAATGGGTATCTTTGAAACCCCAAATATTTTGAGTCCAAGAGGGATTGAATAATCAGATTCTAGGCTAAAGGGTCCAAGGTTGGGGGAAAAGAAAAAGAGAGGAGCTCACTCTAACAAGGAGAAACTTGAGATTGCAAGGTGTGTAGTAGACCAGACCAAATTGCTGAGATCGGGAAAGGGATATGCCCTTTCCTGGAAGTAATGAGGTTCCTATCGTGGAATGTTAGGGGATGCAATGCCCCTGACAAGATGTGTTTGATCAGGAGAGGTCTTGATTAGGTGAGAGCTGATTTAGTTTTACTTTAGGAGACTAAATTAAAAGTAGGAGATGGTGATTTTTTTTTAAAATGTTCTTGTTATACACTAAGTTTGTGCCTTTGTCTCAAGCTCTCGTAGTCTTGATAACCTAGTATAACATGGGAATCATCTCCAGGTTGTGGGACCTATGCTAACTAAGATGAGACCTCCAGGTTCTAGGCTGGTTCCTCTTGGATAATCACCTTAATTTTCTTCTTGACAGAAAAGTAAATCTTTTGAGGGAAAGGGATAGAAGGAATGCTTGAAAGGGAAATGACTTAAAGCAAACTATCCTACTAGGTGATACACCGAAAATATGGTATGAATTACAGTATAAAAGATGAAATCAATGAATAGACTTAGGCCTAGGTGATCACAACTCACTGAATAGGTTTGCATAAGTACTTCACAGAAGGGTCTATAGATAAAAAGATTTATTTAGGGAAAGAGAGATTCTTTCACAAATAATAACACCACTTGGAATTAGACAACAATCTATGACCTGCAAACAAACATTCACCTCTACAACTAGGTATAGGAATGAGACAAGATAGTTAAGGGGTTGAAGTATACCCACAAAAGCACTCACATCAAATCATCCACAATGATACACAAAATTGTAGAAAGAAAGAGGGATCAAGAATCCTAAGATATCACTGAGAAGCATGTAAATACTGAATTCATTAAGAAATAACTCACACAAGAAGGCATAGGGACATGAAGAATGTCACAAAAACACCTTCAATATCTGAATTATCAATGGGAGGTTACAGAATGTAGAAAAACCAGAGGATAGAAAAAATGTCTTAGATAGCCTTCTAAGAAAAGATATTTTTTCTCTTTACAAAATGTGAACTCCGAGCTCAAAAGCTCCAAAAAACAATATATACATTTCCCCTAAACAAGTGGGAGCAAAACCTAACTAGGGTTACAAAAATCTGTAATAATAACTAACCCTAACTCAAACAAGTCTGATCATAAATGCATCCCTGCAATACCATAGCCAATCAGATATTTTGTTTACCTGCCCATCTATGTACTACATCAACCTGCAGACAAGCGACCTAGATTCATCTACTTTCCTGCACAAATTCCTGCCATGAATGCATAACTGGTACCTTCCCGAGACAAGAAATGACCCATGACAGCCACCTAGACCTTCTCATCATCCTCCTTTAACAGCGAATGTCCTGGAGACATAAATTTTCTGAGCTACGTTGCCGCTTGCGGCCAACAAATCAAATACTGGCAAAAAACCCCTCTGAACTATTTGAATTTGAAAATTAATGGCTAGCTGGTCATTTTAAAATGTGACCATCGATACCCCTTTGTTTCCCGGTAGATGAATGGCCTAGATTATCCTGACAATAGTAGAAAACCTTCTTTGAAAAGTCAAATCCATATCAGCAAGTTACGACCAATGAGATTTTAGCATGTCAACATGTTTGGACCCTCCTTGAGTTTTCTGCCTTTAAGTCATTCAGTGATTATGTGACTGAAGACTCATTTCTAAGTCATGAAATCCTTAGCTTTACCTTGGTCTGGTTAGGTGATTTAGCAAACAAGGCATTTCACTGAATCGCCAAACTTTTAACTAACCCTGGGTTATATTAAGCGAACACAAGGAAACCTTTATTCACCAAATCACTGAATACCTTCAAATTCTAGGCCCAGACCTACCACATGTCATTCTTCTATTCATTCCGGCCACTTATTCAACAACACCTCGGCAAGCTTTGACATCGAACCCACTGTAATTTCTAGATTCCCATCTAATGGCGGGCGCATGATCTCATGGCCCCCGAATATTCTTTTAAATCATGCACCAGCCGAAGATTTTCATTAGACTGGGACCCTCTGACAAATGGACCCACCGCAAAATCTAGTCATCACCATGCGAACCAACCAAATTCAAGCACATCAGAAGAGAGGACACACTTGACAGAGCCTGGAGATAAAGTAAGATCAATGGCGGGCGCATGATCGCATGTGTCAGAAAGATTCCTTGCAAACATGCGCCAGCCGTTGATCCTCTACAGATGTTAGAGCCTTTTAAAATGCTGGAAACCTGGTCCCACTGACACACTGTCGAATCACTACCATGTGGACCAATGAGAAGCTGTCGTTGTGTACACATAGCAGTGGACCCACTAGGTATGAAGAGTTACGTCACCAAGGAGAATCAACGGTTTTCTTATAATCATATACCTCTGACACACGTGATGAGAACACATGCCAGCCATTGATTTCCAAGCTTCTGACATCCCTGGACCTGCTATAATTTACAAGTCATCATCCCTCGACCAATAAAAAGCCTCCAAGTAAGATGTCATGGTAGAGGACCCACAAAAGCATGAAGCACTGAGCAAAAGGGAAGATCAATGGCTGTCGCAAGATCATGAGCCACTAACAGACCCAATGCAAATTCACGATAGCCATTGATCTTCTCTAACTGGGACCCCACATAAAAGACTGCTGGAAGATTTAGCGACTACGTGACCAAGGGAAATTTTCCCAATCATAGATTGTTTAGAGGCTTCACTATCTTATTCCAAGATCCCATGAACACTATTCGCCCAATCGCTAAATGCCTTGAAACACTACCACTTTATCCTATGATTAAGAGAATTATTGTAGTCGCCAGTTTGCTGAGAGAAAAAGGTAATCACTAAAGAACTTAGAGAACTGGCGACCGAAGGGAAATAAAAAGCACGTGGATATTGGGACCTTTAAGTTGCTGATAAAGTAACATGAAAATAGAATGAAGGCTTAGGGTTTGTAGGGTTAATTTAGCACCAACGACTACTTTTTTGAATTTTTTAAGGGTTTTGCACCTAGCCAAAGGTCTAAAAAAAAGTTGTAGAGACCAGGGGAGAATAGATAAACCCATGAAAATTTCAAGGGCGCTTGGCAAGGTGAAAACAAAGACTTTGGAACAGGTTTAGCCAAATTTTCATGCACATGAAAATAGGGGTAACAGTTCTTGAAAAGGGAATGTATTTTTTTCTTTTCTAATGGATCTTCAAGTGGGCTTTGTGTTATGTGGGATCCTAGTGTGATTGATGTTTGCCTAGTTTTCTAGACTAATAATGTGTAGTGGATAGAAGTGACATCTCAGCAACTATTGTTTTCATTTTTGTTCTGAATATTTATGGCCGTAACAACTCTGGGGAGAAAAGGAATTTATGGGGTGTTATTAGTGATATGATGAATTCAAAGAAAGAAGATTTGTTTTTACTGGGTGGAGATTTTAATGCAATTTTAAGCCCTACTGACAAAAAGGGAGGTAGAGGACGGGAAGGGCGAAGTCAAAGGGATTTTATAGAATTTTTTTGGAATAATAGTCTCAAAGAGATTGATTTCAATATAGGGGACTTCACATGGACTAACAAAAGAAGTGGTTTTTTAAATATAGAAGAAAAGTTAGATAGATTCTTCTTATATGGGCAGTGGGATAAACTCAGTTGGTTGTGCAATGCTAGAATCTTGCCTATATCAAGTTCAGATCACTTTCTGATATGTTGTAACATTCAAGAATATATTACCCTTGAACAATCCGCCTTCAAATTTGAAGCAATGTGGTTCAGAGATTAGGATTTACTTTCTAATATTGCGGATTGGTAGAAAAAAGCCCTTGAGATGGAAGGTAATCTTGCTTTCAAATTTTTTAAATGCTTGTAGTTTGTTAAGGATCAATTGAAATTATGGAATAGAGACTCCTTTAAAAATATCTTTGTTGAAAAGTTTCTTTTAGAAAAAAGCTTGGCCTCTCTCAATGAGAGAGTTATAGAGGTTAGGATGGATGAGTTTGCCTTTGCTGAAGAAAAAGAATTGAAGAGTAGATATAAGGAGATCCTTGCTAAAGAAGAGGTATTTTGGAGACATAAATCTAGGAAAACTTGGTTGAGACATGGTGATAGGAACACTAAATTTTTCCATAAATCAATAAAAGCAAGGTGAGCTAGGAATAGAATCTTCTCTATTTCTAATGGCCAAGGTAGGGTCCTTACTAGCTCTGATCAAATTAATAAGGAGGCTGTAAATTTTTTTAGCAATATGTTTTCTATCAACTCTAATCCATTAGAAGGATCTCAGGATCTATTGGATAGAATTCCAAGTATTTTAATAGATGATCATAATTCAAGCCTGATGAAACTGATTTCTAAAGATGAGGTGAGAAGGGGCCTATTTGGCTTAGGAGTGGATAAAACCCTGAGTCCAAATGGATTTCTAGCTTTCTCTTTTCAGAAGTTATGGGATATTGTGGGTAATGATATTTGGGAAGTGGTGGAGGAATCTAGGTGTGGTGGTTTTATATTGAAATATTTCAAACATACATTCATCTCCCTTATTCCTAAAAAAGGTGAGTGTCTTTCCTTTGAATATTTTAGGCCTATTGCCTTATGTAACACTATTTATAAGGTAATAGAAAAGGTGATAGCAAATAGGCTCAAACCATTGTTAAATTTTATTATATCCCCTGAACAAAGTGGTTTTGCACCTAATAGATCTATTTATGAACATATTATTATGGCTCATGAAGCTATTCATACAATCAGAAAGCTGAAGTGGCAAAAATGATGATTAAGCTTGACATTAAGAAGGCTTATGATCATGTTAATAGAGTCTTTCTTATAGATGTTCTCAGGAAATTTGGTTTCTGTGAAGCTTGGTTTAAATGGATTGGAGGTTGTATTAATTCCCCAAGGATCTCATTTATTGTTAATGGGAGTCCTCAATGTTTCTTTGAGACCTCTAGAGGTTTGAGACAAGGAGATCCAATTTCTACTTTTCTATTTATTATTATGATTGAAGCCTTAGGGAGACTCATTACTTGGAAAAGGTAAACTAGACTTTGGAAAGGTATTTTTGTTGTGGAGGGAGTTGATCCTATTGCCCACTTACAATTTTTGGATGATAACTTTTTGATGGGTGATGCTTCAGCAAGGGAAGCAAGGGTCATAAAAGCCACTTTAGACTCCTTTAAAGCTTTAGGGCAATGTGTGAACTGGCATAAATTTGAGATATTATTTCTTAATTCTAGTGCTTCTTTGAGAAGGCAACTATGTCATATTCTGGAAATGAAACAGGGCTCTCTCTCGGGCAAATTTCTTAGAGTCCCTTTATTTGTAGGACTGTGTAAGTCAAATTTATGGAGGGATTTGACTGATCACTATTTTAAAAAGATGGAAAGTTGGAAAGGCAGAAGGTTTTCATCTGCTGGTAGAATTTAACTTCTCCAATCAATGATTTATGCCACTCCTATTTATTCTATGAGCTGCTTAAATATTCCTAGCAAATTGTTGGATAATATTGAAAAAAGGATGAGAAAATTTTTCTAGTGTGGTAACCAAGAGGAGGACAAATGGCCACTTATCTCTTGAGATAAAATTTGTAGTTCTAAGAAGAATGGAGGGGTTGGTCTTAGAAATTGGAGGAGGATGAATCAAGCTCTTGGTGTGAAGCTTGTATGGAATATTTATAATGATCCATCCAAACTTTGGGTAAAAATTTTAAGGGAAAAATATTTGGACTCTAATTAAAATGAGTGTTTTTTGAAGATAAGGAATCCTCCTAGAGGTTCTATGGTTTGGAATTTTATTCTTGATTGTAGAAATGTGATAAAAAATCATATCTCTTGGCTTATAGGAAATGGAAGGAAGGTTTTGTTTTGGAGGGACTCTTGGAATGGATATGATCCTCTTCATATTGAGGAAAGGCATAGAGATTTAAGCAGCATTATGACAACTCTTTGGGGTGATAAGGTTGTTGATTATGTGGTCTTAGAGGAGTCTTTAATGGGCCCTTCATGGACTTAGAAAAATTTAGACAACTTTGGTCTTAATGAACAACAAAAAAGTTTAATGAAGGAACTTTTCCAATCTAGGAAAGTGTTCATAACCTTAGAGGAAGATAGGGTTATTTTCTATGTAGCCTCTTCAGGGTCTTATTCAGTTAAACTTGGTTATAAGGCTTTGGATAACCAAGTGGATTTGAATGGTTGGCTAGTAAATATTTGATGGAATAGATTTGGTCTTCCAAAGGCGGGCTCCTTTGCATGGTTAGCTATCCATGGTAGGGTTTTGACTAGTGAGTGGAGGAAAAGATTGGCCTTCATGGACCTACAAAATGTGATCTTTGTAATTCTACATCTGAGGATGTTGACCACATATTGTTGCATTGTCCTTATGCCTATGAGTGTTGGAGTTTCATTAGATCCAAACTGAATTGGTTAGTCCCTCTCCCTAGCACTATTAGGAAAACCTTTGAGTGTTGGCTAATCCCTAAGACTAAATGATTCATGGCTCCTCTTTGGTTTATTTTCCCATCCATTATTATTTGGGAGTTATGGAAGGAAAGGAATAGAAGGATTTTTCAAGATAAGGTTGAATCGGTGGACAAATTGAAATTGAGAATTTATGTTTCAATAGAGGAAGTGATGAAGGCATATTTATTTACTCAACAATGTTCTTTGGCTTATACAACTGAAGACAAGAAGTTTAATGTTGAATGGCCTTGTTTAAGGCTAAACAGGGGAGACCTTCTTGGGATTGGTTTTTCTTCAAAGGAGGAGAAGATTTTGCAGTGGAATAAATCAGAGGAAGGTTGGTTGAAGATCAATTTTGATGGTGCTTCCAGCGGGAACCCAGAACCTTCTGGTGCTAGTGTGATTGCTAAGAACTGGGTTGGTAATACAGTAGCCTTTGCAACTCAAAGACTAATTAATGGGACAAACAATGAAGTAGAGATGAGGGCAGAACTTTTAGCTATTAGCTTGGGGATTAGACTAAAAGAAAAAAAAATTCATTTGGAGGGTGATTCTTAGATAATTATTAATGCCTTGAGTAATTAGGATATGAAGGCCTGGCATTTAAGAAACTATGTTCGAGAGATCAATGCTAATCTTTTTTCTTTTGAAGATTTTAAATTAAGCTATATAAGGTGTGAGGGTAATCGTGATGTTGATATGCTTTCTAAGTGGGCAGTTACTCTGAATATTATTGATGAAATTTACTTGGATAATTTCATTGACTGGGGTGTGATAGTTAATTTTCAAACAAACAGTTTCCCTTTTAGTGACCATTTCTTTTGGAGCCTTTCCTAGTGTGTGTTCAAAGTTGGGTTTTGACATTAGCATGGGATTTCTTTTTAGAGAAGGGTTGTGTCATTTAATGATTATACTTATTATTTTAAGAGGTTGGCGGTGCTTATTTTTAATTTATGAAAGGCAGCACGTGCGTAATGTAAGGCATTTGGTGATGGGATGTTTGCATTAAATGGGCAATATCTTTGAGATTTTTGTGCTTTGTTTCTATCATCATCTTCGAGTTTTTTTGTTTGTAGGTCTTTCATAGCAATCTTCTAGGTAGATGCAATCAAGGTGACCTTTTCGGTGGACACCAAGAAATAGCAGAAAGCATTTAAGGGGCCGGTTAGCAAAGAAAATATGTTACGCTTATTGAATTTGAAGGGTTTTGGTGTTGCCATGTCGACTATTGAGGTTTTGGGTGAGCAATTTCAAGACCGAAGGAAAAATTGGAGGGCCAATGTAGATATGGTGTCAATGGTGATAGCCCAAGCTTTACAATTAGGGGAGCTAGAGCAGGTTGTGAAAAGAGTGGTTGAAGACCTTTTCGACAAGGATCTGCTAGATGGGCTGGATTCAATTCTGGAATGGTCCTTCCCTGGAATTGGATTCAATTATGAGGAGTTCTTTGAGGATGAAAATGAAGGGTGTCTTTATGGCAGAGTCCCCTTTTTGCGATGGTGGGGAAAGGTTGACAAAGAGGCCTATAGTGCTGATATAGGGCAAAAATGGAGGTGCTTAAAGATAGAACTTGTGAGGGCTATGGACTTGGCTCAAGGTAATGTCTAGGTGATTTATGAGAATGTGCCTTAGAGGAAACAAGGGATGCAAAAATAGAGTGGAATCTCGAGTGAAGGAATGAACCCAAGTTAGAAAAATATAGTTGCAAGTTTGAATGATTAAGTTTTTTGGCCAAATTTTTGAAGGTGCAATGGTGAACTTTTCAAAAATCAAATTCCAAAGGATATTTTTAGGATCTCACAAGTGTTTTGAAGATGCTCATTTTATGCTAGGAAGAATCAAATCAGGACGGAAGTCACAAAAGAGCCCGAAGATGTAGATGGCTTAGGTTCCTTAGAGGGAGTAGATATTTTTTGGATTGATAGTCCTGTTTTAATCTTTAAGATGGTTATGTTTGTATGTAATTTTTATAGGGAGCTTTAATGTGTATATCCTAGATATATATTCTAGGTTGTTTATTCATTTTGAGAACATGATATGCAAAGCCAAACTTGATGTAATCCTCCTTTTATATTATTAATAAATTCACTATTATAGATCCCAAAAGAAATTCCCATTTCTATCATCTTTCAGAATGTAATATCTACTTCCAAGTATTCTGAAATAACTTACATTAGGTGTGTACCCAAACCATAGCTCAAAAGGTGTCTTGTTTGAATATTTCTTCAATTTTAATTGGTTCAATGTGTATACAGTAGTGCTAACATCTTCTCTCCAGTACATTTGTGTAACATCCTTCTCAATCATCAGCATTCTAGCACACTCAACTATAGATCTATTCCTCCTTTCAGCAATACCATTCTACTGTGTTGTTCTCGATACAGAAACCTATCTCTTAATTTCATACTCATTACAAAATTTAGTGAATTCATCAAAAATAAACTCACCTCCTCTATCTGATCTTAAGCATTTTAAATATTTTCCAGTTTCCTTTTCCACTTTAGCTTTATACCACTTAAACATTTTGAAAGCTTAATATTTCTCCTTCAAAAACATAACTGTCATCATCCTGGAGTAGTCATCAACAAATAAAATGAAATATTTGTTACCATAATAACTATGAGTTCTCATAGGAACACACAAGTCGGTATGTACCAACTCCAAAATACCTTTAGAAGAATAGTTCTTTCTCTTAAAACTAGATTTAGTCATTTTCCCTTTTTGGCATTGATTACACATGACATGGTCAGGATTAGATAAGCTCGGTAAGCCTCTAACTTTTCTCTTCTTACTAATCTTAACCAGATTATCAAAATTCACATGACACAACCTTTTATGTCATAACCACACATCTTCATTTCTAGCCAATAAACAAGAAGTTTCAACATTGTCAAGGTAAAATAGATTACCTTTGGATTGTTCACCAGTACCAACCAACTTTCCAGTTTCATCATAGATCTCCACCTTTCTACTTTCAAATGCAACTTGGTGACCTAAGTTATTCAGTTGTGCTACACTCACCAGTTTATAGTTAAGTCCTTTCACCCAATATGCATTCTCACATCTGATCTTATTATTCAACAAGATAGATCCTTTTCATTTCACTTGACAAGGTGTATCATTACCCATTTTGACAGATCCTCCATTATAGTGTTCAAGATATAAAGAAATTTCCTCATCACCAGTCATATGATGTGTACATCCACTATCAATAATCCATGTATCATTTTTGCTAACTTTAGAAATAAGTGTTATTTCAACATACCTCTCTTCTTCTTAATAATATTTCAAAGTAATGAATACCACCTCAATGTATTCATCTCTGTCATTGTCATTATCATCATCATCATCTCCAACTAGGTAACAAGCCTTCTTGCCTTTATCTTTATAG
Source organism: Chamaecyparis obtusa (assembly GCA_027943335.1). Taxonomy (NCBI): domain Eukaryota; kingdom Viridiplantae; phylum Streptophyta; class Pinopsida; order Cupressales; family Cupressaceae; genus Chamaecyparis; species Chamaecyparis obtusa. Next base: position 151,670 of record BSBK01006274.1, read on the forward strand.
TCAGAGTTGTTTCTTCTGTCATACTTTCAGTTTCCTCTATGTTCTCGGTTGTCTCTTTTGTCAGACTTTCTTTCACCAAATTTGTCATTGTCTCTATCATCATCTTTCTTTTTAGGACATCTAGTTACAATATGTCCAATTTCTTTATAGTTAAAACATGCTAAAGGTAACTTCTCTTTATACCTTCCTTTACCTTTTTGAAGTCTTCTTTCCATAAGTGCTTCAAGTTCATCAAGTTTATCTTCACTATCACTGTCACAGTCATTTCTTATGTTATGTTTACTACTGGACTTTCCAATCTTTAAAGATGACATAAATGCAGTCTCAACACTTGGTAGAATACTGTCATCAAAGTTATTCAGCTCAAAAGTAGCTAATTTACCGATTAGGCTATCAATTGTAAGAACATTACTTGGGACAGATCTTATTTCATGAATTGCAGAGATTTTAATAGCATAGATAGGAAGAAAGGTTCTAAGAATTTTTCTCACAATGTTGTCTTCATCTATAATACTTCATGTTCCTCTAATAGCATTGACAACCTCCTTGATTCAGTTACTGTAATGTGAAATTTTTTCACCTTCTTTCATTTTCATATCATCAAATCTACCTTTGAGGATTTTAGCTCTTGCTCTCAGTACATTTTCATCTCCTCCATGAACTAGTGCAAGTTTGTCCCACATTTCTTTAGCATTTGTGCATGTCTTCACATCTTCAAATTCAGCATCTGATAAGGCAACAACAATCTCTATCATTTTCATGTTGTGTTCATGTCTATCTCTCAGCTAATCTTATTTCAAAGGTCCAATAGATGGTTGAATATAAGCATTGTCCAAGTAAAATATTGCAGATTCTCCAATTCCAAATATGTGCAACCTCATCCTTCTTTTCCATGTGGAGAATTTATCTTTTTTCATCTTGAGCACCTCCCTTGTATACATCTTGTGATCTTTAGCTCAAGTCCTTAAAACTTTCCTTCCAAGCGCATCTTCTCTGATACCAATTGTTAGATAACTAAGAGGGGGTGTGAATCAGTTAATTCAAGTTATCCTACAATCCCAAACTCCTAGATGTATATAATCAAACTTTTCAAATCAATAATCAACTCGGTAAGCTATCAACAATAACTTTCTATTCATTTACTGAATACTAGTAATTCCAAATATTGTGTTTACCGAACAATCCAAAATATGAAATGTGTAAAACTTAATAACAAGTCATCACATCAAATAACACATAACACAAGTATTTTAACGTGGAAACCCTACTAAGGAAAAAACCACCTAGGATAGGTAACCCAAAATATTTCACTCTTTTGAAGTGAGCTCGGTAAGGAGCCAACCCTGTTAAAGGTTACAAAACACACTGTAAGGTGTGACCTTGTTAGAGGATTTATCACTAACATCTCTCCCTTGACAAGTATTCACTATGGTGTCAACAAGAAAATAATCAACATTCTTTGAATGTTATATTAAAATATAAATAAAACTATTAAGTCCACTCAGTTAAGAGATTTCGTTGTAACAATGGTTAAACTGATATAGTAGTGATTTGATTCGAATACAACTAGATTTGCAGATTTTCAAATCTATGCTAAGCTCATAATACCTCCTTTGATCAATAATTGATTCACTCCTTCATATCCTCCAACATATTCAGCTTGGTGAACAATACTCTATCACTCGGTAATGTTTGCAATACTGATCAGTTTTTTCTATAACCATTTCGATCAATAGTGCATGAAAATCTCCTTCACATGAATTCTCCTGTAATGTTAATAAGCTCCAAACTCAATAATGAATCTCATGTCTCTTTACATAGACGTCATAAACCATTTTCATCTCATCCATTATATTTTGCCTCTTAATCTCCATTATTCATTTTGTCACTTCAAGCTTCCTCGTTAGTTGTATCAATAACATGTTTCAGTCTCTTCCCTTTGATCTCTAAATTTTATCATTCATTTGATCTTCATAACAAACTCTATCTCTTACCTTGAAATCATAAGCATCTATTAGCTCATCAATTTCAGTTGGTTTTTATAAACATTATTTCTTCTTTCACTCAATCAACATAGAATGCATTGGTGAATACTAACTTAGTTAATATTTTCACTTAGTATACACTACACTTGCTCGGTGTATACAAAAATCTTCAATTACCAACCACATAAACTTGTTCAATTATGATCTCTTCTTCATAATAAAATAATGTAAGATGCTCAAGTCAACAACATAATGTCATAGACTCATCAATAAGCTATCTGATGTATACCATATCCATATCTCCATATACATATGTTCTTCATGTAGATATGTCATTCCTTCATCATTTTCTTCTTTAAGATGTTTGTAACCATCATGATAAGTATAGTCAAAACTAATTGACATCAATGACAACATATTGACTTATTTAATCATCTTACATGTTACTTTAGTAGATCAGTGACCTCTTGAATCTTCAACAAGATATTCAATTAGTTGTAGGTTAAAAGTTCAAGCAGATCTCCTTCTATCATAGAGTTTCCACCATTCTCATGTACTTTTCTTCACCAAACTCATGGGTTACCCCTACAAAAAATAGTTTTATAGAAAGAAAAATGTTAGTCCATAAATTTACATGTTAATATTGGTCCATTCCTTGAGAGTCAAGTAGCCATTCAAGAAATAGACTTCAAAATCCAAATGTCTACCAAAACTAGTCAAACAAAACATTGATTTCCTTGAACCAATGAGTATAAATCAGAAACTATGATGGTAATGGATTAATAAATCATATAAAGTCTTTCAATATGACTATATTAATGTAATATATACATCCAAAAATTGAGATCAGTCAATAGAAACAGTAAATCATAGAAAAACTTGATTTTTATTACAAAATTTCCACTTACAGTTGTACAGTTGTGTGTAAAAACAAATCTCTAGCTTTCCCATCCATAAAAAGACTTAAGTAGGTGAAACTAAACCACCTAAATTAAATTTGAGTGGTTAGAGGTTATTATATTGCCTAAAAGTGAAGTTTCCCTCCTAATTCCATGTGACAGTTGGAATTCAAAATTTTGAATTCCAAACTTACAAATTATTGTTTATTTGACATTCTTGACTCATCAAACCTTATTAAATGAATTAAAATCCTTATTCTAAACATTCTAAACTTCTTTATACCCCTTAAGTACTATTTACCCTTATTACATCACTCGGTCCTAGGGTCCCTTCTAGGACCCTTAGGACTTTTAAACTTTACATCTTTTATATCATTACAATATGGCATTATTTACCTCAAAATGTTCCAACTTATTTTGTTTGAGGTCTTCAATCCTTCATTGGCACTTGGATTCATCATGGTTGTATCCACCTTCCTAGGTTCTCCTTCACCATATTCCCCCCCAAAGAAAGAACTCTTGTCACAAGAGTTGCATGATCTACTCCAAGTGGTATGTTGCTCATTAGAGGAGAAGGAAAAGAATCCTTTGACACCCAACATGAAGTCTCTAGTAGTTATTGTATCATCTTAAAATGGAAGCACTTCCATGTTAAGAGAATTTATCCCTTTGAGTAAGTGGTTTGGGGTCATGTTAAGAACCTTGATTGGGTCTTTGCATGTATTTGGCTTTCTCCCTGCTTTCCACTTCTTCTCTGCACTTGATTTCTTCATTTTAGGTGAAATTAGGGTTAAGGTCTTAAGGATTTTCCTGATTTTCCCTCTTCCATGGCTTTATTTTCTATATAGGATTCATAAATGAGACCTCCTAGTCCTTCATCACATCAAACAAAGGATTTTCTATCTGTTCCTGACACTAGGTCTTGTTCAGATATCAAATCCTGCATTTCTGGCATCCCTTGGAACCTCTGTTGCAAATCCTAACAAAGTTAGGGTTTGAGGTCAAATTCAACCTCGACCCTGACTAGGTCAGGGTTGACCTTGACCTTGACCAAGTCAGGGTTGACCTCAACCTTGACCTCTTCCCACTAGGTTTTCAAATTGTCAATTCCCACTAATTTGGTTTTCGGGAAAGTTATTTATGCGGCTCTGGGTTGGCTGTTTTGGGCTCTGAAATGGTAGATCCTTTAATGGTATTTAATCAAGGTATATTTTCTAAAGGTGAGGACCTAATTGGGATTTAATTCTTCAAGGTGGCCCATCTAGAGGAGTGTGCCCTAGATCACTATAAAAGGAGGCCTTCCTCTCTCATTTTCATATCTCATTCACATCAAGTTTTCTCAATCAAGTATCTAGAGCTCTCAAGTGCAAGCAAGTCTTCAAGCATTCAAGACTTCAAGCATTCAAGTGTTCAAGTATTCATCCATCAAGGAGTTCCATTGTTAGCTATTGAAGGATTCAATCTCCTTGGAGCCCCCTTGAAGATCCATCCTTCTCCATTCATTCAAACCTTCTCATATGCAAAGATCAAATCAAGATTGGTGTTGAAGATCAAAATACCATTGATTGGAGACATCCTACATTCATTGAAGCATTCTTACTTATGGATTTGAGGATTTGAATCCTCTACAAGGACTTCAACATAAGCGAGGTGATTTGTTTCAATTACTTTGTTTATGCACCATATATTTCAATTCAATTTCAAGGCTAATTCCTAAATTGGGGTTTGACTAAGGAAAACCCCCAATAAAACCAAAAAACTCCATTTTCTTGTAGGTACAGGTGTGAAATCTCAGATCTAAGAGCAAATTCAGATACCCTTTTTGGCAATCTTTTAGGACCTATGAATAAAATCAGAATCAGACTTCAAATAAATAATGTGGTCTTTGACCTTTTAAAAGGTCAAAGTCAACCTGTGTGAATTTGGAGAAAAGATTTCTGGGTTTTGTCTGCCTCGGCATTTCCAGTCTAGAAGAAGTGACAAAATATTTAGAAAGTTCATACAGAAGCCAAAATTCAGCATTTTCTAGATCTACCCTAATTCAAGGTTAGTATTTACACTCCAATTATTTCATATTTCAAGCTTGATCCAACTATAGGGAAGTATAGGATTTATTCTCTCTTTCATATTCTTCATAGATTGATTCGATTGTGTATTAACCTCTTGGTTGATCAAATTGGATCTCTCTTTTGGGAATTTGGATTTAGGAGTGAATCTTACATTTTCCCCACACACATACACAAATAGTGGTGATTCCAAATTGCCACTATTCATTTTGGTGAACCCGACTAGCTTACTCTTTCTTTTTTGGTGTTAGATTTTCTTTTATCTTGTTAGTATTAGATTTGTCCTCTATGATTGATCTTCTATGCTAATTAGATTTCATATTCATGCATTATGTGTTCTTAGTTTAGTTCATTTGCATTATATTGGTTTATGAGCTTTACTACCACTAGTCCTACTTATAACATTCCGGTTAGAAGAAGTCATAGACTCATGAGTGCCTTTGAGCTTGAATCTTCTCCTTTCCTTAGGATTCTTGATGATAACTTGATTCTTCATGATTCTAATCCTACTATGGAGAAAAAATCTTCTCACTCATCTCATGATGAGGATGATTCTTTAAGGGTTCCTCCTGAACAAGTCCAAAAACTTTCCACTGAACTTGATAAAATGGGTAATTGGCTTCTTCAAGAAAACCATGGTCAAGATTCTATTCAAGCTATAGAGGCTCTTAAGAAAGTTCTCCATGATAGTGATCAAGGTGTTAATCTCTTGCATGGTATTACTCATCTTGTGCATTCCAATGTTAAAACTTTAACTCAAGAGGCTCAAGATTTAGGTTTCATCGCTCCTATCACTAGTGTTGAACCTCCTTCTAATCCTTTACCTAGTCTTCCTATCTATACTCCTCCTTTGGTGACTATGATGGTTCCCTCTATTCCTATATTTTTTTCTCCTGTGTCCCTTCCTACATCACAAACTTCATATCATAGTGTTGCTTTCACTTATTCCACTCCGCTTCCAACTGTAGTTTCTAGTGTTCCTCCAGTTGTGTCTTCTATTCCTGCAGCTTCTTACACTTTACCTAGTGTGTCTAATGTTGCTACTCCTCCTATTTCCTCTAATGATTCCACCATCATCAGTTTGGCTCAAATTGTATCATCCTTACAACAACAATTTGCTTCCTTAACTCAAAACAAGTTTAGTATTTCTACATGTGACATGGGAAGTCCTTTGTCTCAGGATATTATCCGAACTCCTGTTCCTCAGCAGGTCGACATGCGTCATCTTGAGAATTATAATGGAAAAGGAGATCCTGTTCATCATGTTAAGACATTCCAAATCCTTTGTAGTGATGATGCTCATGACCATAGGATTTTAGCCAAACTGTTTGCTCGAACCTTTCGTGACAAGGCCTTACAATGGTATTGTTCCTTGCCTCCTTATTCCATTGATTCCTTTCCACAGCTTGCTAATGCCTTTATTCAACAATTTCAAAACAATATTGGCCCACAAGTGTCTTTGACTGATTTAATGCATTGTAAACAAAGTGCTAAAGAAAAATTGATTGAATTTATTGGTAGATTTAAGCATTTGCATGCTTAGATTTCTTATCATGTTCCTGATATTGATATTCAACATATCTTTATTTCAAATTTGCAAAAGGATATTAGAGATAAGATTCTGCTTATTGAATTTACCTCTTTTCAACAACTTTGTGTAGTGCTTCATCATTATCAATTACAAGTGAGTCAGTTTGAGAGCAACACTCCAATGTCTCCTATTCCAGTTGATAAGAGTGATGTTGCTCCTAATCCAAATAAGTTTCAAAAATTCAATAATTATGTCAAGATAAACAAACAAGCGAATGCAGTTGCTGATCAGGTTGTTGTTGCATCTCATAATGCCACTTTTGCATCAACTGCTTTTTGATTAAATCATACGTTTACTCCTCTTTCTGAAACTTTACATGCTATTATGAATAGGTTGTTAGATGCTAATATGATTACTTTACCTCCTATTTGACCTCTTTTACCTACTATGATTGCATCTAAATCTTTTGATAAAAATGCTTTTTGTCAATATCATCATCAGAATGGTCATGATACTGAGCGATGTTATTCTTTAAAACATAAAGTCCAAGATCTCATTGATGCTAAAGCTTTATCTGTTGATAATCTAGATAGTAGTGGGAATCAATCTGTCTCTCCTCCTAATTAGAACCTTCAAATCTATATGAACCCTTTACCTACGCATGATACTAATACTATTGCTCAACCATCTGCTATGAAAATTGTATATGATTCCAAGATCGATGATCTTAATCATGTTGTTAATCAAGTGGAGCATGTTGCTATGCCTATATCTCCACCTCAACCTTCACCTCAAGTTCTATCTCAACCTCTAGTTAAACCTAAACCTAAAGTGAAACCTCAACCTAAACCTCAACAATAATTTAAGGATAAAAGACCTCAGGAACTTTTGATTACCTTTAATGATTCTAAGATTATTAAGGCTCCTGATGGTCCCCTTTACATTGCTGCAAGGGTTTCTCAGACACCTACTCATGGTTGTCTTGTTGATCCTACCTCCTTAGTCAACGTTATCACTAAAGAAAATATTTTTATGAAAAGCTTACAACATGACTTCTATGATACATCGAATGTGTGGATTCAAACTTGTAATGGTTTTCTTTATCCCTCATTTGGTTCTATTACTTTACTGGTTGAAATTTTTGGAAAACTTGTGAACACTACCTTTGTTGTGGTTCCTACTTCTGATCAATTTCAAGTTAAGCTAGGTTTGCCTTGGTTGACTGCCATGCATGTTGTTGCTTCCCCTATACATAAATGTCTTAAGTTCATTCATGATGGTGAAGTGAAGATGATCAATCATAGTCTATATCCACCTTCTAGGCCTAGAGATTGTGCTGCTCTGGATTTCTTTTGGCCTTCCTTACCTAATTCATGTCCTCCTCGCCCTAATAATCTTTTTCAATCGTATCAAGCTTATAATAATCGTAAGATTCTTCAATTAAGCATACCTCCTATGGATCTTAATCATGGTCTTTTACCTACACCTTCGATACCTCCTTCAACTATAGTTTCTTGTTCTGTTAATCAAGTTCCTCCTACTACATCTATCAAAGATCCTGTGATTGCTCCTCCTATGGTTGATAATCCTATTGATCTTCCTAAAGAACCTGTGAAGGATCCTGCGATTGTTCCTCCTAGTTCTCAACCTATTTCAAATAAATCAAAATGTAACCAATCTGCTAATGAACGACATAAAAAGAGTCATTCTCATGCTAAAGCTAAAAGATCTCTACTTTCTGCGGATACACCTATGCATAATGTTGTTACTAATAATGATGTTCACATGCATGATTATGATTATTCTATTTGTATCTTAGATCCTATTTTGATTAATTTGGATGACGAAGATACTCTTGATGATACCGATGATGTTAATGATGAATATGAGACTATTGACATTGACATTGATTTGCCAAATATGCTTTCATCTCAATTAACTCTTACACCTAGTATCAAACACAATGATTCTCAAGAGGATCCTTGTTTGGAACTGGCTATCATTCCTACTATATTGGATATAGTCCCTCTTGCGAGTTACCGACCTACTCTAAATGATATACAATGAGATGGGGAAAGTAGGTGGCATGCTTGATTGACTTGTCCTTCATGGTAGCTTTTTTGTGTGTTTTCCTGCTATATTGTGCTTCTCCCATAATGTGTTTTCTAAATGTTGTTAGATTCTTTTATATGATCCTTGTTACTCCGTTGGTACAAGGTGATGAAGGAATCAAAACTGTTGTTCAAATTCCTCTATATGTATCTCTATTCTTCTATGCATTATTCAATGTTATGTTGTAATGGTGATATTGTTCGTAAATGTTTCCTTATGTAATCTTCTTGGATTCAAGATATGGTAGCACTAATTCTTTTTGGTCTCCATGTCATGGTCTGAAAAGATTCTCCTTTGTATATCTTATGTAATCTTTCCTCCTTTGTGATTGTAGTTCTACTTTCTTTGGGGAATGATGTCAATTCATTTGCAATAATATTATATATATATTATCTTATGATCATATTGACCCCATGGTAGGTAGATCCCTTCTATGTTCTCTGTATGTTTCTGTGATATTCCCTTGATTTGTCTTCGTCTGGGGGCATCTCGATGTGGAAACATAATCCATGGAGTTGTTTATGTTTCTATTAAAGCCATTGCTCCTATTAAAGTGTCAGCAATGACTTTAACATGGGGGCATATGCTCTGCTCACTTATTGCACACACGCACTTATGAAAAATTCAAAACATGCTAAATCTTCTAAAGGTAACACACATAAGTTGCTAAATCCTGAGGAAGACACACACTTTAAATTTACTATTCAATCTTTCTTTTTGGATTAAGAACTAATCCTTAAAGTATGAATTTATATTAGGATCTCTTGATCCCTCAAGTTTCAAATACATATATATTGTGATCCCTTAAGGTCGAAAGTGTCCTTAAGATTGGATCTCTTTTGTTTTTTATTTTATTCTTATGGAATAGGATATTCCTAAGGATAAAATCCTTGATGGGTTGACTAGTGAGTAGCCACATTCACTAGGTGGTTCAATTCCATCTTTCCAGTTGCAACTTTTTCCTGTGTGGTTCACAATGGGACATAAGTTCTCATTGGGTGAGGTAATCACACTTTTTCTTTCTCTCTTTAGAGATGTCTCTCTTATTTATGATTTAAGATTCGATGAAGACTTGAGTCCCTAGGGGCTTGGGATTTCTCTTTGTCCCTTAGATTACAATAAGATTATCTTGTTATTTTTATCTCCTTTACCAAGAGTTTGCATTGAGTCCATACTCTTGCTAAAGTTGGGGCTTAATGTATCATCTTAAAATGGAAGAACTTCCATGTTAAGAGAATTTATCCCTCCAAGTAAGTGGTTTGGGGTCATGTTAAGTGCCTTGATTGGGTCTTTCCATGTATTTGGCTTTCTCCCCGCTTTCCACTTCTTCTATGCACTTGCTTTCTTCATTTTAGGTGAAATTAGGGTTAAGGTCTTAACGACTTTGTTGATTTTCCCCTTCCATGGCTCTATTTTCTAGGTAGGAAATGAGACCTCCTAGTCCTTCATCACATCAAACAAAGGATTTTCTATCTGTTCCTAACACTAGGTCTTGTTCAGATATCAAATCCTGTATTACTAGCATCCCCTGGAACCTCTGCTGCAAATCCTGACAAAGTTAGGGTTTGAGGTCAAAGTCGACCTCGACCCTAACCAGGTCAGGGTCAACCTCGACCTTGACCTCTTCCCGCCAGGTTTTCAATTTGTCAATTCTTGCTAATTTGGTTTTTGGGAAAGTTATTTCTCCACCTCAAGATCGGTTGTTTTGGGGTCATGTTAAGTTCCTTGATTGGTTCTTTGCATGTATTTGGCTTTCTCCCCACTTTCCACTTCTTCTCTGTACTTGATTTCTTCATTTTAGGTGAAATTAGGGTTAAGGTCTTAAGGACTTTCTTAATTTTCCCTCTTCCATGGCTCTAGTTTCTAGGTAGGATTTAGAAATGAGACCTCCTAGTCCTTCATCACATCAAACAAAGGATTTTCTATCTATTCCTGACACTAGGTCTTGTTTAGATATCAAATCCTGCATTTCTAGCATTCCCTGGAACCTCTGCTGCAAATCCTGACAAAGTTAGCATTTGAGGTCAAACTCAACCTCCACCCTGACTAGGTTAGGGTTGACCTCAACCCTAACTAGGTCAGGGTTGACCTTGACCTTGACCTCTTCCTGCTAGGTTTTCAAATTGTCAATTCTCGCTAATTTGGTTTTTGGGAAAGTTATTTCTCCGCCTCCAGGTCGGTTATTTCGGGCTCTGAAATGGTAAATCCTTTAATGGTATTTAATCAAGGTATATTTTCTAAAGGTGAGGACCTAATTGGGATTTAATTCTTTAAGGTGGCCCATCTAGAGGAATGTGCCCTAGATCACTATAAAAGGAGGCCTTCCTCTCTCATTTTCATATCTCATTAACATCAAGTTTTTTCAATCAAGTATCTAGAGCTCTCAAGTGCAAGAAAGTCTTCAAGCATTCAAGTCTTCAAGCATTCAAGTGCTCAAGTATTCATCCATCAAGGAGTTTCATTGTTAGCTATTGAACGATTCAATCTCCTTGGAGCCCCCTTGAAGATCCATCCTTCTCCATTCATTCAAACCTTCTCATATGCAAAGATCAAATCAAGATTGGTGTTGAAGATCAAAATACCATTGATTGGAGACATCCTACATTCATTGAAGCATTCTTACTTGTGGATTTGAGGATTTGAATCCTCTACAAGGACTTCAACATAAGCGAGGTGATTTGTTTCAATTACTTTGTTTATGCACCATATATTTCAATTCAATTTCAAGGTTAATTCCTAAATTGGGGTTTGACTAAAGCAAACCCCCCATACAACCAAAAAACCCCATTTTCTTGTAGGTATAGGTGCAAAATCTCAAATCTAAGAGTGAATTCGGATACCCTTTTCAGCAATCTTTCAGGATCTGCGAACAGAATCAGAATCAGACTTCAAATAAATAATGTGGTCTTTGACCTTTTAAAAGGTCAAAGTTGACCTGTGTGAATTTGGAGAAAAGATTTTTGGGTTTTGTCCACCTCAGCATTTCTAGTTCAGAACAGGGGACAGAATCTTTAGAAAGTTCATACAAAAGCCAGAATTTAGCATTTTCTAGATCTACCCTAGTTCAAGGTTAGTATTTACACTTTAATTATTTGAGATTTCAAGGTTGATCCAACTATAGGGAAGTATAGGATTTATTCTCTCTTTCATATTCTTCATAGATTGATTCGATTGTGTATTAACCTCTTGGTTGATCAAATTGGATCTCTCTTTTGGGAATTTGGATTTAGGAGTGAATCTTACATTTTCCCCACATACATACACAAATAGTGGTGATTTCAAATTGCCACTATTCAGTTACCTTATGTCTTCTATTCCCTGCACTCATCTGATCGAAAATATAAGAACAAAAAACCAAAATTTTGGATCCTTTTTTAGGACTATTTAGCTACTCGATTTCTTCTTTTTGGTGTCTACCACTTGGTTTCCCATGTGCATGCAAGACTTGATCTTTATCACTACCTTTTGGGCCTCTGATTGGGTAATGAATGGTGCCCACTTGAGCATACTCAAAGTCCCTAATATCTAATTTTTGTGGAATTTTTTGTACCTCTGTCATAACTAGTCCTTTATCATTTTGTTCTCCTTGACTCTGACCAATATCATGCTTCCTTTGACCCTACATATTCTTAGAGATCTGATCTCAAAAACACATTATGATGTTCTCCATATCCTTACAAACCAAAGGTTGTAACTTATACCTTTCATTACCTTTATACACAATATAAGTGTTTGAATAACCATCATGAATGGTTCTCCTAGCACATTGACATGGTCTTCCAAAAATGATTTGTCCACAAGTTGTAGGAATAACATCACACATTACTTGATCATGATAGGGACCAATTAAAAAATTAACAAGATCTCTCTGACTAACCTCTACATGCAACACTTGACTCACCCAAGTGGCCTTTTAAGGGTTAGGATGATCTACCATTGTCAATCTAAATTTAGTCACCATATCCATTGAAACCAAATTTTCATGTGCCCTTGAATCAACAATTAAAGGGCATACCTTGCCTTGAACCAAAAATCTAGATCTGAATATGCTTTGTTTTGGTGGTTGTCATAATTCTTCTCCTTTCCTCGTGAGAAGACATTCCCCTTCTTCAATAAGTGCTAACTTTGGTTCATCCCTATCTTCCTCTTGAACTAGATGTACCCTTTTATACTTACCTTGATCTGATTCATGTCATTTAGGACATCTAAATGAACGATGACTCATCTCATTACAATGGAAGCATCTACCTGTGAAGACACCACTTCCTCTTCCTCCTACAAATCTGCCACCTCTATGGTTGTATCCTCCTCTTTGGTCTGATGTGGAACTTTTTCCTTTTTCATTATTTCTCTATGAATTAGAATTTCTTCTTCCACCTCTTCCTCTCATGGATGATCCACCTCTATTTCTACTTTTTCTCTCATTCTTCCACTTCAACTTCTCTTCTTACCTAACTGCAAGTTGGAAGCATTCCCCAAGGGTTCTAGGAACATTTAAACCAATCTCATCTTAGATTTTGTACCTTAGGTCACACAAGTACTTGGTTACCTTCTCTTCTTCATCTCCCACTACTCCTTTGATGATTAGAGTATGAAATTTCTCAGTATAATACATAACATCCATGTCCCTTTGCATCAAGTTGTTCCTCCTCATCTTTATTTGGATTACCAAATTTGATGGTAAGAATTGGTTCTTTACCATGGTCTTCATTCTTTCCCAATTTGAGATTTTGTTCTACCCTATTGCTATCCTCTCATTTTTAATACTAGTCCACCATGTAAGTTTTGTTCCCCTTATCCTTTTCTTTTCTATCTTTGCCTTTTTGTCTTCTTCTACATCCTCTAAATCAAAATAGTTCTCAAGTGCTTCTATCCATCCAAGAACTTCTTCACTTTCCATCTTGCCTTAATACATCAGTAAGTCAACATTTCTATTCCCACCAGTACCTTTTACTACCTTGATCAACCTAATAAACCTTCTTTATTTAGGGTATTCTTCATCTCTATGGTCTTCATTCATTTTTTCTTCATGGAAATGCTCTTCCTCTTCATGATTCTCTTCATGAACCTCTTCTCCTCTAGGTTCTCTTCTTTCCTGATCCAAGGCTTCTATTCTCTCCAACAATTGAATTATCTCCCTTCTCAATTGTCTTTATTCCCTTCCCTTTGTTTCTTATAACTCCCTCTTCTCTCTTTCCTTTTCCTTAAGGTCTTCTCTCAACTCTTCTATCTCCATTGCCATTTGATTCTTTGGTGCCATGTTTGAAACTTGTTACTTCCTCCTTCTCAAGCATCTAGCTTTGATACCACTTGATGCAGAGGTAACATAGAGCAATAGGATTTATAAATGAAATATGTAATGACTCACAAATTTTGACCAATAGGCCTAGTGGCACCCAAATGGCTCAAAAAGGTTAAAACTCAAACCAACACATACTCAATACCCCAAATGACTTGGATCACTAAAAAATGCCTAATATGAATTTATTGAACATATTTTAGTCTCATATGCATTGGGTTTATCGCCTAACCCCAAGTTACCCTTGTAGGCCTAATTGCCCTTTTCTAGCCCTGCTGGGACTATTTTTTGACCATTCTCTCCAACCTTTCCCAAAAAAATGTATTTTTGGATATAATTTTCATCCTTCTACAACCTACCAAGAGGTTAGATAGGGTTGTTTTGGGACAATGTCTTCTTCTCACACAAGTGACCCTATTTTAGGTTTAAAAACACCCACTTCTACAAAGGAAGTACAAGAAATATCTATCCCCAATTTACCAAACCTTGGAAAGTATTGTCTTATGACATTATTGGAATTAATATACAATCAAATTCAACCCTTGAGTTTTTTACACACAAAAACCCCAAAACCCTCACCAACTTGAGCCTACAAGGAATATTTCTTGAATCTCCACCTTCTAGGAACTTCTAGGATCAATTGATGGATCCTACACCTTTTAATAAACCATATAATACCTCATAAATCATAAAAATATACCCTTGTTCAAGAAGATCTCCTTGTGTCATAGACTAGCCACCATTCTCATGCACTTTTCTTCACCAAACTCATGGGGTACCCCTGAAAATATTAGTTTTCTTGGAAGAAAAATGTTATTCCATAAATTTAAATGGTAATAATGGTCTAGTCCTTGAGAATTAGGAATCCATTCAAGAAATGGACTTCAAAATCCAAATGTCTACCAAAACTAGTCAAACAAAACCTTGATTTCCTTGCACCAGTCAGTATGAATCAGAAATTATGATGGTAATGGATTAATAAATCATATAAAGTCTTGAAATATGACTATATTAATGTAATATATACATCCAAATACTTATATCAATCAATAGAAATAAGAAATCATAGAAAGTTTTACCTTGATTTTTATTGCAAAATCTCCACTTCCAACCGTACAATCATGTGTAAAAATAAATATTTGAATTTCCCATCCATAAAAAGACTTAAATAGATGAAACTTAACCTCCTCAACCTAATCCAATTGGTTATAGGTTATTATGTTTCTTAAGAAATGAATTTTCCCTCCTAATTCTATGTGACCGTTGGAATTCAAAAATTTAAAATTCCAAACTTACAAATTATTGTTTATTTGACATTTTTGACTCATCAAACCTTGTTAAATGAATTCAAAGCCTTATTATAAACTAATTTATATCCCTTGGGTACCATTGATCCTTATTACATCACTTGGTCCTAGAGTCCCTTCTAGGACCCTTAGGACTTTTAAACTTTACATCTTTTATATCATTACTATATAGCATTATTTACCTCAAAATATTCCAACTGACTTTGTTTGAGGTCTTCAAATATTCATTGGAACTTGGAGTCATCATGGTTGCATCCACCTTCCTAGGTGATCCTACACCATATTCACCCCCAAAGAAAGAACTCTTGTCACAAGAGTTTCATGATCTACTCCAACTAGTATGTTTCTCATTAGAGGGGAAGGAAAGACATTCTTTGACATACAACATGAAGTCTCCAAGATTTACCTTGTGTCTTCTATACCCTACACTCATCTAATCAAAAACATTAGAATAGAAAACCAAACTTTTGGATCCTTGTTTAGGATTGTGTAGCTGCTCCATTTATTACTTTTGTTATCTACCACTTGTTCTCCCATGTGCCTGCAACACCTGATCTTTATCACTACCTTTTGGACCTCTAATTAGGAAATGAATGGTGCCCACTTGAACATACTCAAAGTCCCCAATCTCTCATTTTTGTGGAATTTCTTGTACCTCTATCGTAACTAGTCCTTTATCATTTTGTTCTCCTTGACTCCAAATAGTATCATGCTTTCTTGGACCCTACATATTCTCAAAGATCTAATGTCCAAAGCACATTATGATGTTATCCATATCCCTACAAACCTAAGGTTGACACCTATAACTTTCATTACCCTTATGCACAATCTAAGTGTTTGAATAACCATCATGAATGGTTCTCCTATTACATTTCCATGATCTTCCTAAAATGATATGTCCACAAGTCATAGGAATAACATCACACAATACTTGATCATGATAGGGACCAATTGAAAAATTAATAAGAGCTCTCTGACTAACCTCTACATGCAGCACTTGACTCACCCAAGTGGCCTTGTAAGGATTAGGATGATCTACCATTGTCAATCCCAATTTAGACACCATATTTATTGAAACCAAATTGTCATGTTCTCCTGAATCAAAAATTAAAGTGCATACCTTACCTTGAACCAAACATTTGGATCTAAATATTCTTTCTTGTGGTGGTTGTGGTAATGCTCCTCATTTCCTAATGAGAATACATTACCTTTATTAAGGAAGTGCTAACTTTAGTTCATCTCTCTCTTCCTCTTGAACTATATGTAACCTTTTATCCTTACCTTGATCTGATTCATGTCATTTAGGACATCTATGACTAATGACCCACCTCATTATAATGGAAGCATCTACCTATGAATCTACACTTCCTCTTCCTCATCCAAATCTGCCACTTCTATGGTTGTATCCTCATCTTTGGTTTGATGTGGAACTTTTGTCATTGTTTCTCTATGAATCAGAATTGCTTCTTCCACCTCTTCCTCTCATGGATGATGCACCTCTATTTCTTATTTTTCTCACATCCTTCCTCTTCAACTTCTCCTCTTCTCTAACTACAAGTTGGAAGCATTCCCCAAGGGTTCTAGGAACATTTAAACCAATATCATCTTGGATCTTGTACCTTAGGCCACTCAAGTATCTGGCCACCTTCTTTTCTTCATCTTCCAATCCTCTAATTCTTAGAGTATGAAATTTCTTAGTATAAGACATAACATCCATGTCCCTTTGCTTCAAATTATTCCTCCTCATCTTTATTTGGATTGTCAAATATGATGGTAAGAATTGGTTCTTTACCATGGTCTTCATTCTTTCTCAATTTGAGATTTTTTTCAACCCTCTTTCTATCCTTTCATTTTGAATAATATTCCACTATGTAATGGTTTTTTCCATTAGCCTTTCCTTTTCTATCTTCACCTATTTGTCTTCTTCTACATTCTCTAAATCAAAATAGTTCTCAAGTGCTTCTATCCATCCAAGCACTTCTTCACTTTCCATCTTGCCTTGATACATTGATAGGTCAACATTTCTCTTCCCACCATACCTTATACTGCCTTGATCAACCTGATAAACCTTATTTCTTTAGGGTCTTCTTCATCTCTATGGCCTCCATGCATGTTTTCTTCATGGAAATTCTCTTCCTCTTCATGATTGTCTTCATGAACCTCTTCTCCTCTAGGTGAACTGTTCTTTCCTTCTCCAAGGCTTCTATTCTCTCCACCAATTAAAGTATCTCCCCTCTAATTTGTATTTCTTCACTTTCTATTATTTCTTCTAACTCCCTCTTCTCTCTTTCCTTTTTCTCAAGGGTTATTCTCAACTCTTCTATCTCCCTTGTCATTTGATTCTTTGGTGCCATGCTTGAAACTTGTAGCTTCTCCCTTCTCAAGCATATACTTTATGATGCTGTGATACCAACTAATGCAAAGGTAACATAGATAAATAGGATGGTCTCTCAAGATAGTATGAATTTATAAGGGAAATACAAGGACTCAAAGTTTGACCAATAGGCCTAGTGGCACCCAAATAGCTCAAAGAGGTTAAAACTCAAACCAACACTTACCCAACATGCCAAATGACTTGGATCACCAAAAAATGCCTAATATGATGTGAGTCAACATATTTTAGGCTCATATGCATTGGGTTTATTGCCTTACCCCAAGTTACCCCTTGTAGGCCTAATTGCCCTTTTATAGTGCTACTAGACTATTTTTTGACCTTTTTCTCCAACTTTTCCCAAAAGACCAACCAAAAAAGTAGATTTTTGGATACCCATTTCATCCTTCTACAACATACAAAGAGGTTAGATAGGGTTTTTTTGGGACAATGTTTTCTTCTCACACAAGTGACCCTATTTTAGGTTTTAAAATGCCCACTTTTACAAAGGATGTATAAGAAATATCTATCCATAATCAACCAAACCTTATAAAATATTTTATTATGACTTTAATGTAAGGAATCTATAATCAAATTTGACCCTTGAGTTGATTAGACACAAAAACCCCAAAACCCTCACGAACTTGAGCCTACAAGGAGGGTTTCTTGAATCTCCACCTTCCCATAAATTTTATGATCAATTGATGGATCCTACACCTTTTCATCAACCATACAACAACTTAGAAATCATAAAATTATACCTCTATTCAAGCAGATCTCCTATTGCCATAGACTAGCCACCATTCTCGTGCACATTTCTTCACCAAAATCATGGGGTACCCCTACAAATATTAGTTTTCTTGCAAGAAAAATGTTATTCCAAAATTTACCTTTTAATATTGATCCATTCCTTGAGAATCAAGAAGCTATTTGGGAAATGGACTTCAAAATCCAAATGTCTACCAAAACTAGTCTAACAAAACCTTGATTTCCTTGCACTAGTCAGTATAAATCACAAACTATGATAGTAATGGATTAATAAATAATAAAATTTGTTTAAATATGAATTAATTAATTTAAACTATACATCCTAATATTGAGATCACTCAATAGAAATAAGAAATCATAGAAAACCTTGATTTTTATTGCAAAATCTCCACTTCCAGTCATACAGTCATGTGTAAAAACAAATCTCTAGCTTTCCCATCCATAAAAAGAATTAAATAGATGAAAATTAACCTCCTCAAATGAATCCAATTGGTTAGATGTTATTAGGTTCCCTAACAAATGAAGTTTCCCTCCTAATTCTATGTGACCATTGGAATACAAAAATTTGAAATTCCAAAGTTACAAATTATTATTTATTTGACATTCTTGACTCATCAAAACTTATTAAATGACTTGAAAGCCTTATTTTAAACATTATAAACTACTTTATACCCCTTGGGTACTATTGAACCTTATTACATCACTTGGTCCTAGGGTTGCTGCCATGATCCTTAGGACTTTTAAACTTTACATCTTTTATACCATTATAATTTGGCATTATTTGCCTCAAAATGTTCCAATTGATTTTGTTTGAGGTCTTCAATCATTCATTGGCACTTGGATTCATCATGGTTGCATCCACCTTCCTAGGTTCTCTTGCACCAAAAATTATACTTGTGCAATGTCAAACAATCACATAATTTACAAATCAATTAAAGTTGGTTGTAACTCAAAGAAAATGATGTAAAAAGACCCTTGAAGGGTCAAAGTGGTTCTTGGTCAAAGTTTGAAAGCAAGGAGAAATATATTTCAATGAAATATGATTTCATTTTCTTCAATTTTTACTAATTTTATTCCATTTTCCTAATCTATAGGGTTTGTACGAGTGAGGTTAGACCCAAGATTGTCTAGTACTCAATATAGGAGTGAGTTAGAAACATTTTGTTTTTGGTTTGACCCTCACTCTCTATCAGTTGTAATGAACCCTCAACTGTCCTTCACAATGTTACTAGGATCTTGGAAACAAACACCAATTAAGTGCTACATGGTTCTCTACATTCAAACAGATTATAAAAAACTACAGATCAGGAGAATCCAACATGAAGACATCCTTAACAAACCCCACAATCACTGGATGTGTCAACTTGCATTCTTTCACCATAAATTACTCTTAAGGATAGTAGCCCTGATCAAAGACAAAATTCATCATAACTTTTGATAAAAGAGGGATCTCTACAAAAGGGTTAGGTTTCTAGATACTCATTTTAGAGTTACTCAACATATGTAGAAATAATCTGTGTTTGTTTTGTAACAAAGGCCTCAAATTTTGACTGATTTTAAAATCGATTAAGCCTAGTTAGGCCTATTTCCCAAAGAAACCCTCCTAAAAACTTACATATTTCAATGGCCAAATATTCTAATGGCTTGTATTCATCACAAAACCAAAAAATATACTTATTGTTTTTATATTTCTCATTACTGTCTAGTTTTGCTAGTCAAAACACATACATTAATAAGCCAGGGCATCAAAATAATATGGGAGCTATCACTATTGTTTGGATCTGCAAGTTACAAAATATTGTTCTACCCTCCATGAGCCTTCAAAAAATCATATTTATAAATATTTCCAATGGTGAAAGGCTTTCCAATAAACAATTTCTTTTGAAAACCCTTGTTGAGTGAAGTTTTCAAACTTGTCCCCACAAAAACACTTAAAGCTTTTGAAAGACTTCATGAAAATACATGAGACCTAATTTAAATTAAAGATAATAGAGATATATAACTAGTACCACGCTCTATAGAAAGAGAAATTAACTACAACAGCAAGGTAGGCACATAAATGGTGAAAGATCACTAATTTGTTGTCATAGTCAAGTTTTGTATTAACTTATCTCAATCAAAAAGTTCTCTCCAACAATGACCAACCCCTCATTTGAACTATAAAGTGTGTCTTACAATATTTCTTATTATTTAAAACTAATTTTTAAACCCAAATGGCCATTGGTTATGCAACTTGACAACTTCTCAATATGACAAATTTTTACTTTTTACAAGAACTTGAAAAAATTATTTCAAAACTTGACAAACCAACTTGATACGTAGAAAATGGCCATATTATTCCTTATTACATTAATTGGACAATCCAACACTTCCAAACCTTCACAATGAGGGTTTGTTCCTAGTAACCCTCAATACTTCTTTTTTTTTTCATAACTTATGACACATTCACGTGTGATATAAAAACTTGACATTTTTAGATACCCATTTGGGAGACACCTAACATATATCAAACTTGATATGTCATTTTTTCTAACACTTGGTCAAAAATGGCTAATTTTGGGTTCTTAAGGGCTAATTAGGCATCTTTTACAAAGCACCTACCCTCTGGACACTTTCCCAAACCAAAAATTTTACTCCAATAGCCTAAGAAGGGTTCAAATATACAAAATACACAATTTTTATTACTTGGAAAAATTGATTTTCAAATCCTTATGACCATTGGGTTCCCTCTTTTGCACTTGTGCAATTTTGTCTAATGACAACTTTTCATATTTTTTGACAACTTAGCAATTTTACTAAAAAATTATACAATTGACCTTATATCATGAAAAATGGCCTTGTTAGTCCTTATTATAGCCAAATGTGTACTCTAATCACCAATGTAGACACTTGTGACCATTAATGGCAATTTGGTTGCAAGAAAAGTTTCTTGACAACTTTTCTTCCAACTTGACAAATCTTGCAAAAAAGGACAATGTGACTTCAATAATATACATGTTTACATTCTAGTATAATTAATATAATGAATAAATTTAATCATATTTTAATTGAAAATATATATGTTTCAAAGTACCAAAACATGCACGAAATGAACAAATTGGATCACATTTCAACTGCAAATATTTAAGTTTTGAAATACAAATATATGCACATAATGATTAAATTGGATCAAATGTAAAATTTCATATATATGAAAATGAATAATAATTGGGAAAGTGCACCAAGATGGTGTGCAAAAAGAAGGGTATAAGTGACCACTTTTTCTTTTTTTTTCTGAAATCAGGTAAATCTGAACTTCACAGAGAAATTTGAGGGTCATGCACTCAAAACTAGAATTTGTGCAAAGAATAATAATTATAGTAAGCTGAATCTAGTTTCTAGACTACCATTTTTTAAAAAAATAGATAAGATTAAGAAGGTAAAAACTATCGCGCATGAAAAATTGTTCTTGATTTTTTTAGGAAAATATAACCTAGTTATTTTTGTTTGCTTCACAAAATATATAGTTAGATTTAGTATTTTTCAAAACACTTTGGTAGGATGATAGGTAACAGTGAGATATAGAAGTTTTGTATTGTTTTGTAATTTTTTGTTGAGTATTGTTTTTTAATTATTTTTTTAAGTGGATGCATCCTAAAAATATGGTACATGTTCATGTGTTGGGCATAACTTGCATCAAAATAATAGAAAATGCAAACTTTTTTAAAAAAAAGTTGATAGAATTTAGTGTAGAATAGCAATATGTAATTTGTTTTAATTTTTTTCAAGTAGATCATGTTACAAATAGAACTTTTCATTGTACCAAAATATCAACCTATTAATGCCCGATACAACCACTAGACTTATAGAAGACACAAGAAGTTGTTAAACCATGTCATGAATCCTGAAGGAGGACATTGGTGGTTAGTCCAACAATTCCCCCCTTAGTGTCACCTAAGGGGATTCAAACCTATGACCAAGCTCTAATACCACTTGTTACAAATAGTGGTTGTCATTGCACCAAAAGATCGACCTATTAATGCTCGATACAACCACTAGACTTATAGAAGACACAGGATGTTGTTAAACCATGTCATGCATCCTGAAGGGGGAAATTGGTGATTATTCCAGCAAATCAAAATTTATTAAGAAAATGGTAGACACATGTTTGTGATTTCTTTCATGGCACTGAAAAAGAAAATTCAAGTTTACTATTCTAATTTTGTCCAAAAATAGAAAAATTTGTATGGTCAGAAAGCTAAGAAGACGAGTGAAAGTATGGGGGTAATCTTAAAGATACCCACTTGATCACTTGTAAACCTGATGATGAAGAAGTTGATAAATCACGTTGGAAGTTGAAACATTATGTACATGAACAAAAATAGAGGGAAAATGGGTTTGAAAGCCTTAGGTTCATTTTCCAACCCTTTTACCAAGTGAAAACCTGTTGGGTTTTGATATACAAAATAACTTGGTCGGGTTTTTTTTTTAGTACAATTTCAAATTATGCATAACCCGTATGGGTTATGAAGACATAAAATATCATTTTTAGTATCACATAACCTGTAGGGGTTATCAAGATAAAAAAAAAATTTGCTTCTAAATGTGTAATACACTACACATATTTATAGATTTACATATATGATATTAATCTTCTTGTTTCCTCTCTCTAGTCTTCCTTCCCTCATCAACATCTTTGTCTATTCTAAGCCCTAATTATCCTCCTTGAGGTCAATATCATCTCTAACCCCTCCCTCTTCTCTCTTTGTCTCAAGTATCTCTCTCTCTCTCTCTCTCTCTCTCTCTCTCTCTCTCTCTCTCTCTCTCTCTCTCTCTCTCTCTCTCTCCCCCTCCCTCCCCATCCTATTCTCTCTCCCTATCTATTTCTTCTTCCCTCCCTATCTCTCTCTCTCCACTTCATCTTAGGTTTCTAGTTTTACATAACCCATATGGGTTATGTAGAAGTAAGTTCAATAGTTTTTATTTTACATAACTTGTATGGGTTATGAGAAAATATGGACAGTGTCTTTAGTCTTTCATAACCCGTATGGGTTATGAAAAAATCTTTAAGTATGACCTTTTTTTATACCTCATCATATGACAACACATCCGCATAAAATACATGATATTTATCCCTTCATGAACCCTATTCTATGACCTGTCTAGATACCTCATTTCTATAGGTTTCACGAGGGCTGATTAGTGCTCCTAATTAGAGGACCTTAACCTATCACTAATATAAAAATTTAGATGGTGTTTTCTGTTAGACGATTGATAAGATCATCTTTTGGTTTCTTCTCATGATCTACTTGAGGACGCTGAGGGTTTAGGGGTGGCGATGGTTGTTCAACAACAATATTTTAAAGATTTTGCATTGGTCTAGTAGTGCCATGAGGGTTTTCTTTTTGCTCATGTTCATTGTTTTTAGGGTTTTCTTTTGTTGGTTGTGCACAAAGACGTCTTTTTTCTTTTTTTCTTTTTTTTTTTGGGGGGGGGGGGGGAGGTGGGGGGGGTTTGTAGAATCTGACATCAAATTAATAGAAAAAACTTAAAACAATTTAAAAACCCTACTTCAATTAAAATCGAACAAAAATTTCCCTTGGACAAGGGCATAAATAGCTCTAAGCTTTGGCAACAAGTACTTTCCAAAATTCAAATTTAAAAAGGCACTTGGAAAAGTAAATGGCTTACTAAAGCTGGTAGAGCTACAATGATTAAATTTGTATTGACTACTATCCCCACTTATCATATGTCAATACTCCCTCTTCCAGTCAATGTCAAAGCAAGTTTAGACAAACTCCTTAAGGATTTTTATTGGCAAGGTCTAGCTGAAGAAAAAAATTAGCAGTTATAAAATGGGAGAACCTATGTAAACCCATTTCTCAGGGTGGACTAGGTTTTAAAAATCTACATTGGCAAAATGAAGCTTTAGGAGCCAAATTAATCTTGAGATTATATAAGGAATCAACTAGTAAATGGGCCATGATATTATTACACAAATACATCCCAGATGCGGATCCCATGAACATTTTCAGATCAAGAACACATGTTAAAGGCTCTCGTATTTGGAACTTTATTAAACAATCTAGAGGAGTTATTAATAGCTTACTTACGTGGGATATAGGTAGAGGGGACAAGGCCCTTTTTTGGGAGGACTCATGGGGTGGCTTCACACCCCTCATTAAGATGGGTTTTTCACATAGCTTTATCGAAGGGTGCAAAGAGATTAAGGGGGTATATCTTAAAGACTATATCACTAATGAAGAGGACTTAGTGTGGAAATCAATCACAAATATACCAATAGAGTATAAAGAAAAACAAAAACTCATTAATATACTTAAAGATAGAATAATTAGTGTTAAAAATAGATCAGACAATCTGATTTGGGCCGGCTCAAACAATGGAGTATACAATTTGAAGGATGGATACACAAATATTGTGCAGAAACATAATATGGATACTCTAGATATCCCCCTAAATCTTTGTTGGAATAAGGCATGCCTTCTAAAGGCAGGAATTTTTCTATGGGAAGCGTTACAAAAAAGAATCCTTACTATAGATAGACTTAGAAAGATAGGGTTTGAAGGTCCATCAAGATGTCCCCTATGTGAATGTCAAGAAGAAAATGTCAATCATTTGCTCTTAAATTGCACTTATACACAAAACTACTAGAAATGGCTTTGTGAGTGCTTAAATTGGAACTCAGCCATGCCCTTCAATTTGGTAGATCACCTTAAAGCTTGGCCTACCCTCTACAAGGATGGTTTGTACAAAGATATATGGACAATCTCCCCTTCTATTCTAGTGTGGGAAATCTGGAAAGAATGAAATAGAAGGATATTTACTAATCAAAATCTTGATTGGAAGTCAATAGTTAACAAAATAGAAGTCTCAATTGTAGAAGTAATCAATAGTAAACTCCAAGATAAAATCAGTTATGAAAACTCCTTCAAAAATTGGGATAATAACATCATATTCAAATGGCCTAAATTAGCAATCCCACCCTTATACGGTAGGGGAGGAACCAAATAAAAATTAGATAGAAGTATGTGTAAATGGACACCTCCTAGTGAGGGGTGGTATAAACTAAATTTTGATGGAGCCTCCTAGGGAAATCCAGGTATAGCAGGTATTGGTGGGTTTATTCACAACTGGAATAAGGAAATAATCTCCAAATATGCCTGACCCATCAAACCCACAACTAACAATATGGCAGAATGCAAGGCAGCCTTAGAAGGACTTAAATTATGTAAACAACTTGGTATCTCCAAACTAGTTATTAAAGGTGATTCTCAAATAATTATCAATGCAATCAAAACTAGAGCGACTCCAAACTGGAAACTTAACACAAGAATTGAAGATATTAGTACAATCCTAGATACTATACCTCAGTATGAAATTAGGCATGTGTATAGAGAAGGTAATACAATTGTGAATCAGCTTGCTAAGCAGGGAGAAAATGGTGAAATAATATAGGAATAAGTACAGTAATATAAGTGAGTCTTTATCCCCTCCCCTTAAGCTTATCATTCATAAATATGACATTTTTGAAAGATAGTCTCCTAGTACCTTAGTATACATCATCTGCCTGTTATCTGTAGGTACTGATTAAATATTACATAATGGAGCTATGTTTGGAGAGGATGCCCTTTAACGTTAACTAAAATTATTGTATCATAAGCATGAATACCTCTTAGTTCATCAAAGTTTAGGATAATATACCTATATTAGACATGACTATAAAGAAGGTAATTCGGTTGCAGATCAGCTTGCATACTAGGGAGCCAATGGTAAAATGGTATAGAAGGAAGTGAATCTATATCCCCCCCTTAATCTATTACTCGTCAACTTGTTTTCTATTAAAAAGATAACCATCTAATACCTTAGCATTTATCTTTTCTTAGTTTTTGAAAGTACTCATTAGAAACTCTGTAGACTGATGATGCTTAGAATGAAAGCATGTAAGCTTTAATTAAAAAACTAACATTTCATAGAAGAGAATACCTCTTAGATAAATAGAATTATGTATTCAAGATGACTTTGAGAAAATTAATCAAGTAAATTAATGACTACTACCTAAAACTTAAACTTCACCTTATAACATGTCATCTTCACATGTACTTATAATCTCCTCATATTCTTACTATCTCAATCTATCATGGCCCATACTATGGTAGAACTGCCTTATTCTAAAAGGATAATTTCATAATTATATATCTGGTAGTAGGTCCCATCTAAGAGTAGTAGGCTATTATATTGCTTACCTATCTTTTGATTCCAGATTATAATCTAGAGACAGGATTATTCTATTGAAATCTTTATCACACCTCATCTATCTCTTATTATACTAGGTTTCATATGGATTATTTCAAGCAAGCATATCTTGGTTTTAGTTTCAATACATCTCTTACCATTATTAGAATCCTTTTCCTCTTTTAGGACGATGATAGAATCATATTCTTAATTCCTAAATTATTAACATATTCAATATTGCTTCTTTTAGGGATACCCCATTGGGATCTCTCATTTATATAACAGGGGCTCATAATACATAGAGCTATCTTCTAATGATGACAAACCTCTTGAGTAATCATTAACCCCTAGAATTACTAGATAATGCCTTATTCCATTATTAGGATTTCTAATTGTGGACGTCTGTTAATGATGAATTGAGGAATCATGCAGGAAGTCTCCACTTTAAAGGAGGTCCAAACTTTCTCGAAGGATATGGAGATAGTCAAGTAATCTTTACTCTATTTTCCATCAATCTCATTTCCATATAGCTTCAAAATAGGTGAAATGAAATCTAAATCATGAGAGTTATACTCTAGATCACTACAGATTGAACTACTCTCAAAATGTTGTTACTAGCCTGGTTGTGATTTTCTATGAGTCTTATCACATGCTCATTAGCATCCATAGGAAGATATTATGATCATCCTTATAGTTGTGCTATAGGTTGGTCACCCAAGCTTCTTCTTTAGATGTGTATAGGTAGATTATATAGTTTTTAAATCATAAACGACTATCCTACTTATCTTGAAACATACTCCTTTTAAAGGGTAATTATGTTTTGATAGAATGTTGGGGGTAGACAAAAAGATGTATGAAAGTATAGAAGGATAATCATGACAGTTACTGATTGAATAGATCCATCTCGTTACCCTCTACATTTCAGCCCTTAGCAGACTTAAATCTTTACTTGCGCTAATTTCATCAACATATAGGTCTTGCCCAAACCATGGAGTCAAGATTGCCCAACCTTGGTACATTTCTGCTAATAATCCTCTTTCCCTATTTAGCCTCATCAGAAAACATGTATAGCTTTAATATCATTCTGTTCATGGGCCTTTAATGATGTTGTCAGTAATATACATTTATCATATTTACTCCTAATCAATGATAGAGATTGATTACTCAGGAATATGAAAAGTTGAAAGTTACATACTTATTGACAATCATTAATATATACTAAAGGGAACTGGGTAGTAGAACTTTTCAATCCTACCCTTTGGAGATCAATCACTCAAAGGTGAATTGTTAAGATCATCTCAAAAGATCTCAGGATAGAATTCAAGGAATCAATCATTTAACACATCGAGCTGATGCAAACTTAGGATACAATGATATTTAAGGTTCAGCTAGCCATTCATAACAATTCCCCCATCAGATCCCTATCGCATTCCTATATATAGTTCAACTCAAATAGATTTTTGAAACATATTTCACCTAGTCTCTAACAATACCCAAGTCATGGAATCAAGACTGTTCACCTTCTCTACCAAAGGAAATAGAGCAATGGCTTTCAAAGGACACATCATGCCTGAGTGGTGGAACCAGGTTTTGAACCCCTTGCCAGACTCGTCTAGGAGGGCAATAGAGAAGGCTTTGGGTGATCAAAATTTTGACAATGAGTACACATTTCAAACCAATGGAGAGATTATAGGTCAATTCATTGCAATCTCAATCTTCACAGGAAAGGGAAAAGAAGACATTATACAGATAGCTAGAGAAATCTTCATTGAAGATCACCTTGGGGGTCTGGAAAAAATGGTGAACTGTGTGGACAACCAGCTTACAATCTCATACCCAGAGACCAAGATGAATACAAAGATAGCTAAGCTTGGTGAAATCCCCCAATCACAATGCATACCTATGCTCACATTCAAAGATGAAGGAAAGTTTGATTCCCATTGGCCAGAGATGCTGAGAAACTTGGATTTTCTCTATAAGGAGATCCTGTATGAGGAAATGGACATGAAATGGCTCCTTAACTACTGGTGAAATGAGGGATTTAACATCCCAAAAGACATAGACCAAGTTGATTCAACGAACCTTCATATCATGGCCCCGAAGGTTACAAGGTGTACTCGACACTCAAAGAAGGAAACAACCGAAGTTGAATGCATTGTTGTGATGGTGAAAAATGAGAGTATCTAGGAGTGTGGCACAATCTAGAAAAATGAAGCTAATTGATCAACAGTACCTCTAGTCAACTTTTGCGGTCTGTAGTATTTTTTGCTAGCTATGTAAATATAACACATTACATTAGCCTTTGTCCAAAAGTATGTAAATATGTCCTGGTATACCAGTCTATGTCAAACCAGAAACTATGTTTACTATATTTTCTATGTTACTGTTTCCTTTGATTATGTACACAACCTTATGGCATATATCATAGATAAATATTAAGGTGGTTCAGTTGGGGTAAATTTATCTCTAAGTGGATGAAAAAGTGGCTTGTTCATTTCTTGATGGTATAAATTTTTTATTACTTCTCAGTAGCATTTAGATTAGGATGAGAAGTTTATTTTCCTACGTAAAGCTCTTAGCATAATATCCTTAGTAAATAAACTGTCATATAATCTATATTGTAGCAGTGAGGGATCTCATATCTTGGCTAAATCTGATTAAGTTTAGGAATTCAGCAACTTCGGACTATCTTAGGAACTCTACTACTATTTTTATATGGAAAATATTATTTCAAAGAATAGCATTAAGAATACATATGGCTCTACAAAAATTCAAGGTAACTTCTTCTTTCCTGTTAATCTTTATTAATCTTATCTCAAGGTTAGGATCCTGCAGGGTTTGAACCGACCAAGAAGTTACTTCACTATGGACTGTGCTACTATAATCAGCCCAAACCAACCAATATTTTAATAAGGGATCTACGTCTCCTGACCAATAATAGAAAAAGATAACCTCAGGTGCTAGTATATAATTCTAGCAGGATCATTACCTAGATATAAAGCCATAATAGATATATAAGCATATGGACCTGATACGTAATAGTATTAGTCTTAGTCTTATTCATAAAACATAGTGTTATAGTTTTCTAAACCAAATTTTGCAAAATATGGTCACTATTTCATGGATATATAATACTATGTTATATAGTATAAATGGAAGCATATCTAATATCAAGTGCATGGCTATCTCTTCAACTTCCCTGAGGAGATATAGCTTTAGTGGTATGAGACTTTTGGTATTCCGATAACCTTTGAGATCTGATAGGTAGGATTTTTCTCTATTTATACTCCAAACCTTGTATGTGGAAATCATTATGCCCCTCCATAATCACTAGTGTAGGTTAGCATGAAGCATTTAGCTATGCTCACCTGTAGCAGAGGGTAGTTGGCTTTCGAGGGTAAGATCATGCCTAAACATGTCAAAAAGATGCTGAAAGATAGAAACCCCCTCATTATCAAAGTGGTTTTCCACATCTTAGGCATGGATTTCATCAATTCTAAGGATAGCACCAGGAACCTTACCAACATCACCTCCTGTTTTGTGGCAGCCATCTCCTCATGGGGCTTTGATGAACAAGCATTATGTAGGCTCTGTAATAGTACTTTTAAAAAGAGATTCCTGGAAAACCTATACCCAGCCCTAGAGCATTATAAAAGACATCCTATTTTTAGAGATTATGACATGGAACCCTACCCTCCCTCTTCATACACCTTGGACAATAAGGATAAGGAAGACTTTATAGAGTATAGGGATACTGTGAAGAGAAACACAATCTTTTTACTATACTATTTTCAAATTCTCAAACCAGAAAGGGAAGATTGGTTCTATACATACTGGTATATTGATAAAGTAGGAACTATAGATATGGTATGCCTCGCAGAACTAGAATCTAAGAAGATAATAGACCTTTGGCTGGATGAAGGTAAAAGATATTAATAAGAGAAATAGAGTAATGAAGTGGATTTATGATTGCATTATATAGTTATAAAATATGGGATGATTCAAGAGCGTACATGATGTATCTCCATCAAATGGGGACTTAGGAATAAATATTTCTATGTATTTAAGTAGAAAGACCCCACTAATCTCCATGAACCAAAATAGATGAATATCTACTCTTTTATCAAATTTTGTCATTATTTTATAAGGGCTCAGAACCTCACAAGCCAGGTAAGCTTAATCTCTTTTTGTTTTTTTACTCTTAATGTCCCCTTTAATTTAGGTAAATGTTAAATCAAACTCAGGGTAGGCAATGAGTAATGTGAAATTTAAAATTGGAAATTTTTTTTTATAAAGGTAACAACTAAGATAAACTTGGTTTAAATAGAAGGTTGGAAGGATCTGATCAAAGAATATAATGTACATGTAATGAACAATATGTTAGTATGTAGTAGCACTCCTAGTATAATGTTTTTAAGATTGGTTTTAAACTTGATATAGCTAGATCTAGAATCAATATTTGAAGCCAACCCCTTGGTAGGCTCTTAAAGTAATTAACACACTAAACTTTTCCCTTTCTTTTAACAGTGGATGGTCTATAGCGGTATGGTCTATTATGTTCTTTAGCATTAAGTACTGGTAGTTTCTAAAGAACATTTTTCTTTCTTTAATCAGTTAGCACTTATATAATTTACATTTAAAGTGAACATCCCTTAGCACTTTATTTGCAATTGAATTGTATGATACAAGAATTAAAGACCATTAAGGTAGGACAATGTGATATAGGATCATTTCAGCTAAAGAAAAATGGTTGTGTTACATGGATGTATAAAGGCACTTGGTTTGAAGTAGACAAATCTACTTTCTCTACTGTTAAAATATCATAGATTAAAAATTTCCTAATATATCAATTTCAATTTTCTAACCATATGAGATAGCTAATGTTTAGTCATCTCATCAAGTTTTGTTGTGAATTTATTTTGTATATAGGGCAACTGCCACACGGGAACTAGTAATCTCGAATACCTCATACCAGTTCACCGAGAGATATATCATACCAAAAGGATATCTATAGAGTAGAATAGCAGGAAGCTCAAAATGGTTAATAGAAGTTTGCTTTCAGAAAATAATGTAAATGAGGGTATGACCTCATAATATTGTTTGTAATATCTTTTCTGGACCTTGGTCCCAGGCTAGATTGGAGGTTTTCTTCTCCATTCTTTCCTACCAGTGCTCGCACAGAATGGAGCCATGTAACATATTTCTTTTATATTAATAAAATCCTTTGGCTTAGGCCTTTTACCGATAAAAATAAAATAAAAAATCAAACAAAAATAATCAAAATAATGAAGTCCTACCTGTTTGATGTGGTGACATTGTTGGAAATTATTCTAAGCACCGATAAAATGCAATTGCAAGCAGAACATGCATAGGTTTTGAGTTTTTTTCTTCATCCAAGTCAATGTTTCAACATTTTTGGTGTTGAAAATGGCCCAAATCCTTGGCCTTTAAAAATATATAATGTTTCTCGTAACCCATACATATTATGAGAAACTTTTTATTCGTCAAAACCCACACAGGTTTTGAGAAACTTTTTATTTTTTATAAATGTTTTCTATTAGTCTTGGTGTTACCAAACCAAGGATGTTTTTAAATTTAAGGAACTCGATCGGGTTATGAAAAAATTAGTTTTTTTTACATGTGGCCACTTTTCTGACCAGCATATTGGTGCACTTACCCAATTGTGTACATATACAAAAATTGCATAAATATCATGTCAATAATAGAGTTACAAAAATATGGGATGTTTCATGTCAAGGTTGATATATATAATAAAAATATTAAATATATACATAAATTGGTTCTTCAATGACCACAACTATCACTATATGTCTCTATTAGTTTCTATGACTATGGTGGATCATCAAAATTGATTAATACAAGTTAATAACCCAATGTTGTTATAGGTAAAAGGCAATTAATACAAGTTAATACATAGATGGAAAGGGCCCTAGAATCATATATCCTTTCACCACTAGATCTTGCATTATCACCCATTCTTCTAATTGGTTTTTTCTAATCAGATTTAGTCTAAAGGGGTTACATTTTAGAGCCCCTTCCAATATATGTGTGAAGTGGTGGTCTACCATTGATCACCATTTTTTATTATACATTTTGGTGAACCCAACTCATAGAATTTCCTCTTTTGATATTGGCATTAGGTTTCCTTTGCATTACATTTACATCATTGTGTGTGTAGGTTCACCTCCATTATACATTTTTGTGAGCCTAACTCATAACATTTCCTCTTTTGATCTTGGTGTTATATTTCTTTTGCAATACCTTTACACCATTGGGTGTGTAGGTTCACCTTCAATATACATTTTGGTAAACCTGACTCATAACATTTCCTCTTTTGATCTTGGTGTTAGATTTCCTTTACATTACCTTTACATGATTGGGTGTGTAGGTTCACCTTCACTATACATTTTGGTGAACCCAACTCATAACATTTACACTATTGATTTTGGTGTTAGAACCCTTTTTGCATTTAGATCTACTTTGTATGCATTGTGTTGATCACTACTTTTTTATATTGTATGAGTCTATATCTATAGGTTCTACCTTTCATTTAGTGTTTAGATTTTCTTTATATAAATTACATTGTTTCATATTTGCATTGTGAAAAAGACAAAAAAATTGCATCTTAGATCTATTTAATTCTTGCATTGCATTCCATTTTGTCAAAAAAAAAGAAGAAAAAACCACAAAAATATTTCATTAATATTTATTGCATTTCATTTTCAATGGAATTGGTATCTACATTTGCTTGTTCATTTTCATTTTTTCTTCAAGATGTTCAAGATGTTCCATTTCATGAATGCAATGAAAATTTAGTTCTTCCTTTCATTGATTCCCATAATGTCTCCCCTCCAAAAATTATTCCCACCCATGAAAACACTCAAGCACAAGAAAATTCCATTTCAGAAAAGCATCTCCCTCCAAAGGGTGAGATCTTGAAAAATTATGTTTATCCTTCTACTAAAATGTATCTACCTCATAAAGACATTTTGGTGCAAGAAAAAAATACCTTCTCTTATTTTCTTACTCATCCCATTTCTTTTAGGGATCAATATTTAATGATTCATGATTATGCCTTTTCTATAGTGTTCTTTATTCATACATATGCTCCTACCCTTGGGGAATCTCCTATTTGGGATGAACCCTTGGATAGGGATATTGATTACTCTCTCACTCATGAATCCATTTTGAGTCATTATTATTCATCTCCAAAAGTCTTATTCAACACAATATTCCTTCACTTGATGATTATCCTCTTTGGGATTAACCCTTGGATAAGGAAATGATGGAATATGGATGAAGTGACTGAGAGGGGGGGGGGGGGGGGGTGAATCAGTTCCTCCAAATTTCCTGAGGCAATCACTAAACATTAGCCTCCATTAGCTATCCAAATTTCTACCACAAACCATATTCTTCAGTTCCTCTTAAGTATCTTAAGATTCTTTTGATTGCCATCATATGATTTTCCTTAGGTTTTGCTGAGAATCTAGCTACTATACCAACTGCTAAGGCAATATCAGGTCTTGTATGTACTACATACTGCAATTTTCCAATCATAGATTGATATAAGGTCTGATCTACTTCTTTTGAATCATCATTTTTGGTAAGTTTCAGTCCAGTACACATGGGTGTACCAACTGGTTTTGAATCTTCCATACCAAAC
This sequence comes from Chamaecyparis obtusa, assembly GCA_027943335.1. NCBI lineage: Eukaryota > Viridiplantae > Streptophyta > Pinopsida > Cupressales > Cupressaceae > Chamaecyparis > Chamaecyparis obtusa. The sequence goes on from BSBK01006274.1 coordinate 185,924, forward strand.
TTCTTAAGTATTTCCTTAATGTATTTAGATTGAGTAATGTATATACCATTCTTGCTTTGCTGAATTTGAAGACCAACAAAGAATTTTATTAAACCAAACATAGACATTTCAAATTCTTTGTTCATTTTCTCTAAAAATTCTTTGCACTGATCCTCATTCCCTGTAAATATAGTATCATCTACAAATATTTCTGCCAATACAATTTTGTCATCTGGTCCTTCTTTAATATACAGATTGTTGTTATCATTGGCTCTTTTGAAATTAATCTGAATCAAATAGTTATGGAGTCTTTCATACCATGCTCTAGGAGCTTGTTTCAAACTATACAATGCTTTGTGTAACCTGCAGACCATGTCCTTTTTATCTGGATCAACAAAACCTTCAGGTTGTTCAATGTAGACTTCTTCATCAAGAATTCCATTGAGAAAGATAGATTTTATATCCATCTGATATACCTTAAATCCTTTATGTGCTGCATAAGCAAGTAGAGTTCTTACACCTTCTAATCTTGCAATAGGAGAAAAAGTTTCACCATAATCTATACCTTCTTCTTGAGAATAACCTTTACATACCAATCTAGCTTTGTTTCTAGATACTTGACCGTCTTCATTCAGCTTATTCGTGAATACCCATTTTGTTCCAATTACATTCTTATCTTTAGGTCTAGGTACAAGAGTCCATGTTTTGTTCTTTTGTATTTGTTCTAATTCTTCATTCATTGCTTCAATCCAACTTTCATTTTACAATGCATCTTTGATATTTCTAGGTTCAAAATTAGTAAGTAGACATGTACCTTTTAGCTTACTTCTTGTCATAGTACCATCTGATTTGTTTCCAATAATTTGATCTGGTGTATGATGTCTTCTGACATATTTGGCTAGTATAGGTTCCTTGCCTTTTGAATGATTCATGTTGTTGTCTTCTAGGATCTCTTCTTCAGGTTGCTCAGGCTCGGTAGATATTTTCTCGATAACTTCAAGCTGAGACTCGGTATGAATTTCTTCCTGTGACTCGGTTTGAACTTCTTCCTATGACTCAGTTTGAACTTCTTCCTGTGACTCGGTAACTGTGCTCGGCTTGGTAGATATAGTTTCCTCATTGCTAGTTGTGTCTGCCAATGTTTCAGGTTCAATGTAAACAAATCTTCTATAGTTCTCAGGTTCCCTTTTGCTTTCTTCTTCAGTCTTTTCTGCAAACTCATCAAATTTTACATGTATACTTTCTATGACTTTGTGAGTAGACAAATTCAGACATTTGTATGCCTTACTTTTGCTAGAATATCCTAGGAATATTCCTTCATCACTTTTCACATCAAATTTATTTCTTCTGGATTCTTTTAGGATATAACACCTACTACCAAATACTTTCATGTAACTTACATTGGGTTTATAGCCATACCACAATTCATAAGGAGTTTTGAATGTGTCTTTCTTCAATTGTACTTAGTTCAAGGTATGAACTGCAGTGCTGATAGCTTCCTTCTAGTACTTTATAGCGATGTTCTTTTCTATCATTAGAGTCCTTTCACAATCCATAATAGATCTATTTCTTCTTTCTGCTATTCCATTCTGCTCAGGAGTTCTAGGAGCTGATACCTGCCTTTTGATTCCTCTTTCAATGCAAAAGTTGTTAAAATCATGGGAGATGAATTTACCACCTCTGTCTGATCTTAAGCATTTCAATCTTTTCCCTGTTTCCTTTTCCACTCTTGCCAAGTACCATTTGAACTTTTCAAATGCTTCTGACTTTTCTCTTAAATACATAATAGTCATCATTCTAGAATAATCATCAACGTAAAGAATAAAGAATTTTTCTCCAGTATAGCTTTGTATTCCAATAGGTCCACATAAATCAGTATGCACAATTTCCAAAATCTCTTTAGACTGATAGTTCTTACTCTTAAAACTAGTCTTACTCATTTTGCCAATCTGACAATTCTTACATAGACCAGTATCAGGTTTCTTCAAAGTAGGAATGCCTCTTACCTTCTTGAATTTTCTTATTTTTATCATGTTATCAAAATTCACATGACATAACCTTTTGTGCCATAGCCAACTTTCTTCAATTTGAGCAATAAAACATGAATATTCACTGAGATCAAGATAAAATAAGTTACCTTTTGTTTGTTTGCCTGATCCAATGAGTTTTCCTTTTTCATCCAGTAGTCTTGCTTGACCATTCATGAATTCAACCTTGAAACCAATGTTGATTAGCTGTGCTACACTTAGAAGATTATGTTTTAGTCCTTCAACCCAATAAGCATTATCACATATGATTTCTTTGGTTAATGAGATTCTTCCTTTTCCTTTTATACAACAAGGTTCATTGTTTCCAAATCTTACATTGCCACTATCACAATCTTCTAGGTATTCAAATTTTGTCTTGTCACCAGTCATGTGGTGTGAACATCCACTGTCTATTATCCATATATCATCTTTTCTTATATGAGAAATAAGTGCCATCTTATCTTCATCATCATCAGATTCATCTTTTATAGCAATAAAGACAATTTCTTCTTCACTATCATCAGAATCTTTAGCCATAAAACATGTTTTCTTACCTTTATCCTTGAATGATTTGAAATTCTTTTTGCCATAGTACTTGTGACTTCTCTTCTCTTCCTTGGCCTGCTTGTTTGGGCACCTAGCTGCAATATGTCCAATTTCTTCACATGAAAAATAGATTAAAGGAGTTTTACCTTTATATTTACCTTTCCCTTTAGAGTACTTCTTTGCAAGTAATGCTTCTACAATTTCAAGATCACTATCAGAACTTTCTTCTAATACTTCTTCACTTTCTGACTGAACTTCTTTTATTTTCTTGTTCTTCTTTAGTGAAACCTTGGCCTCAAATGCTGACTCAATATTTTTGGAATTAGGAACATAGTTGTCATAGTTGTCTAATTCAAAGGCTGTCAATCTTCCAACTAAAGCATCCAAAGTTATATTGTGGTTTGTTTCACATCTTCTTTCTTGAATAGCTGATACTCTTATTGCATAGATAGGGAGTAATGTTCTGAGTACCTTACTTATAACAGTTTCATCAGATATTGTTCCTCCAGAAGCTCTAATTGCACTTACACTTGCTTTGATTCTTTCAACATATTTTGCAATGTTTTCATCTTCCTTCATATTCATCTTGTCAAACTGTCCTCTTAGGCTTTCTGCTTTGGCTCTTTTCACATTTGCATCACCACCATATATTTTCTTTAGTACGATCCACATTTCATATGTAGTAGTGCATTCTTTAATATCATCAAATTCTTCATAGCTGAGAGCAGATGCAATGTCTATCATCATGGTGTTATGAGTCTTTTTCTCTACAATGTCTTCAACAGTTAATGCGCCAGTAGGAACTGTGTATTCTTCATCAATGTATTTGCATCCTGAATCACCAATGGAAGCCAGATGAAGTCGCATGAGACCTTGCCATGCTGAAAAGTTATCTCTGTTCAGCTTAAGAATTTCCCTCTTGTAAGACATCCTGATCTTTAGCTTAGGTCCTTGAAACCCTTCTTGCAAGCACCAAAAGCTCTGATACCAATTGATGGAATATGGATGAAGTGACTGAGAGGGGGGGGGTGAATCAGTCAACCATAAAACACTTCCTGATTATTTCTTTCCAGATCCCTTAGGATATCTTAATGAATATTATCTGTTTAGCACTCAGTAAATAGATTGCAGTAACTTTGAAGATGCAGAAAGTATTAGTAAAATTATCTTTTAGATATTCATTAGCACATGTATATGATTAAGATAACCATTAAGAACACAAGAGACGTAGAATTTAACGTGGAAACCCAATATGGGAAAAACCACCAATGTATCTAGATACTAATTTTCACTTTTCTGAAGTGATGCCCGGTTAGAAGCCAACCCGGTAAAAGGTTACAAAACACATTGTTAGGTGTGACCTTGTTAGAGGATTTAATCACCCTACTAGGAGTGGCCTGGTAAGAGGTCTTGAAAACAATTCAATGGAATTGTCACCTTGTTAGAGGATTTACAATATGGTTGTTAAACCAACTCTGTTAAGAGATTTATAATTCACTGTTACAATGATAAAAAGGTAACAATGAAAATGACCTGTATAATAATGCAACTGCCTTGCTGATTACAGATCTCTGTTCTACATAAGTGTGATCCTTCCTGATCGAATATATCTCTGCTGCTCCTCAAGGATATCTGGTCATCCTTCACAATTTTGCACACACCTTTCCTGTCTTTCTTCTATATATCTTTTGCTTTATTTCTTGTTTATTTTTCACATTTGACCTTTTATTTATATGATTTTAGATTTGTCAAATCAACATTACTTAGTATAACAGTCGGCTGAAATAAGAAAACTTTATTTGCAAAAATCCTTCAAGGGCCGACAGTGCTCGGTGACCATAACTTTTTACAATCTTTCAGAGACCGAGGGAACTCGGTAAACACTGATAATCCTTTTTCTTTGAAAACTGACTGAACTCGGTAGATGCTATCTTTTCTTCGACAACCGACTGAACTCTGTAAACACTGAATTTTCTTTGACAACCGACTGAACTTGGTAAATGCTGATTTTTCTTTGGTAACTGAGTGGACTCGGTAAGCACTAATTTTACTGTCTGGCAGACCGACTGAGCTCGGTAGGTACTAATTGTTGCAGACTGTGACATTGTGTGACATCAAAGACAATACATAATTTGAGTAGCAATTTTCTTCAGACAATTGTTTCCAATAGGAAATGCATTAATTGCTTCCTCGTGAATCCACCTTGATAGAGGAGAATGATAATATGACCATTTATCCTAATGATAAACCACTTCCTATGAGTTTCATTAATATTCCTCATATAGATGAGGCCTTGATGAGTTATATTTGTACTTCTCCTAAGAGTATACCTTAGAAATAGAAGATAGCATCTTTGATGCTTTTTATTTTCCTAATGATTTATTTGAGCTTAATGAACCTAAAAAATATAATACTATTCAAGATACCTCTCAAACCAAATCAGGAATTGTTGTAATTGATTACCATCTTTTCACAAATCCAACCTTAGAGAATAAGGATCTTAATAAAACTGGATCTATTAAATCTCTATCTCCTTCTTCAAATATTCCTCCAATACAAATAGGTGGCCCATCCACTCTTCAAGGTGATGCTTGGGGAACCTTAGTTTTCATATCAACATTCTATAGCAATCCCAAGATCCTTGAATTTGAGAATAAAACACCTTCATTCGATGAATGTATGGCTATTGAATAAAACACCTTCATTTATATGACAAACCTTTCCAATAAAAAATTTCTTTCAATTGAAAATCTAGGTTTCCAACCTTCTCATTTCTCCAACCAATCTATACATTCTTCTCCCAGTTTTTTATCAAAATAAGAGACTATTTTGTTTGAGCTTCTTAAGGGAAACTTAATTAATTTCCCTTTAAAAGACAAGTGCAAAAATAGTAAACACGCACAAAACTATTCTCCCATTTGTATCTTTCATCAAATTATGGCCCTAAGAGTATTGAATATTATGGTTTGCAATGTAAAATTTGAGAATTCATTGATTTTGGTATGCTTTAAATAAATTGTGATGATGAATGGAACATTTTTCATGATCATTATACCTAATACATCTATATTCTTATTATGTTGATCCTTGGTATGTAATCTTTCTAGCTTATTCATTTTGCGCTCATTATCATCAGAGCAACGGATAGGGCAAGAGAAGTGAGAATGAAAGCACTCTAACTAGCATTGGGTGGGAGGGAACTATAGGGCCCCAGGTTCCCAAGTATAGGCTCAGGTCCCTCCTATCATCAATGGGTAGTCGATTACGTAGAAGCAACCAATAGATAGAAGGGGCCAGACGTAGCTCAAGATTGATTTCTAAGCCCTAAGTAAAGGAACAATAGGCATGTTGAAGCACATGTTGAATAAATAGGTTATCTATCAGTAGAAGCACCACTCGTAGCTGATGACCCTTAAAAATCAAGAGAAAGATCCTGTAAGATGTTTTGAAGATTACATGATAACGTAAGCTGCATTTGAATAGATTATAGGTGTAAGCTATGTTCGAACAGATTATAGGATGATATAAGCTATGTTCAAAAATATTGTTGAATAACCTTTCTCTCACTATGTTTGAACAAGGGCTAACCTTTCCAAATAGTAGGGCTCCATACAAGTCCCAAAAATTTTAGGTGGATCAATGGAAGCACTAGAAAAAGTGGGAACACTCCTCTGTATCTTGTACATAGGGTAAAATGTCTATTTTTCCAATCAAAAATTAGTAGTGAGGTGATAGGTACGTCTAGTGTATTACTAGTCTAATGATGGTAAGGCAGCACCCCTTATAGACTGAAATCATTAGTAAATTATTTTCTTAGGCCCAGTGGCCATAGGGAGCAGTTCAAAGAAGGGTGGGGCAAAGGGGTGGGTGGGAGGACTTATTTATGAGAAACATAATAGTAATTTTTCCTTGTCTCCTCACTTGGGGGACAAGGGTCCTATTTCATTCTCCTACTTATCTCAAGGGGTCCATTTTCTTTGTTTGTTGAATTTCTTCTTTTATGAGATGGTGTTCTTTATTGCATGCATTTTTTCTTTTACATAAGGATATTCTCATTTTCAAGAGATAGACATCCTAAGTTGCAACCTTATACTTGCTTGAAAAAAAATGTATATTATAAAAATAATCAACTTAGGGATCATAATGTGTCCTTTGTCTCTTCCTTTAGAATGCATCCAATATCCCTTGTGAACTTGTATCTTTTGTTGGATATTGCTAATGCACAAGGAGGTGATTGAGAAATTCTATATGTTTAATCACTATGCTACTGAATGGGCACTCATACTATTATCATTTGTGTTTTGTCACTGATGTCAACATATGTTTCTGTCAGGAGAATAGGCTATTTATCACAGAGTATAGATACTGTACAAATGTTTTAGATGTTGTGAAGTTAGATGAGAGTTTAGGAAGGTGTTTTGATATTATATCCAAGATCAAATCATGTAATGTTTCATATTGGATGAGCTACAGATCTTTTGGTGAAGACTGGTCACTGGACTATGACAGTGAGAAATGATAGAGTTAGTCTTTGTGTTTCTGGTATATCTTCCAGATGATATGGATTAAAGGTATGCAATCTTGAGGGATGATAGACAAGGTACTGAAGGATGTTCATTGGTCATCACAAGGTATGAAATGCTTGGTGATGTCAGTTGTGGCGTGTATTCTAGGGAAGACCTACTCAGGAGATGTAGTGTGTGTTTTTCTTGCAAACATAATTAAAGGGTGTCAGTCCTTAAATATTGTAATGTAATCATTGTATACTTTTTTTAGATACCATTGTATCCTCTTAAAATGGAAGCACTTCCATGTTAAGAGTGTTTAGCCCTCCAAGTGAGTGGTCTAGGTCATGTCAAGCACCTTGAATTAGCTCTTTTCTCAGATCATACTTGTTCTCCTCATTATGCTTCTATATGTCCCTGATTTTCACTCCAATCTGCATTTCCTAGCATTTTGGGTCAGGATCCTGAGGTTTTTGACCATAAGGTCAAAGTTGACCTTATGGGGTCAAAGTCAACCTCAAACCTAACCTAGTCAGGATCGACCTTGACCCTAACCTCGTCATTTCCAAGCTAATCCTTGACCCCTTGTCCAGATTTCAAATTTCCTTGATTTCCAGGTGTCAGGTTTTGGGGATATTTGTTTTCTTGCCTCCGGGTCGGCCATTTCAGATTTTAGAATGGTAAATCCTCAAATTGCATTTAATCTAGGTATATTTTCTAAAGGTTAGGACCTAATTGGGATTTAATTCTCCAAGGTGGCCCGTCTAGAGGATTGTGCCTTAGATCACTATAAAAGGAGGCATTCCTCTCTCATTTTATCCATCAAGTTTTCATATCTCATTCCTTCATGCATCAAGCACTCTGAAGGAGACATTGGTGATCAAGTTTTGCAATCGAGCTCTCAAGATTTTCTCAAGGTGATCAAGCAAGCATTCATTCAAGCAATCTTCCATTCAAGAAATCATCCTCTTCTCCATTCAAGTTCTCCATTGAAGATCAAGGATTCAAACATTCAAGCCTTTGAAGGGATTTGGTTCAAGCATTCAAGATTGATCATTCAAACCCTAGATCTAGCCATCATGATGATGTGATCTTCCTTCAAGATCCTTTTGTTCATCTTCAAGATCCCTTCATTCTTCCCTCAAGGTGGATTCCAAGCATACAATCATGGAGGTTTGATTTACATTTGTTGATCTTATGTTCAAGCTTTCATATCAACATACTTGATTACATTTCAAATACAATTGCATATCTATTGAATGTCATAGCTTCATTATTAGATCTACTTCTACTACTTGCTAGCATTCTCCATTTCAATTTCAATATTAAGGTTGATTCCAAACTGGGGTTTGACCGAGGCAAACCCCCCAAACAAATAACAAAACCATTTTTCTTGCAGGTACATGTGCAGAACTATAGATCTAAGCTTGGATTTGGATACCCTTTTCGCCAAACTTTCGAGATCTGCAAACAAAGTCAAAGTCAACCTTCAAAACAAAAATGTAGCCTTTGACCTTTTATGAGGGTCAAAGATGACCTCCCTTAGAATTGGAAAATATTTCAAGGTTTTGTAGATCTCGTAGTTTCGGTTCAAAATTGCAGAAATCAATAGTTTTTGAGACTATTTGACAGGGTTTTCAGTAGGTTCATTTTCGGAGGTAAGTACCTTTATCTCTTCATTTCAACATTAGTCATTTACATTTACTTTCCATATCAATACAATTCAAATGTAATTGTAAAATATTGGTTTTGGGGTCTCTTTATGTGCAAACCATTGTTTTAGGACCCCATCCATATTTTATCCTTTACAACCGTGTGTATCTTAGCAAGGGTTTATGTAATTATTTGTAATTAGGAAAGGCTTATAGGCTGACCTAATCATGAGAATTGTAATAGGGTATAAATTAGAGGTCTTTTCTTTGGAAAAGATATGGATGGAAAAAGGTGATATAAAGAGGTTGTGAAATCTGTGAGCTTGTGTTTGTTGTATGTAGAGCAGAGGTTTACTGGTTTAATTCATTGGAATTGATCAAGAAAAGACAATTGCTACTGAACAATTCAAAAAGATTGTGTATTTATTCATATACACTTGTGTTGTGAATAGTGAGTTCTGAAGGTGGATTTAACCTTATTTGGGCAATGAACCTTGGGTAGTGAGCCCTCCCTTTCTTCTTGACTCCTAATAGGTTCTTTCCTCTAACAAGAACTATGTACTATAATGTTTCAATAAGCTCCTAATAGGGCTAAATCTTCTAACAAGGATACTATACTCTCAGTACATCATTTGTGAGTGCTAATTCCCACCAGGGTTTTTACCTTTAATAGGGTTTCCCTAACACCAAAATATTATGTTATTGTGTTAGGATCTATTGTTTTCATTGGATCTGATATTGTTACTACCTAAAGTTTAAAGTTTAATAATCTTTCATACAATTGATTCACCAACCCCCCCCCCCCGCCCCTCTCAGTTGTATTGTGGACTGTTATATCATAACAATTGGTATCAAAGCTTGGTCCTCAGAGAGAAAGCTTAATAGCTTGAGGTGATCTTGGAGATGGCATTCTATAGGAAGGATAGTCTGAAGTTTGATCTTGAGAACTTTGACAGTTGGAAGAACAAGATGTGAACTCATTCGTTGTGTTTGGGCATCGACTATTGGATAATTACAAAGAATAAGGTAGATATGAACAATGAGAGTGATTTTCCATCAACTACTGATGATGAAAAGAAGGTAGTCTCATAAAACATGGTCGCAAGGGAAGCACTGATAAGCGCACTATCTGAATGTGATTTTATTGAAGTTAAAGACTTGGATTCAGCATATGAGATTTGGAGAAGATTAGAAGCATTATGTGAAGGAGACAAATATACCAAGAAAGTGAAGTTACGGAACTAGAAAACCAAGATGGAGAAGCTACAAATGAAAGATGATGAAAGCATTAGGGATTATGTTCAAAGGGTTACAAAAGTTGTGGTTGGAATCAGAAATTGTGGAGGCACTTATGATGAAGAAGAATTTGTTGTGAAGATCCTTAGATCATTGACACCTATATAAAAGTTTAAGGCTGTGTCTATTCAAGAGACTATACCCTTAACTCTGAATTTTAGCAAAGAGATGTTGATTGCAAAGCTAACTACCTTTGAGGCTGCTGAAATGGGAGATTCTGTACCTAAAGTGGAACCTGCATTCAAGGCATCTGCACACAAGAAAATGTCTGCACTTCCAAGCACTAGCAGTGAAGACCTAAAAGAAGAGCTTGGTGAGTATGCTAAGGAATGGGAACAGATAATGACAGAGGAAAGAAAGATGGATGAACTTGTTGCACTAGTTGCTAGAAGAGAAAAGAGAGGTAAGGAATAATTTATAGGAAAGTTACCCTTGAAATGTTTTTCATGCAATAAAGTAGGTCATTTTGCATCTAGATGTCCTACAAGAGTTCCTAAGTACAAACCTAAGTTTTTCAAGTCTAAAAGGGATAAAGACTGTTATTATTCTAGTGAAGGAATTTTTTATGATGATGATTTAGATTATGAAGAGATTGGATTTGTTTCTATTAGAGATGAACTAGTGCATGAGGAAAAGTCTTCAGTATCTCATGTTGACAAGAAAATTGAATGGATAATAGATAGTGGTTATTCACATCATATGACTGGAGATAGAAACAAGTTTGTTAAATTAATGAAGTATGATGGTGTGTTGTGAGATTCGGAGACAATCTTCCTAAACCTATCATAGGCATAGGATATATTACTTTGGATGGAAAGACTAATATAGATAATGTGTTGCTTGTTGATGGACTGAAACATAACTTGTTGAGTGTTTGATAGTTAATGGATAAAGAGTTTCAATTAAGTTTTGTTAATGGTAAATGTTTTATCAGAAGTAAGGCAGGTAAGCTGATTGCAACCAGTACTAAATCTAGAGGTAATGTATTTGAATTAAATACATTTGAAGCCTCTTATTTTTTTGCAAAGGTAGATGATAGTTGGTTATGGCATATAATATTTTGTCATGTTAATTTTGATAACATTGTGAAGGCAAGTATGGCTAATGAAGTAAGAGATCTGTCGAAGATTGTGAAACCATCTAACACTGTATGTAGATAATGTGTTATGGGAAAATAGACTAGAAGTAGTTACAAAAGAAAAGCATATACATCAAAAGGAAAGTTGGATTTGGTACATACTGTGCGTGTGAATTTTGTACCTAGTTGGAGACACAACACTTCAGTAAAACATTAGAGGTTAGCAAATCAAGAAACCTGCAAATAAGAAAAATATAGCTAACCAGGAGATTTATTGCCTTCTAGTAGGTGTGAGTATGGTATTCTTAGATTCAAACTGAGATTAGTGACAATGCAACACCTAAATGAAGGATTTAATGCTAAAAGATGGATGAAAGATGAATGCAGATTAATCTATTTTTTTGGATTTTGTATGCAATAAGATGAAAAACTGATATGAAACTAGTCTAGAATGGATTGAAATGATATGAAAATTGATCTAACAATGATATACTATGAATGAATGCTATGATTGCTCAAAAACAATAACAAAAATCTCACAATCATCTTGTTCACAAAAGCTTGATTCTTCAGATGCAAATTCACCAGAGTAAGTATGCAAATTCGAGGGATCTCTTTTGTGAAGACCTGAGCCTTGATTATATAGAAATCCAGGGCTTGAGGATGCATTGAGAAAAGCCATAAATCACTCTTGATAAACTCAGGTTGATTTTTGAGTTAACAAGAAATCAGGAATAAATCAACTCATAAAATCATCCAAAAGAACTTTTTAACTCAAAATAGAGTTTAGTTCACTTTTTCAACTCACAATCACATGTTGAGTTTAGAAAGTTAACAAATTAAAATTGATAATTGATTTAAAGTTGACTGCTTTTTTGATTGTGCATGATTTAATATGAATTAATTTAAAAATAAAGTGATTTATTCTCAACTTAACTGATTTTGAATTTAAAATAACTGATTTATGGGTTAATCAATTATTAAATCAAACTTTTATCCCAAACTATATCATTAAATATTGACAACTAGATTTAATCAATTAAATAGAATTCAATTGATTATTCATAGGATTTTTTTATTTATTGTCAAAATTAAATAATATAAATTAGGAATAAATATGATAAATTAGGAATATTCCTTGATTTAGAAGTAGGATAAAATCAATTAGGGTTTGGATAAACTGATGTGTAGATGTGCCTTAGGTTAGGACATTGATGTCGATTTCATTCGATTTGTTGATGTAGGAGGTTAATGAACCTATAGCCCATTTTCGGGGTATTACATTTTTCCCCTCTTTGAATTACTGTGCGAAGTGCAGTGGTTCAAAGATTAATCTAGTTTTGATGATGATGTGGACTCAGTTATGTGGTGGAGAAACTAATCCTGAGAGATTAACCGATTTTAAGATAGAAACTGATTGATAGATTTGAAGATGTTGGTGATTCAGGTCCTGATTGACCAAAGAATCAAGATGATGCTAACTATATAAAAAATGAACCAGTGATTATGAAGAAGTGTCAAAATACCTGATTCAAAACCTATGATTACAAAGAACTGACTGTCCTGACTCCAGACCTGATTGTCCAAAGGAATCGAAAGGATGCCAAATTTGAACCCTTCAGTTACGAAGAATCAAGAAAATAACACAACTGAACTGATGGTTACGAATAGGTGATACAGTTCACAAGATTGATTAGGATACCAAATTGATATGGATCTTGATGAATTTGATATACCCCGAGCAATGAGGTCTTTTGATGAATCAACAACTAGACGTGGTTGTTGTGTTGATTACTAAAAAAAGATTTGATTTACAGATTTGATTGATGTGCAATACCATACCCCCTTCGGGATGAAAATCAAAATTTGACAAGAAAAGTCAGCGTTAATGGTTTAGAAGCATGTTAATTGATTTTAGAATTGGTTCTGCATGTCTGGAGACACGTTCTGCATTGTTTGGAGGTCTTGAAGACTAAGTTTGATCAGGTTTGACCATGAGTTGAATATGGTTGACCAATTTAAAATTTTGATAGTTTGACGAAAGATAATCAGTTAAGTTGAAAATTGGATTTCTATGATGATTAGAAGATCAATTATGTAAGCAATCAGTTGTCTTGGCTCCAAAAATTTTAAATCATGATTTTGACAATGTAAATGATCTCATATTTCAATTTTGATCCAGAAAATGGATTCAGAACATCGATATTACCTAGGGGTGCAATTTTTACGCAAAATGTAGCACTTTAAAAAATTAGGTCAAAACCTATATAATGCCTAAAAGGGTCATTTTCAATTCATTTCAACCTTTTGTCTTTTGTTAACTTTGTAGAGCCCTCTGAGAGAAAAATGGACAAGATGGCAGTTCTAGTCTCTTCATATTGATTTGAGCATAGCCAGTGACACCAGCGACCTCCCCAGTACGAGAACCTGGTAAGTGGACCTTTGTGCCTCTCTATGAATTCAAATTTTCCATGTTTTTAGCTTTTAGGATCTTTTTCGTACGTTTCAAGTTTTTGAATTTTTGCACCATAGAAACTCGTATGACAATCTGCTTGGACTCGTACGAGTTTTCAACTTCCCATAGAGTGTCATCCCCGTTAGTACCATAAGTCGTATGAGAGGGACCCATCTGTTGTATGACATTTCGTCGAGTCCCTCAAGTGTCATACGAGAACCTCTATATTGTCATGTACACATGAAATGTCGTACGGGAACCCATATAAACTCATATGAGTTTTGACACCAGTCTGAAAACTCGTATGGAAAACAACAAGTGTTTTTCTCATGCTTAGGTCAAATTTTTTATTATTCTAATTTCTTAGGCTGATTCCTTAGCATATAATGTACCTTCTAAAGTATTCAACTTTTCAATTTCTGTACTTATAGCCTAATTTTTTACCAAGTTACTGATAGGGTACCTTGTTTCTATGTTTTGTAGGTCGTCTATCTTGATGTACATGTCTAGATTTCATACCCTGTGACCTAGAGACTCTGTGTGTCACTGCCTGACCCTCTTAGAGTGCACCTAGCTGCCTGTGGATTTGAGTATTTGATACGATTTCCTAAGATTTGGGTGAACCATGGTTTACTTACTACGTTGATCAAGAGATTCTATTCAGAGACACATACATTTCATTTTCCTACTGGAGAGATCACCGTTACTCCAGAGTATGTGTACAAGATACTCCCAATACCTTTTCATGGTCCTCGGCCTGACTATATCAGTGCAGGGAATGCTAGCCTTCATGCTTTTTAGACACTGTTTGGTGATGATGATCAGTTGGTGCAGTCTATCTCTTGGGATGCATTGGTCCAGAGATATGGGTAGACCCATATAATAGAGTGCATCATAGCAGGGATGATCAGTGGGATCATCATGTCTGACCATCAGTAGAATGGTCTTCTGATGGCCTAGGCCCTGGTGGTAGCATGTATGATGGCTACACCTTCTGAGTTGCGATGGGGTCAATGCTTTCTTGCACACATGTTCTCAGAGATGCATGAAATAGTGTATCATGAGGGAAAGTCTTTTTCTTCTGGGGCACTAGTATTATAGATTTGAGTATGGAAGCACATCCCAATATGTCGACCGGTATGCAGCAAGGGGAGATAGCCATAGGAGCCCCTCATTTATAGATATTTAGGATATGTGACATAGGTTCAGATGGGCATCATTGAGTACTGGAGGCATTTCCTTGATGACATGACCTTTGTCATTTGGAGACCATATCTACAAGTGGAGGCATGGCTGACTGCTCATGCTCAGTTAAGTTACTTCTGTCAGAGTCAAGTGCTGATAGGTTGATCCACTACTATCCTTGAGTATTTCATCATTACACGAGTGTGGAGACAGTATGGCATCATCCAGGATGCACCACAGGACTATGCCACATATGCACGGATGGTCTGAGAGCTAGGATTAGGTTGGACAACTCATCTATCTTATGCCCTGTATAGCCAGGAGTACACTGGGTATGTACCAAGAGATTGGGACTACAGGCCATAGGTTAACGAAGCTGGGGTCACAGTTGCTTTCATTGCTTGGTTGGTAGAACACCCTATGCATTTATTTTTTGATCCTATAGAGTTGATCCTGACCATGGAGGAGGCTATAAAGTTTATAAGTGCAACGATGGGTAGAGGCCAGAGACATCATGATGTACAAATACCAGTAGTGCAACCTACACCACCTAGGCCTAGAGTAGTTGTTACACCCCAGAGACCAGTTGGATAGATAAGACCACCTCACCCTCTGAGTTCTATAGCAGGAAAACTTGTAGTTCTTCAAAAGAGACATACCAAAGGAGAGAGTGGTACACTAGGTAGCATTGGTAGTGCGGATGAGGTACTAAGTGCATAGCAAGATGTGGGTGGTGATGCTAATGCTACACAGGCTAATCTAGACTTTGATTTAGGAGATGAGGTTAGATGCTACAAGGTGCACAAAGAAGAGGCTGTTGATCATCCAATAGAGGATATAGATATGCCAACTATGGATGTAGAGCCTGGATTGAGGCAAACTCCTTAGGACATTATTAGGTGACTCAGGTTGCAAATTAGGGACATGAAGCTGCAGAGCACCATATTTGAGATACAAATGAAGGAGTCTAAGAGGTAGAGTTTAGAGTAGGAGGTAGATGTTAGACAAATGCAGGTAGAGATTGTAGATCAGACTATATGGGCTTCCTATTATGTGTCTACATACTATGCCACTGTACCTATTGCATAGAGAGTACCCACTTACTCTCAGTATATGGTTGCTTCAGAGGGAGCCAAAGCATTGTGGGCTGATCTACCACCAAATGCACCTCCACCACCCCCACCAGATGCGGAGGAGTAGGTAGACAACTGATCTATCATGTTGTTGTCTAATTTTTTCATTTTGTCCATACACATTGATTTGTTCTGATAGCTCACATAAGCTCATTCTTTTGTATATTGTGCCATTAGTGCACCCCTAACTATTCCAAGGTTTTATGATATATATGAGATCAATTTTTGGGTTATGACTTCATATGTACTTGTCATTTTGTGTATGATGATTATATCATGTGATGCAAATGTTTGAAATGCTTTGATTAGTGTAGAATGTATGGATTATGCAATGCAATGGTTTCTCCCAAATGTATGGATTATGCAATGTAGTTGATTATGGATTATGGAAATGTATGAGTTGTTTTATGCTTTATGGGTGTACATGTATGTAATGCAATGAATGTAATGGAATGATTATGATTGTAATGTAAATGCAATGATACGCATGATATATTTTGTAGGTATTGATGAAGAAAAGTACTCAATTATTTGTCAAAAAGGATGTTTAACCCAGGATGGTGATGGCTTGTTGATCTATGAAGAGACCTTCATGTGAGATTATGTCCTCATGTCATGTTTAGTGTTGAAGAATTGTTTAAGCATCATGTTTATTTGGAAATCATGAGATAAATGCAATCATGCAAAGTGAAAAGTGACATGCAGAATGAAATGCAAACCTAGGACCTAGGACCTAGTCACTAATCATGTGTCAGTCATTTTCATCACTGAATATTTTATTAGGTAACCAGAGAAATCAATACAATATCCACTAGCTAGACAACTATGAACATATGAATATTGATTGTTACTTCAAAAGTCAATACAAATCCCACTGGCTAGATAACCATGGACTTATGAATATGGAATTTTTGTCAGAATGTAGGATTAGATATAAGCACCAAGGCATAAACATCAAGATGACCTAAATATCATGTCCATTTTAATATAGCAATTTGTATAAGCATTAGAACATAAACATTATGATGACCTGAATACGCCTTGTGGACAAACACACCAAGCAATCGAGAGATCATTTTAAGTCCGTTGTGAATTACCTGCAATGATCCTTTATCATTCACATCCTTGGGTAAGATCGCATTTCATAGTAGGAGTAAGAACTTACTCAAAAAGACAAGAGTTAGATAAAAATTACTTGAAGCATCTGGGTATCGATGGTCGAGGTACACATGGCCATCCAATACATGATGGAGGCACTTATAGTGGACACCAATTCAATCTAGAATTTCCAAAGTTGTTAGATTTTCACTCAAAGTAGAAAATAAAGAAAGGATTATGCCCCCAATCATCACTCTCTAAATCCTATGAAGGACATCATCAAAGAGCTCAAGGGTGAAAAAAATGCAAAAATCTCAATGCGAATCAGTAAGCATACAAGGAGATAAAAGCAATGAAGCAAACATTGTTTTCAGTTTGTTGTTGATGTTTGTTTGTGTTTGATTGCAAAATCCTTTCTGCTAAGGAGACAGACACACTGACTCAAATGAAGCTTCAAAGGATTCTGATTGGATATGACTTGTTTAAGGTATACTAGAGACCATAGGATATGACATTGATTGCCCCCAAGTTGAAACTTTGATAGAATATAGACATTTTGCCGATTGGTGCACAGACCGACTTTATTGAAAACAGGATGCAGAAACAAACTGGGAGATATGTACAAACTAAAGCAAGACTAAAAGCTAGGAAAGACCAAGATTGCATTGATAGATGGAGCATTTTGAACAAGTGGCACCTGTTTGTCAGGTTTTCACCATCTTGGCAGAGATTCTATTTTTGCTACCAAGGTGCCTGTTTCCAAGTTTTCACCAAGGCACTTTTTCTTTATCTCATTTTTTTGTATTTTTACCTTTTCAAATTTTTTTTGTATTTTTCATTTTTTCAATTTTTTTGTGAATCATCAAGGTGCCTATTGCTAGGTTTTCACCAAGATGTTCATTTTTTCAGCACTTTTTCTGATTTTTATGATTTTTTCAAAACATTTTACCATAGACTGAATATCTTAGGCATATAATTTTTTAGATGAAGAACATTGATTGGTTCTTGGAGTTATTCTTTTTTAGTCATTAAGAGTTGATAGGCTCTAGAGCCAAAAGTAGTAGTGATAACAAAGGGACCCATCCATTTGGGTTCAAACTTCCCCTTGCATTCTCGATGTGTTTGATTTTTAGCATTCTCTCTCAAGACTAGATCGCCAACCTAAAATTCTTTGTGTCTGACTTTTTTGTTGTAGCCTCTAGACATTCTTTTCTGATATACTCCAAGATGATCATATGTTGTTTGTTTGGACTCATCTATTAGTTCAAGTTCTTGTAACCAAGACACTCTGTAGTCATCATCAGTTACTAGACCATGCATTCTAATTCTTAGTGATGGGATTTCAACCTCAATAGATAGTACCACTTCAAACCCATAAATTGAAGTGAATGGTATAGCCCCTATGGGCATTCTAATACTTGTTCTATAGGCCCAAAGAGCTAGATTGATCATGAGATGCCAGCCTCTTCCTATTTTATTAATTATTCGATGCAATATTTTCAATAGATTCTTATTTGATGCCTCTACTTGTCCATTCCCTTGAGGATAGTATATGGACAACCAATGTTGTGTTATCTTGAATTTTGAGCATAAGGAATGTAGGTCCTTGTTCTTGAATTGTCCACCATTATTTGTGACTATAGAATGTGGAATACCATACCGACATATGATGTAGTTTAGAATGAACATAGAGGTTTCCTTGTCGGTTGCTTGAGTTAAAGGAACTGCTTCTACCCATTTTGTGAAATAGTTTGTAGTTGTAATGATATGGGTATGCCCATTAGAAGAATGTGGATAAATAGCACTTATTAGATCAAATGCCCATTGTTGAAAAGCCCATTGTGTAGTAAAGGGAATAAGATCTCTCCCTAGTACATGAATCAAGTTTCCATGTACTTGACACTTTTGAGAGTTCTTTGCATATTTGATAGCCTCCTTGTCCATTTCAGGCCAATAATACCTAGCCCTAATAAGTTTTCAAGCCAGTGTTAAACCATTGGAATGTGATCCACATATACCATCGTGGACTTCCTCTAATGCACGTTGAGACTCTTCACATTCTAAACACCTAAGAAGTGTACCATCTAGACTCTATTTGTATATATCATTACCAATGATGACATACCGTGATGCATTTTAGATAAGGTATCATTTCTCATGGTGGTTGAAGGAATCAGGGATGATTTGGTCTTTAAGGTAGGAGTATAGGTTTTTGTATCTGGAAGAATCATGACCCACAATAGTGCAGATCATGCAGGTTTTAGGGGAATCATATGCATGAAGCAGCAATGCTTCTACCAGGAACTTGTAACGTAGCTCATATTCAGGCTACTCTAGTAGAGATGATAGTGTTGCCATAGCATTTGCATCCTTGTTCTCCATTCTAAGAATTTTCTCAAACGTGATAGATATGAAATATTTCTTTAAGTCATCTACCATGCATTTGCATGGAACAATTTTCTCATCTTTTGTCTAGTACACATCATTGACTTGGTGTATAACTAGCTGTGAATCTCCATGAATGTGCAACTCTATTACTCGCCACTCAATTGATATCTTCATACCATTAAGTAGAGCTTCATATTCAATAATATTGTTTGTGCAAGGAAATTTTAGTCTGAAAGCTTTGGGTATTGAGTAACCTTGTGGTGTGATGAATAATATTCCTGCTCCAAATCCATTATGTGTGTAAGATCCATCAAAGAAAAGATGCCAAGTCCTAGAAGATATGTGCATGAGGGATGAATCAGGAAATTCCATCTGCAATGGTGTATCATCAAACCATGGTGCTTCATCTAGTTGATCTGCAATGAATTGGCCTTTAATAGCTTTTCTCTCAACATATTCTATGCCAAATTCACTCAATAGCATCACCCATTTAGCTAATCTACCTGTGAGGGCAGCATTGCTTAGTAGGTACTTTAGTGGATCAATCTTACCTATTAGTTGTGTTGTATGAGCTAACATGTAGTGTCTCAATTTTTGTGATGCAAAGATCATAGCTAGACAAGCTTTCTCAATCATTGAATAGTTCTTCTCATATGCTACCAATGTTCTACTGATGTAATAAATAGCTATTTCCTTCTTATTTTCATCATGTTGCACTAGCAATGCCTCCAGTGATGTATCTATGGCAGAGACATATAGACTCAATGGCTTCCATTGAATAGGATGCATCAAAATAGGAGGATTTGATAGCTACTACTTGATATGATTGAAATTCTTTTCACATTCTTCATTCCATGCAAAATTCACACCTTTATGTAATGTTTTTGTGAAAGGCTATGCTATGTCGGCTAGCTGAGATATCAAAAGTCCGATTGATTTTACCCTCCCTTGTAGAGTTCTCATTTGATTGATATTTTTGGGAGGTTGCATCTCCATGATAGCTTTGACTTTAGCAGGATCTACTTCAATGCCCTTCTTTGAAACAATGTAGCCTAGGAGCTTTCCAGAAGTAACACCAAAAGAACACTTTTTAGGGTTTAGTTTGAGACTAAACTTCTCCATTCTATCCATTTTTTTGCTCAAGTCATTCAAATGTTCTAATCTTATCATAGACTTAGCTAAGGTGTCATCAACATAGTCTTCCATGGTTCAATGTATCATGTCATGAAAGATAGATGTCATGGCCCATTGATATGTAGCACCAATGTTCTTAAGACCAAATGGCATGACATTCCAACAAAAAGTACCCCATGCACATGTAAAAGCTATTTTTTCTTGATCTTTTGGAGCAATTTTGATTTGATTGTATCCAGAGAAACCATCCATTAAAGAATACATTTCAAAGCCCGTAGTCATATTGATGTTTGGTAATGGAAAGTCATCCTTAGGGCATGATTTGTTTACATTTCTGAAGTCCATGCATACTCTGATAGATTTGTCAGGTTTTGATACTAGAACAATGTTAGAGATCCATTCTGCATAATCTATAACTCAGATAAATCTAGCTTTTAGTAACTTTTCTAGCTCAGCTTTGAGAAGGAGTGCAACATGTGGATGCATCTTTCACAACTTCTATTTAATAGATTTGACTCCTGGAGCTATAAAGAGATGATGCATTATCAGATTTGGATCTAACCTCATCATATCTAAATACTTTCATGCGAAGTTGATTTTCTTTTCTGTTAGGAAAGTAGTGAATTCTTGTTTCTCTTCCTCTAATAGGGATTATGCTACATGAATCGGTTGTGGTTCCTCTATTGTACCCAAGTTGATAGATTGAGTTGGTTCTATCAATACTAGAGATCTATCCTATAAATGACTCAGAAGGACATCAAATATCTCATGCTCAGGTGCCTCAGAGAGGTTTTCACCTTCGAATACATCTTTTGTTTTTACTATTTTAGGCTCTGTGACTGCCACAAAGTGGTTTTCACCCTCATAACTCTTTTTCTTTTTACTCTTATTTTTCTAACTGAGATATTTGATATCTGACTCTATCATGCTAATGCTAGGTTCACTAATGGAAGTTGTCGTAGGTTCCACTACATTGAGGTATCAAGCAAGGCCATAGTTAGTTGGAAAGGTATGGATATCTTGGTTTGGATCGGTGGCTGTTTGGTCATTAAGCTCTAGATGTTGGATAGTCAATGTAGGGGAGGATTGGGAAATAGTGTTCATGCATATGGTGTTGTCATCATTGGTCCTAACTTGACTCTTGAATTCAAAGGTGATATTACTACTCAGAATGTTTAATTCATGAATAGTCCCAACGTCATTATTGGATTCCACTTCAGCCATAGGTGGATTAGACTCACTAAGTTTGTCATTTCTCTCTAGACTCACATTGGATTTAGGTGAATATTGGTGAATGACATCAATGTGTTTTTCAGTGATAAGCTCATCTTCTTCTAGAATGACTACCCATTCATAGTCATTTGATTCTTTATCTGGATCTTGAGGAAATATGAGAACACGTGTAAAGTCAGGATGAATCCCCCAAGAGGGATGACCTTCAAATTCTGAGTGGAATTCATACTCATGGGAGTCTATTTCAGAATCACTATTGTATCCCAAGTATTCAGCTATTGTGGGAGGTTTACCTTCTTCTTGCTTAGTAGTGGGTTCTTATGTATCTACTACATTGATATTATCCTTAGGTTTTTATTCATCTTTAAGAAGATCTAGTATTTCTTGAGGTAAACATTCATAAGGAATAAGATCAGAGGTGTTTGAATCATCACTATCTAACTATGGCGATTCCTCCTTTGGCTGAGTTTCTGTTGATGGTTCAATCTGCTCTAAGACATGTGGAGAATTTTTGCTAAGATGAAAAGGTTTCTTTTGATATCCCATGCCTATAGTATCTTTGGTCATCCTTCTACAGTGTTCAACTAGTTTTTCAATGCCTTTGTATCTTGTTCCTAGAGGTCCTTTTCCAGTGTATCCCATTTTAGACATGAGTTTATGACCTGGTCCATAAGATTCGACGAGGATTTTAGGTGTTTTAGAGTCACATTTCTGAACTATCTGGGATTGAGACTCATCTTTGTATAACCATGCTATTATAACTTCTTCTTCATCATATTCTTGCTTGGACACTTTCTCTGTGATAAAACTTCCATTAAATATGACCTAAGATTCTTTAGTTGTAGGTTTCACCTTGTCTGAAGGTTGTCCATAAGATTTTGGGGACAATGAGAGAGATGTGAGAGATAGAACTGGCTCCATTGTGTATTCTCCCATGCTTGTGTTTTTTATTTTGACTTATTTTTCAATATCTTCCATCTTGGATGTTGAGGCAATATCTATTTTCTTGGGGAAAGATTCTCTATTATGTGGAACAAGCTTGTCAGCACTTTCTTTCAAGACATTGCAAGAGGTAGATATGTCGACTGGGATCATTACCTCTACTCCATCATAAGGAAATTTCACACATTGATCTAGATTAATGGAATAGCTTACTTTTCATGTATCTAAGGCCTCCCTACAAGAATTTTGTAAGTCAAAGGAAGATCTAGAACTTGACAGGTGATGTCTTTGATAACTGGTCCTATTCTGATAGGTAGGACAATTGTTCCTTTGGAAGATCTTTCTTTCTCATCATATTCTTTTATGGTAATATTCTTTTTAGGATGAATAGCATCTTCTCATAATCCCAGTTGAGTGATCAATTTATAGGAACATATATTTTGACCAACGCCTCCATCTATCAACACACATTTGACATGATGGTTTTGGATCAAGACTTCAATGTGCAAGGGATGGTTATGCGGATGACTCAATGAATTGTCATCTTCCTCTGAAAAGGAGATATACTAGGGTGATGTCAGATGACCAACCATAGTCTAGATTCTATCTAGATCAAGATTGTCAGGAACATTGGAACCAAGCAGGGCTTTGTCCAGAATAGGTCTATGAGTAGGAGATATTTGAAGCAACTCAAACATGGATATTTTTGCATTGGTATGCTGGAGTTGTTGGATAATACTGTATGAAGTCTCTCTGGTCTCTTTTGGAGTTGATTTTGAGGTAGCCCTCTATTTAGAAGTAGATGAGAGATTGAAAGGCACCTTAGGGGCATTTGATGAACCCAAGTTTTGTCCTTGTAGGTGTACCTGAGCTTACGATCAAGTTATTGCATTTGTTGATTAATTATCTCTATCCTTTTTCACAATAGTGATGACATTGCAATGTTTAGATAGGCATGGTTCAACCATGTTAATGACATCATTATTTCCAGAGTAGGCGTAATTGACTTTAGCACCCATGTTAGGCTTAGAAGATGAATCTCCTTGATTATGCTTCGGAAATGGTTCTGTGAATGTTGTATGATGATTGTTGGTTTTGTGATTGTCAATTACAATTTCTCCTTCATCAATTTTTCTTGAATGAGATGCTTTAAGTGCATGCAGTTATTGGTTTTATGACCTTTGTTTCGATGGAAGTCACAAAAATTGATCTCCTTCCACCATTTAGGTTTAACTTCAGGATCATATGGTTTTATCTCAGGCAACATGATGATTTTGTTTTCCAATAGAATTTTCATGGCAGATTTTAAGGACTCACCCAAAGGAGTGAACTCGCACTTTGGTTTTGTAGCCCATGGTTTATAGTCATTAGACTTTTTAATGGATTTAGATGCCTTTTGTTCAGAAGCTTTTATGGCTTGAGTGCCCATAGTGAGATTGAATGCAGGTGCCTTTGATGGAGCATTGATGTGATCGACAACACCATCTGTTACAATGTTCTTGTTCTTAATCTAGAATTTGACTTTGTCTTTGTTGTTGGAACTAGAACCAGATTCATACTTGCTATATTTGTTAATAGATATGTCTCCCTTACAAGAAAGCACATTTTCAATTTTTATGACATTTTCCACCATTTTCTCAAAAGAAGCATGATTTTGCATTTTTAGATGATAGTTGAGTTCCAGAATTAGATTGTTGATGAAGATTTCAAGTTTTTCAGTTTCCAGAATATAGATAAAACTTCTTCCTCCATTGTTTGAGGAAAGTCAGGAAGGGTTCTCCTGTGTTTTGTTTTAGATTGTAGATATCGATCATGGTGATTGGATGTTGAATATTGTAGGAGTATTGTTGGTAGAATAGTTTGATCAACTCCTAAAAAGTTTTGATTGTTAGAGGCATTTTAGAGAGCTAATGAATAGCTGACCCTCCCAGAGATCGAGGGAAAATATATATTAGGTTGGTTGGTTCATGCATAAAATCCATAGATTGAGTATAGAATTCTTTGACATGATCTTGAGGATCAGAGTTTCCATCATACTTATCATATTTTGATATCTCCACTCTTTTTTGGGAATGGTGGCATGTACAAGTTTTTATCAAATGGAAAGGGGCATAGAGCCTCCATAGAAAATTCTTTAGGTTCTTTCTCTTTTTTCATCTTGTTTAACTTGACTTGTATAGCATGTATTTGTTTCATCATGGTTGTGATAGGAGTTTCTTCCTCTTGAGTGACGATATCTTCAACATTATAGTTTGGAGGAAGTTTGGCTCCTTGTCGAGATAGGTCCAAGAAGTAGGCTTCTTTCTCTTCTTGCAAGAAATGTTTCATCATTTTTTGAAATTCATCATAATTTCTATACCGCTCAATTTCAGATGGGGTTGGTTCTGGATCTCCTCCATGATTAGATTGATGACCTTGAGAACCTTGGTTTCCTCCTCCTTGAGACATTGTATTGTTGTGAGGACTACCAAGGATTGATTGATGTGGAATTTGTTGATAACCTTTGTGAACTGATACAGGAGGAGTTTTGTAACCACCTTTCAAGTAGATATTTCCAAGAGAGTCTTCTCCAAATAAATTGGTGTCTTAAGGTTGATGACATGTTTGAGCAATGACAGAAGATGCCACTGAAGAGAATTGGGGTTGTTCTCCTTGTTTTCTTTGTGAGGAAGCTCTAGTTTCCACCATTAACTTCAAGTGAAGAAAAAGAGAAAGATTAAGAAAACTAAAGAATGACTTGTTCAAGAAGATCGAATGATGCAACCTTGTCAAGATTGGGTTGATTGAAGATTGATTTGGATGTAAATGAAAGATATTGTGCCCTAGATGTATGGGTAGATGCCCAAAGGATGGCAGACATGAGCTCAGAACACTTGGCCATTTTGCTAAAGACTGAATTAGAAGATGATTTGACAAGGTTTTAACACAGGATAAATGTGATTCAAATCGATAAATCAAAAGACTGGATCAAACTCAAGAGACCACTTTCAGAAAATCAATTGGATTCTTCTAGTTTCTACTTTGTTCCTAACACAATAAATTTTCTGACAAAATCTGGAAGTTGGTTATAAAAACTAGATTTCTAACAAATTTTGGAGGCTTCTAACAACTTTGTAAAATTTTGATACAAGTTTCTCCAGCCTCGTATGAGTTTGGGTTAGGTTGGGCATGATAGTTGACAAGGCCCGTATGATAATTGACACCAGGTTTTGATTTTTCTTGATTTTTATTACAACACTCATATGACAGTATACAGTCTCACATACAACAATCTTGGGGTTCTAGCATGATAGTTGACAAAAATCATATGACTTTTGCAGTTTCAGGATGACTTTTGACACCAAAAAGGATTTTTGCTCCAGGTTTTGCAATTTTTTTAATTTTTTAGTATCAGGTTGTTTGCAAAATTTTCTATCCAAGTTTGAAGATCTATGTAGTAGTTTGTCTTGGGTTTGTTCACTTTCAATAACCAAATAGATATAAGGCACGTAGAATAGCAATCAAGGGAACAAGCAATCATCTTCAAAAAATGAGTAAGGGACAAAGAAACCTTGCACATGAACAAGAATAGTGACTTATTTTTCTAATCCCTAAAAATGCTACTTGTTATGTTCTCAAAAAGTTTTTCAATCATGCAAATAGTCCTAGAAAATAAAAATTTGGCTACACTGGGGTTTTTAGTAATGGTTTGACTCTGCAAATTTTGTAATCTCAAGAGGGAAAAATCCAATCTAGAAACATTAGGGTTTTGACACAATCTGAGAATTTAGTCGATCAAGAGCTACTGAGGAGATCTGATAGCCCAATAAGAGACTACACCTATGGAGATTTCTTCCACAAGGACATTTATATAGTGGTTGTTGCTACCATGACAAAAATGGCTATTATTGCTTGAGTTTTTGTCCACGCGGTTGACCCAATAAAGGGAATGTCCACTATGATTAACCCTTTCTAAAGGTGACTCACAAAAAGGACCATAGGAGGACTTAGTTCAGATTCAAGGATCTGAGTTTTTGATACTACCCAAAAAGGGAGTAGAGCATAATCCTCTAGTCTCTTCACTTCACCAAAACATAACAAACAAATCAATTGACATGCTAAGACTGAAATTAACTCACCAAGGTTCGTGATGTCAACAATAATGTCTACCGAGCTCTCTAAGTGGGACCAAGAGAGAATGTACCGATCAAAGTTGAGGACTAAACCAAGTAGAACGTGAGATAATAACAATATCCTCCCTACCTACAAGGGGATCTATCTTCAAGAAGAGCTTTACATGCAAAACAAGTGAATGAAGCCCACTCCCTCAAGAACTCCATAAATAGTGTTCATAGGGCCTAATTACTATGTGTAATAGATATGCAAAAAGTAAATCTATGTTCTTTTTAGAGCCCAAAATTGAAGTGTGATTTATAAAAGCAAGGAAGACACCCGAGCCAGACATGTGAGAGATTCATTTTATGTCCCAAATCAAAATGTTATCAGATCGTAGAAGAATACATGAGTTCCTACACAACGTGCTTAGTAGATTTTACCTAATTTTTAATTTTTTTGCACTTTCCCATGAGCCAAAATAGTAAGTACCAATCAAAAACAACAGATATCAATTGTTAGGGTTAGCTTTCAGTCCAAATTTGAAATCAAAATCTGAAAGACTACCTATAAATTTGATACGACAAATGAATTTATAGTACCAAAACTCGTACGACAATGTGTTACCTCTCGTATGAAAATCCAGGCACAAAACGATAATGGGTTTGTGCACACATCACAGAGTAAGTCCCAAATGACAATACCAAACAACCAGGATGATTCTTGAAATTGCCAAATATCGTACGACAATCAATAGGTCCTAGTATGATAATCTATAAAATGTCATACAAAAATTGTATGGACAGAAAATAAAAATTGCAACTTTGAGAGAAGATGATAGAAAATTGATTAGAAAAGAATGAAAACCCATTTCAAGGGCCCACAGTGGGTGCCATAAATGTGTGTGTGAATTTTGTACCTAGTTGGAGACACAACACTTCAGTAAAACATTAGAGGTTAGCAAATCAAGAAATTTGCAAATAAGAACAATATAGCTAACCAAGTAATTTACTGCCTTCTAGTAGGTGCGAGTATGGTATTCTCATATTCAAACTGAGATCAATGACAATGCAATACCTAAACGAAGGATTTAATGCTAAAAGATGGATGAAAGATGAATGCAGATTAATCTTTTTTTTTGGATTTTGTATGCAATAAGATGAAAAACTGATATGAAACTAGTCTAGAATGGAATTAAATGATATGCAAATTGATCTAACAATGATATACTATGAATGAATGCTATGAATGCTCAAAAAAAATAACAAAAATCTCACAATTTCCTTGTTCACAAAAGCTTGATTCTTTAGATGCAAATTCGCCAAAGTAAGTATACAAATTTGAGGGATCTCTTTTGTGAAGACCTGAGCCTTGATTATATAGAAATTCAGGGCTTGAGGATGCATTGAGAAAAGCCTTAAATCACTCTTGATAAACTTAGGATGATTTTTGAGTTAACAAGAAATTAGGAATAAATCAACTCATAAAATCATGCAAAAGCACTTTTTAACTCAAAATAGAGTTTAGTTCACTTTTTCAACTCACAATCACATGTTGAGTTTAGAAAGTTAACAAATTGAAATTGATAATTGATTTAAAGTTGACTGCTTTTCTGATTGTGCATGATTTAATATGAATTAATTTAAAAATAAAGTGATTTATTCTCAACTTAAGTGATTTTAAATTTAAAATAACTGATTTATGGGTTAATCAATTATTAAATCAAACTTTTATCTCAAACTATATCATTAAATATTGACAACTGGATTTAATCAATTAAATAGAATTCAACTGATTATTCGTAGGATTTTTTATTATTGTCAAAATTAAATTATATAAATTAAAAATATTCAAGTAATATTCCTCAATGCAAAAGTAGGATAAAATCAATTAGGGTTTTGATAAACTGATGTGCAGATGTGCCTTAGGTTAGGATTTTGATGTCAATTTCATTTGATTTGTTGATGTAGGAGGTTAATGAACCTATAGCCCATTTTTGGAGTATTACACATACAGATCTATGTGGACCTACAAGGACAAGATCATACTATGGTGAAAGGTATTTCATACTTTTTTTTGATGACTTTTCTAGAATGATGTGGGTTACTTATTTGAAAGAAAAATAAGAAGCATTTGATAAATTCAAGTTTTTCAAAACAAAAGTAGAGAATGAATCAGGTTTAAAGATTAAGTGTCTAAGGCTAGGCAAAGGTGGAGAGCTTACTTTAGACTTATTCAATTCATATTGCAAAGAGAATGGAATAAAGAGATAGACATCTTCTCCTAGGACTCCACAACAGAATTGGATATCAGAATGAAGGAACAGGACTATACTTGATGTTGCTAGGACAATGTTGATTGAAGGAAATATATCTCATGTACATTGGAGAGAGGCTATTGGGACAATAGTGTATAGATTGAACAAAATTCAAATCAGAGAAGGTACAAGTAAGACTCCTTAGGAATTGTGGTTTGATCATACTCCGGCCTACTGTAAAATACTTCAGAATATTTGGTAGTAAGTATTATATCAAGAGAGCTGATGAGATAGGAAAGTTTGATGCTAGAAGTGATGAAGGAATTTTCTTGGTTACTCTACCAAGAGCAAGGCTTACAAATGTTTCAATCTGAGATTACAGAAATCAAAGAGGCTATTGATGTTGTAGAAGAAGAAGAACTTGTTGAGGCAGAATGTGAAAAAGAGACTTGTGATGTTGACACAAGTGAGGCTACTGAGGTTCCTAAGACTCCAAGGTATGTAAAGAATAACCATCCTGAAAATCAAATTATTGGTGATTCTAATCAAAGAGTAATGACTAGATCAAAAGCTAGAGAAGAAATTTGTTTGATTTCTCAAGTTGAACCAAAGACTAAAGATGAAGCATGTAGAAATGAATCTTGGATAAATGCTATAAAGGAAGAGTTAGATCAGATAAAGAAGAATAACACTTGGGAATTGGTTCCTAGACCTAAAAACAAAAATGTAATAGGAACAAAATGGGTTTTCTGAAATAAAATGAATGAAGAAGGAATTGTTGTAAGAAACAAAGCAAGACTGGTATGTAAGGGATATTCACAGCAAGAGGGCATAGACTTTGAAGAAACATTTCCTCCTTTTTCTAGAATAGAGGCAATGAGATTGTTCTTGGCTTATGCTACACATAAAGACTTCAAGGTGTATAAGATGGATGTGAAATCAGCATTCTTGAATGGAGATCTTGAAGAAGTATACATAGAACAATAGGATGGATTTCCCCTATCAGAAGATAGAGACATGGTATGAAAGATGAAGAAGGCGTTGTATGGACTAAAGCAAGCTCCAAGGGCTTGGTATGCAAGGTTGGACAAATACTTACTTCACCTTCGATTTAGAAAAGGTAATGCTGACAGTAATTTATACTTAAGAACTAGTGAAGATGGGGTTGTGATAATAATTTTTGTTGATGATATTACCTTTGGAGGAAATGATGAATTATGCAAGAAATTCTCTAAGGAGATGAAAAATGAATTTGAAATATCCATGATAGGTGAAATGAAATTCTTTCTTGGACTACAAATAATTTAGAATGAGAATGGTATTTTTATTTCTCAAACTAAGTATCTCAAAGAAATTCTAAAGAAGTTTGGAATGGAAGACTGTAAACTAGTAGGAACACCCATGGTGACCAGTAATAAGCTATCATGTAATGATGAGACTCAATGTGTATTTCAGACCAAGTATAGATCAATGGTTGGAGGATTATAATATCTGACTCATACCAGACTGGATATTGCTAATGTTGTTGGAATTGTGGCTAGATATCAGACAGAGCCAAAGGAGACACACCTAGCTGCTATGAAAAGGATATTCAAATATATGAAAGGGACAATTGACTATGGCTTGTGGTATGATAGGAATGATATTTTTGTACTTCATTCTTATACTGATGTTGATTGGGCAGGAAACATTGATGACAGAAAGAGTACTAGTGGTGGTGCATTTATTCTTGGGAAAAAGATGGTTTCATGGCTAAGTAAGAAGCAAGATTGTATAGCTCAATCTACTGCAAATCAGAGTATGTTGTTGTTGTTGTTAACTACACTCAAATTGTTTGGATGAAGAAAATGTTGAAGGATACTGGAATAAATTTTGATGAGTCACTGGTTATCCATTGTGATAACACTAGTATAGTGAATATGTCAAACAATCCGATGATGCACTCTAAAACCAAACATATTTCTATCAAATATCACTTCTTAAGAGACAAGGTGGTAGAGAAGGAAATAAAATTAGAATATATTAGTAAAAGAGAGAAGATTGCAGAAATCTTCACAAAGTCGCTGCCAAAAAATACCTTTGAATATCTCAGAGGTATGTTGAGGGTTCAGGCCCCTCCTAGTCAAAATTAAATGATGCAAAGATGCATCAGTCCAAAGGTTTCCAGAGCCTTATCATATTCTGGACTGGATGTAGGGATCTACTCCTAGGGGGGAGTGATCATGAAAGAAAGATGTTGGAAAATAGTTAATGACTCATGGCACCTTTTTCCATTGTTTTCAAAAGGGGGAGTGTTGCTATGAGAAAATCCCTACTATATGGGGAGATCGTATGTAGTATTATTTGGCTGCAGAACTTTGGATTGATATAACTTTGGGATGATGGATTTTCCCATATGTTGACATCAATGCCAAAGGGGGAGATTGTTGGATATTGCTAATGCATGTAGAGGTGATTGAGATATTTTATATGTTTCATCACTATGTTACTGAATGGGCACTCATACTGTTGTCATTTGTGTTTTGTCACTGATGTCAACATATCTATGAGGAGAACAAGCTATTTATCATAGTGTATGGACACTATACGGATGTTTCAGATGTTATGAAGTCATATGAGAGTTCAGGAAGGTGTTGTGATCTTATATCCAATATCACATCATTTAATTTTTCATATTGGATGAGTTACAGATGTTTTGGTGAAGACTAGTCACTAGATTGTGATAGTGAGAAATAACAGAGTTAGTCTCTGTGTTTCTGGTATATCTTCCAAATGATATGGATTCAACGTATATGAGCTTGAGGGATGATAGAAAAGGTACTAAAGGATGGTCATTGGTTAGGACAAGGTACAAAATTCTTGGTGATGTCATATGTGGCATGTGTTCTGGAGAAGACCTATTTGGAAGCCGACTTGGGAGATGTAGCGTGTGTTTTGCTTGGAAAACATAAATTAAGGATGTAGGTCCTTAAATATTGTAATGTAATCATTGTATAATTGTTTTAGATACTATGTGTATCTTAGAAAGGGTTTATGTAATTATTTGTAATTAGGAAAGGCTTCTAGGCCAACCTGATCATGAGAATTGTAATAAGGTATAAATGAGAGGTCTTTTCTTTGGAAAAGATATGGATGGAAAAAGGTGATATAAAGAGGTTGTGAAAGTTACGAGCTTGTGTATGTTGTATGTAGAGAAGAGGTTTACTGGTGGACTTCATTGGAACTAATCAAGAAAAGATAGTTGTTGTCGAATAGTTCAAAAAGATTGTGTATTTCTTCATATACACTTGTGTTGCGAACAGTGAGTTCTGAAGGTGGATTTAACCTTCTTTAGATAGTGAGCCCTCCATTTCTTCTTGACTCTTAACAGGGTATGTCCTCTAATAAGGACTATGTACTATAATGTTTCAATAAGCTCCTAACAGGACTAAATCTTCTAACAAGGATACTATACTCTCAGTACATCATTTTTGGGTGCTAATTCCCACCAAGGGTTTTACCTTTAACAGGGTTTCCCCGACACCAAAATATTGTGTTATTGTGTTGGGATTTATTGTGTTCATTGGATCTAATATTGCTGCTACTTAAAGTTCAAAGTTTAATAATCTTCCATACAACTAATTCACCCCCCCCCCACCCACCCCCCCTCCTCTTAGTTGTGTTGTGGACTATTATTCCTAACATCTTTTATTATATGATGTTCTTTCTTGCAAGAATTCTTTGTTTAACATTGGATTTTCATCCCGAGTTGCAACCTTATTCTTACTTGAAAGAGCATGTTTATTACACAAGATCTATCATTATTGAAAATATTGGGTTCTATTTCTTTCTCCTTATTTCATGGATCCTTTATCTCTTTGTTGTTCATCTTTTTTTACTATGATGTTCTCCCATGTATGAACTTGTTGTTCAATATATTTCTCCTTTTTGAGATTAGTATCCTCATTACAATTATTTTCTTACTTGGAAGTGTGGGTCTTGTACACTCGAGGTCACCACTAAGTAGATATAATGTGACATCCTTCTCTTCCTTTCATCTCTATGAAATTACTATTATTTCATGATGGTACATTCTTTTTGGCATGAGATACTTTATTTCACATAAGATCTTATCATATCTTCTTAACAATCCTTTTCATGTCTCAAAAGGTATGTCTATCATATAATAATCATCCATAATTTTATCATTCATTTCCTTGATGATTTTCTTACTTTATATGTGATGTATTTTCTAGCATATATGTTTTTTCAGGATTTCTCTCTAGTTTACAACTTATTTTTCTTGCTTGGAATTGTGTATCTATTATAAAGTGAGTTTCATTCAAGGTGTATTATATATTTTACCTTTCCTTCACACTTGGGGGAATGGTTGTATGTACATTGTTTCTCTCTTGTCTAAGGATCTACTTTACTTAGTACATTAGCATTTTCTTATCATGTGACATTCTTTTCCTACAAGGAAGTATTGTTTTGATTGGGATTATCTCTTATATAAGAGGTGTGCATCCTTGATCATCACCTCTTATTTATTTGCTAAATTAT
The DNA here is from genome assembly GCA_027943335.1 of Chamaecyparis obtusa. Lineage (NCBI taxonomy): Eukaryota > Viridiplantae > Streptophyta > Pinopsida > Cupressales > Cupressaceae > Chamaecyparis > Chamaecyparis obtusa. The sequence goes on from BSBK01006274.1 coordinate 219,466, forward strand.
GTTCATTATAAATAGATTCCCTTAATATTCAATTCAAAGTTTATCATCTTTCACCAAGAATCCATATTTCACCTAGTGATAGAGGTCTAAATGGCTGCATTCTTATTTTCCTCCCCCCTCTCTATCCTAAATGTTTTATCTTTGTTCAAAAAATCCTCTTCAAGGTATAAGTTTTGTTAATAAGATTTCTTCCTTTCAAGGGTCTCTTCTCACAAGTGGAATATCATTTTGCAATTATATATTTTATTAGCTTATAAGGGTTAAAGCTCTTAGTTGAGTTTTGGCATACATTGTTGATTGAGGATATCTCCTTTTTGTTTGAAGTAGGTATCCTTGATTCTCTTCCTTATAATGTCTACTTTGTAGCCATCATAAGGAGGGGGCATACATACGACCTCCCTTGTACATTATTTTTCACATTTTTTCCTTATGTCTTTTTTCATACAAATCAATCCCCGTGATGTAAGAGATCCAAATACTTTCATGGGGTGAACATATAAACCAATTTTCTTGGATATCCATGGGCTGCACATAAACAAAACAATATTCATGGTGTAAGAGATATGGATCCATCCATGAAGTCCACACGTACACACACAAACCAATCCTCATGATGTAAGAGGTTTGGACCCATTCATGAGGTGCACACAGACAAAGTTGTAGATGGAATTGACTAGCATGGCACACAAACCCACTAGGAATTTTAATTCTATATTTTGTGTGGTTCATAGTAAAATGGTAAATCTTACTGGGTGAGTAATCACCTGAGGTAATCATCTCTCTCTCTCTCTCTCTCATGATAGTTAGATTAGATCATGAACTTATTATCCTCATTAGTGATGCTCTTGTCTTCCTATGTGGTCACTTTTTCTATTCCAATATCTTTCCAGACATGATATTAGTAGGTGAATTTTTTTTCTAAGGTCTTTTCACTAGTTGATTTGGAGTCTCATTTTAGTACTAATCCTTTTTGTGTCTTTTTTCTTTGCTTTTCCTTTTCTTTTTTTTCTTTTATTTTCATGTCCTTGTGCATGGATTTGGAGTTAGGATCCTTAGTTTTGGGACTTATTTCCTTAGGCTTAGTGATCTCTTATCTATTTTTAATTCACCTCAATCATCATATTCCTCTCTCTTTCTTCTATCTCTTCCTTTACTGTGAGCATGATTTTTTCTCATACTCCTGTGAAAGTGAGGGCTAAATGTATAGTACTAAAAATTAAGCACTTACTTTGTGTTCTTTTTGAGACCATTTTTATCCCTCCTTAGTGTGCTCCTTATATTAGGACCTCTAATTGCACTTAATTTCATAATTAATTCAAATCAAGGTCCTCTTTTCTCCTCCAATCTTGCTCAAAACTCTAATTTGGCTCTAATTTTTATGCACAATTTCCCATTTATCTATCCATTTACCTAAGTCAATTTCCCTCTTGGCCCCATTTTAGCTTGCATGCTTGATTTTTCCTCTTATTTGTCCTCTTTCCATCAAAATTTCAAATACTTATTGAAACCCAACACAATTTACCTCAAAATTAACCCTTCTAGGTATAGGTCACACTTAGGGTGACCTATACCAATATAGGTCACACTTGTGGAAACCTATACCTCAGAGCATTCATTTTGATAATTTTTAGGGCCAGATGCAAATTAATTTATTTTTCCTACCCAATAAGGTTGGTCTTTGTGAAATTGAACCTTGAAATCACTATAAAAGGAGACCTCTCCCCCTCATTTTCACATATAATATCATACAATAAATCCATCATCCAAGAAAGATATTGTGCATTCAAGGATTTCAAGCAATAAATAAAGCATTCATTAAAGGTATGCATCCATATTCCATCAAGAATTCATCCATTCCCTTCCATAGATCTAGCTTCTTTCTTAATTGGAGACAAAGGAGTTGGCCATCAAGGGAGGAGATCTACATTCATCTATTCAAGTATTCCTCTTCTTCTTCCTCTATCCAACATTGAGGTGAATTACAAGAATCTACTACATGAGCTTTTGTCTTACATGATTTCCTTTTGGTTTCTATGTTGAGTAAAATCTATTGCATCAACATACTTGATCACATATTAAGCACAATTATATTTACATGGTATGATATTTTTCATTTTTATTTAATCTCTAGTACATGATAGTGTTTTCTTTATTTCAATTTAAATTTAAATCCTAAACGAGGGATTAACCAATGCAATCTCCTTCCCCCCAACAATTTCCCCTTCTCTTTGATGTGCAGGTGTAGATTCATGGAGTTTTAGAATCGGAATTATAGATCTAAAGATACAGTATTGATCATAGTCCTGAGGCCTCCAGATTTTTCCTTTCTGGGTATAGCTCACCTCAAGTTTTACCTATACTATTTCATATTGAGTCAATTTTGACATATTCTTGTAGCTTCCATATTTTCATAGATTGCATATTTTATCTTAAGGGTTTCAGATCCAGACCTATTCTGTGTTTTGATACATTTTTTACAGTGTTTTTGCATATCTAAACTTGCATCCTCTAGTAACCCTCAAGGTGAGTACATATTTATCTTTTTTCCTTCATAGAACTTACTTTGATACAATATATTTGATATATTTTTATCTATCATTGCATATGTGTTTCCTTTATTATACTTCCCTTTAAATAAACACTTATATCTATCTATTTACATTATTACATAGATGGAAAGGGCCCTAGAATCATATAGCCTTTTTCCACTAGATCTTGCATTAACACCCCTTCTTCTACTTGGGTTGTGCTAATCAAATTTAGTCTAAAGGGGTTACATTTTAGGGCCCCTTCCAATGTATGTGTGAAGTGGTGGTCTAGCATTGATCTCCATTTTTCATTATATGATATCATCAACAAATTGGTTGTGTGAGAAAGGTTGGAGTTGGGAGGGAGCTTTCATTCCTTTCAACTTATTCAGTTCTATTTTCTTTTGAATGTTGCGACCCAACACTTCAACAATATTAATAAACAAGTAAGAGGACAAGGGGTCACTGTGTCTTAAGCCTTCCCCATAGAGAAGAAACAATTAGGTGACCCATTTATAAGGACTGAATACATAGTGGTGGTAACACACTCCATAATCATTTTTAAGAATTTTCTATTAAACCCATACTTCTTGAGGACATCAAATAGGAAATCATTTCTCACTCTATCATAAGCCTTAGAAATGTCCATTTTGAGAAGCATACCTACTTTTTTGCTAGCCTCCACTGATTGAATGATTTCATGTGTAGTGATAATCACATCCAGGATATTTATGCCTTCAACAAATCCCTTCTCATTTTGAGAAATGAGCTTGTCAACGGTGTGTTTAGGTCTATTAAACATTACTTTAGAGAAAATTGTATACAATGTATTACAAAGGTTGATAGGTCTATAGTCAGGCATTGCCTTAGCTTCAAAAACTTTATGAATCATAGAAATGAAGGTACAGTTTAATTCATTTAGTAGTCTTCCCATTCTAAAAAATCCTAAGTAGCATTGTAGATGTAAGCACCAACAGTATCCTGGTAGATTTGGAAAAGTGATAGGGGGAAGCCATCAACTCCTAGAGCTTTAAACACTCCAATGGAGAAGAAAAATTCTTCCACTTCTTAAAAAATGACTTGTTTAACCAAGTTTCTATTTTCTTCCTTAGTGACCAGACAGGGGATAACATCTAGAAAACCATCAAGATTGGAGAAAACAGACCCATTCTATTAGAGTTAATAAAAGAATAAAAACCACATAGGTAATTTATTCTTCCTCTTGTATGAAGTTACCATTGGGAAACTAAATTTCCCGAATCTTATTTTTACTCTTGTGTTTAAGGAAGCATATGTGAAAGAATTTAGTATTTTTTTCCCCCTAATTTAGCCAAAAAATTCTATACGTTTGCTTGTAGAAAACCTCCTCATTTTTGTTTGGTTTGATCCATCTTTCTCTTACGGATCTCTCCTCTATACAAATATTTTCATTTTTTTCTCCTCTTTCCATTTTACATTGTATTTCTTGGAGCTCAGCAGTAACCTTTTCTTTTCCTTTAAAGATTTTTCCAAAGCAATTTATATTCCATCCCTTCACCTTATCTTTAGTAATTTTGAGTTTTTTGTTGACCTGAACCATAGGTGATCCCATGTAATGTGTATTTCACCAAGCTTCCACTAGACTTGTAAAATCAAGGTGAGAATTCCACATGATCTCAAATCTAAAAGGGTAGGGCCCTTTTTCAAGCTTCATTCCAAACTAGCACTATGGAATTATGATCAAATCTAATCTTAGGTTGGGAGGAAAGCAAGAAATTGGAAAGATTAGACCAATTAGAGGATAGCAAAAATATATCTAGTCTAACTTGAATTATATTTTTACCTTGTCTTTTTTTGGACCAAGTGAAGATTGAGCCCTAGAGCTTGATGTCAATCATTGCAATGGTAGGGAGAAAGATAGTTAGGTCTAACATGCTATCATTAGATTCTTTTGCATCACCAGATCTCTCTGAAGGGTACAAGAAGGAGTTAAAGTAACCTCCCATCATCCATCTAATATGCTTATTTTCATGAATAGTAGTAGCTAGGGAGTCCCACAAGGATTTGCTGCCAATTTTAACTTTAGGGGCATAAATATTAATCAAATTCCAAGAGATAATGGGCTCATATACTTCAAAGTGGTAATCAGGCTACATTTCGAGGAATGATATAAGGTGCCATAAAATTTTCTAGGATTATAGAGGATGTCCACCCCCCTAAAGAACCTTCTACATCACTAGATTTCTATTCTATAGTGGGCCACATATGATTCACTATCTTCTTGAACTCTTCCTTCTTCATTTTGGTTTCCTTCAAAATTAAAATATCCACCTTGTTTTCCAAAATAGTACACTCAACATGTGTTTTTTAATGTGGCTATTTAAGCCTCTCGGGTTACAAGATAGGATCTTCATAATTATCTTATTTATTTTTTAACCCATCCTTGGGTTGCACACCCACTTCCCATAGGAGTGGTCCCCTTATTTCTTCTTTTTTTAACATTAGAGAACCCATCAATCATTCTCTATTTTCTGATCACTACATCACTCACTATTTATTTTTCTCTTCTTTCGGGTAAAAGCACAAAGTTGTGTCATGTTTTAGGCTAACTTATCAGCATAGCTAAATTTGAGCATTTCTAAGTAAAAATTATTATTTTTTAAGCATATGGTCTATCTAGATTCATTAGATAAGTGCTTCAACTTTTCCAATTGGAAATATCTATTAAATGCATGTTTTATACTAATTTAGGTCCAATTATGAAATAAATAAAATTATTTCAAAAAAGTGATATTTCAATAACTCCTACTCTTTTTAGTGTTATTTTTTTAAAAATACTAAAATACCCTTTTGTAGAGCTCAGAATCAATATTATTATCATATAAGTTTTATAGTATTTTGATTAGATCTAATATATTATAATTTCAAAATATTGCAAGTAGGTATTTTTTTTATGGAGGGTTCGGACCTGCGAGGCAACCCAGCGAGGTATAGAGCTTGCAAGCCACCAACCAGCGAAGGCCACATTTTAATATTCAAGAAGATGTTGCTTCAAATAAAAAAAATAGTAAATCATATCATAAAAATTTAAAATTTATATTTAACACTAGAGGAGAGAGTCCTCTTCAAGAATATGTAATTTTTTTCTGAATGGTGTACATTTGATAGGGGAAATTTGATGGGAGATGAAAATCGTCAATTTCAGATAAGTTTGACTTTGAGTAATTATATCAGAGAAAATATATTTCAAAAACCAATCTTTCTTCTCTTTGGCACTAGCTATACATATCATCTATAACATATTTTGAAATCAAAAGAAAAAAAGAATATTTGTATATACTTGTTTGGCTGGAACTAAACCCCATATTTTCAGCATTTTTCAGTAACTGAAAAATGAATTTCAAAAAATAAAAAAACTGTGTCAATTATTATTCAAAAATTTTAAAAAAAATCTAGGCATAAACTTTAACCAATTTTACACATTTCATTAGTTTACATCATCTTCAAATTGTAAATACAAATGCCACATTTATGTCATTAAAGTTGAAAAGTTTGTGTATTTTTGACATTTTCCTTTGCAGAAGTGTGACACAAGTTTGCACTTTTACCCTTTCCTTTTGTGTTGGTCTTCCTATTTTAGAATCACATCCAATGTCTGGCTTTTTCTTCTTTTTACCTTTTTATCCCACCACTCTCCATTCAAAATCCTTTCCATCTTCATAATTCCCCATCTTAGAAGCAGATGCTGGTGTAGAAGAGAACCCAAGAAAAGATAGGTTGGCCTTAAGGCTAGAATATATCAGGGTTGTCAACGCATCATTATTCTCCTTGTCATTCTAGGTATTTTCATACATTCCAAATCTCTGCTCATCATTCAATCCTAAAAATACATTTGGATCAGAACAAATAGAGAAAACAAAAATTTCATTCTCATCTTCCTCTTTTGAAATATTGAAGTCCACAATCATCTTGTTTGTTGTTTCTCATTGTGATTCTTATTGTGACTCTATAACCACTAATATTGGCTTGTCATCCTTTCCCTGTATCCTTTCATTTATAATATATATTCATTAACTTTCTTATTTCCGTTCTTATTTTCTTGATTGTCCTAGGTATAACATTCAGTGGTTTCTATCGTATGTTCCCCTAGACCCAAGTTAGGAACAAGGTTTGGTTGGATATTAGAGTTAGAGGCTGCCAGGTCATCAATGTTCTTATTGTTGGCAATTTGGCTAATGTGGATGCATAGATGATGTCATTATGGCAACATATGATCTCTATTAAGAGCGCAGAATCTAGAATGCAAGTATGGCGAGTTGAAGGAAGAAATTGTCTAAGTATGGATACAGTGATCCTAACAGAGCACCCGATGAAGATTTAGTTGGCGACGTCCACTGGAGCAATATTATTGTTTGTGCAGTTAACTGAAGCTTCTACAGAGTATGAGGATACCCCATCTCAGTGTGCATAAAGTTTGGAGTAGTACGGACAAAGTTATTCAAAGTTTACCGAAGATAATTTTTGCAGACAGAAAAGTTTTGGAGACAGTATTAGCGAAAGAGTTAAGGGATTATTTTTGCTTGTCAAAATAATGACTTAACATTATGAAGGGATGACATCCTAGATGTTTACTCTTGGATAAATATTTTGGAAGTCGACCATGTAAAGTTATTAGTTCTAATAACTCATATATTAGGCATACTTGAAATGTAATGAAAGATATATGTGATGTGTAAAAAGAAAGAAAATATAACTTGTGATAGTTGTATATTGTGATAGCAGCAAAGGCTATTGATGTGAAGTTGTAAGTAGTATCATATTACAGTCAGAAACATTTTGTATTACCTATTTGGGTAGTGAGCTCAGCTGGTGATTAGGTTTTGTAATCTAACTCCTAACAGGGTTAAGGCTTCTAACAAGGCCTAAAGTCCTTTAACTAGGACAGATCTACTATATATTGTAAATTGACTCCTAACAGGGTCGAATATCCCTAACAAGATACTTCTGATTAGTGATCTTTGTGGGTACCATCCCCACCGGGGTTTTCCCTTGGCTAGGGTTTCCTTGAGAACATATCATGTGTTATGAGTTCTTTCTATTTACCGCCATGTTTGTTAATCAGTTTGATAATCTTTGTATGCACTAAAGTAATCTGTTATATCCATAATTGGGCAAAAGAAAAATTTTGTGAAATACTGATTCAACCCCCCCCTCAGTATTTCCTATTTCTAACAATTGGTATTAGAGCGCAGTTGCTCAGAGAAGGAACATTCAAGGAAAGCTTAGTAGCTTGAGTAAGATCTCTATGGATATGGATCAACTTCAGAAGAATCTTGAAGAAGCTCTTGAACAGATTGATATGCTTACTAATGAAAGAAACTCCTTAAGAAGAAAATATGAAGATGCAAAGAATGCTATTGACAAATTAAAAGGTAAAATTGAAGATCTAAAATCTGAAAAGAAATCTGATATGCTTGTTGAAGATTGTGATGAATTAGAAAAAGAAAATGAGATCCTTAAGCATGAGTTGAAGATAGTAAATCTGAAGTTTAGTATGAAAGATGGAAATTTGAGATCTGATAATGAAAAATTGAAAATTGAGAATGAAGATCCAAGGTCAAGACTTGAAAAGGAAGCATCCGAATCTGAAAAAGTAAAAGTGCAGTATGTGGAACTTGAGAAGTATAATAAAATTGTGAAAGGTGAATTAACTCAATCTAAACAACAACTTGAAAGGCTATATTCAAATAGTGATAAGACTGGAAAACAAATTTCTTTTGAAGAACCATTCTTTGATAGGACTGGATTTGGATTTAGTATGTTTAGAACAATCCATGAAAGTAAGAAGCCAAATCTGAAGACATCTGAAAGTGTGGAGGAAATAAAGCTAGATGAGAACACATTGGAAGATCCACCTAAAGAAGAACCACCTAGAGAGAAAGAAGAATCAAAGCAAGAAGAATCAAAATAGGAAGAATCATCTAAAGGAATGCAAAGAGAATTCAAAGGTAGATGTTTTGCTTGTAATACTATTGGGCACATGAAGAGAGATTGCATAGGTAAGTAATTTAAACCTCTTAATGGACATTGTTAAAATTGTCATAGTTTTGGACATAGAGCTAATGAATGTAGAAGACCTAAAGTAATTTTGAATAATTATGATAGAATGATTGGGAATACTAACAATGCAGATAAGAAATCTATTGAAGAAATGAATCAAAGAAAAGTGGTAGTATGTTTTAGATGCAACAAAGTAGGACATATTGCTAGAAATTGCAGGTCACAGATTAACCAGCAAGGACAAAGATTTGGAAACAATGGAATCATTTGTCAGTTATGCAACAAGTTTGGACACTCAGCAAGATTTTGCAGAATGAACAATGGAGGTTATCATCATAACCCTAACCCTAGGAACAATGCAAGAAGGAATGAAAATGCAAGAAACAAAGAGAAAGGTTGTTGTAGCAATAAAGATGAAGTAAAATTTGATAAAGGCACAGATCAAGGAGGTATAGTCAGCACTAAAAGTAGTCAGGAAGGTAATGTATCTAATGGTAAGGATGAATCTTTACCTGACCCTTCTTTAAGTACTTAAATTATGTAAGTTTCTGTAGTTTAGGACTTAGGATTAGTGTAGATTAGGAATTTGAATGAGTTAAGTTTTGCACAGTTAGATATAGGTTTATTATGTTGTACTAATGCTATGGTTAAGTGTGCAAAAGCAAATATTGTGTTTTGCGAGGTCGTAGAAAGTTTTATGGTTGCAAGTTTGCAGAATCAACTTTTTGAGGTTTTAGCGGCAAAATGAATGAATGTGATGTCAGATCAAGTTAATGTGAAGTGTTATAAGGTTGAAATCAAAGTTATCACGATTAAAAAGTGATTGAAAAGATATTTGAAAGAAGAAAAAGCGAGTTGAGGACAATTTGAAGTAGTTTGGAAGCAGTTTGTAGTGACGATCATACCAGAACCCTAGATTTGTGAAGTTGAGGTATTTTTTGATCTTTAATCAGTTGATAAGATGGATATTTCTATGGTTCATAATGTTAAGGATAAGAATAGACCTAAGATTAAGAAAGAACCAGTAGAACCAACTGAAATTGATAACAGTCTAGCACTATCATCTGTACCAGATGGAGTATTGCACATTGAGAATGTTAAAGGATATTTAGGTTGCAAGTTTGAAACTTTGGAAGATGCAGATTTTAGTGATGATTATAGAAAATTGTACAATCAAGACATGTCAGTTAAACCAGCTTATGGGCACCTAGAGAACAATGAAATTATCAAATATTCCATGAAGTATGAATTTAATGATGAGGAATGTAACAAGATCATTTTAAGTAGAATCCACAATGGGAAATTCTGGATGGAGGATAGAGTTATTGATATAACTGCCAACCTAATTCATGATGTTACTAGATTATCTAAAGTTGGAGAGATTCCACTGAATGAAAAGAACATGAGAAAGATTGTTTTAGACAACACTAGATCTAGTTATAATGGTAGAGGAATTGTGATAAGTAAGATTAAGCAAGATGATGTTAGGTACCTTTGCAAGATCCTAACAACTAAATTCTATGGTAGTTCAAGGGAAGATGACATGGCTACAGGAATCGTTCATGTAGCTTATCTTATGTGTATTGAGAAGAAAAAAGTAGACCTTTGTGAAATTTTGAAAATTTAGTTATTTGAGAACTTAGAAAAGATTAAGAAGGCTAAGTACACATAGTTTAGGTTTTCATCTCTGATAACCTATATGTTTTTCCATATTTTGAGAAGATTTCCTTATACAGTTGATTGGAGTGACAATGTGAACACAATGGAAAGAATAAACTCAGTCTACATGAAACACCTTTTTGATAAAGTTAATGACAATGTGAAGCTTGTATTGAAGACTTTTCAGAATATTGTTAAGAACAAATCAAGGATTCCTCAATCCTTAGTTGAAAAGAATAAAGATGACATTTGTTTTATGGTAGACACTAATTTCACCTACATTTTAGCAGTTGAGCCTAGAATGGAATTCATAGACTCTCTTGGCTATGAAATATCTGAAGCAGAAACAGTAGGATATTTGAATAGATTGTTAAAGTGTGAGTTGGATGGTCATGCAAATAGGTTTGGAACCTATGAAGAGAATTTCAACTCTGTAATAAGTTTGAGAGAAAAGAAGCAATCTAGTAAGAGAGTTGAATCTACTATGAAGAAGATACTGAAAGAATCTGGTATGTCAAGTCATGAGTTTCACATAGCTAAGAAGACTGCAGAAGCCTTGAAGCAAAGTGAAAATCTTGTAATTTCACCTGAGACATCTAGTGCAGATCCTGTTGATCCTATTGCAGTAAAGGTAAAAGTTGAAGTACCTGAAAAAGATGAAGGAGATAAATCATTTTCTCCTATTCCTAGAAAAAGAGTAAAAGTGAGTGCAACAGGACCCGGCAAGAGACAAAAAGTAATTGTACCACCTGTACCTAGAAATGTAACAGTAATTAAAGATGATGATGTAGTTTCAATCAAGAAGAAAAATTGGAAACCAAGAATTTAAAGAGTTAATGAAGATATATTGAAGCAAGGAGACTTCACTAAGTTGAATAAATTCTATGATCTATATGGATCATTTGACAGATTGAATTTTGAAAATGCAATGATTACACATATGATTGTGACAGATAAGAAACTTAGCACTATTCATGGTAAGATCCTAGAAGATTTGTATAACAGACTTGTGAATAGAAAACAAAGAGCACAAGAAGAGGACATAAAGATGAGAGAACATGTAATCAGACAGTTCTATGAAGTTGAGGATGAAGATCATTTGAAGAGATTCTTGAAGTCTCTTGGAACTTTATTGAGAACTAAGAGAAGAACAATCCTTATAATGGGAGGCAAAAAGGAGGAAGTACAGAAAGAGACAGAGCAATCAATAATGCAAGTTCTTGCAGATATAGTTGCAGAAAAGCATGTTGAATCAGACCCTCAGTAGAAGCAATCAGAGGAACCGCATGCAGAGGAAGTTGGTATTGAAGAAGTTCCATCTTCTTCACATATCAATATTGGCGAAGAATCAATGGACATTGAAGGAACCAAAGTGACACTAGAGTCAGATGATGTTGTATTTCATGATCTAGGAAACATTGTTGAAAATTTGGCTTTAGAAGAGCAAGAGAAGGTTATAGAATCAAAAAAGGATACAAAGCCAGTGGAAGCACCAACAGTATTAGAATCAGTTCCAGCAGTACAGACAAATAAAGGTAAACAAATTTTGACAGAGGTCACTACCCCTAGTGCACCTAACAGTAAGAAGAGACAAATTGGTTCAATTTTTGAAGACCCTGGAAAAGAAGTTGAAGATGGTGATCAGCTTGAGTTCATCACATCTCTTAACAAAATTATTGGAAAGAATAAGAAGGTGAAGGACCTTGAAGGCAAAGTTAGAGTTTTGACAGAGAAACTTGAGAGTGTGATCAGCACTAAGGTATTTGAATCGGATCCACTTGAGAAAGCTAAAACAGTAATAAACTCTTTTGACTCTGAATTTTCTAACTTAAAAAATATTGCTAGAATAAAAGTTCAAGAAGACTTTGAAGCAGAAATGCAACAAAATTTAAGTGTAAATATTTGAAATGATATTGGTAGTTTGGATGTATGCATAAAGAATTTGAGGAAACATTTTGAGACTGGAAAGAGTTTGTATATACAATGCACAAAATCAGAAATCCTAACAACTAAAGAAGATAAGAAGATCAAAGAGAAGATAGATGCAATTACAGCTGAAACACACACCTTGTCGAGCCCAAATGTAAAGATAAGTTCTGTAGAGAAGAACATAAGGAAGTTAAATGATGAAATCAGAATGTTAGCAGAGGAGAAGAACAGAAAGATGCTTAGGATTAACATCTTGAGAGAGCACATCTCAATCAAGACCTCAATTGTTGAAGACCAAATTGAGCAGTGTCTTTCAGCAAAGATATCTTTTCAGAAGTTTAGCTTCAATTCCCTGCAAGCTTGTCAGACAGTAGCATATGGATTGAGTACTCTACTCAATGTTGTTGAATCCATTAGGAAGGTATGGGATAAAGATTTTGAATCATGGAAGTCATAGTTTGGTGACTGTGTTGCAAGCCTACCGGCTTTGCAATAGCTGATAACAAGGTATAAAATATTTTTTGAAATTTTTGTACACCCTATCTTTGTCATTGTTGTCAAAGGGGGAGAGATAGCAAAAAATTGAATATATTATGAGGAAGGATACTCATAGGGGGAGCTATTCTATGGAGTACAATATTGTATATGTGTTGTATAACTTTTGGCCACAATTTTGTGTGAATACTTTGAAGTTTTGTTTGCACACTTAGCCAATTTTGTTTGAATACTTTGAAGATTTAGTTGGTGACATCCACTGGAGCAATATTTTTGTTTGCATAGTTAACTAAAGCTTCTACAGAGTATGAGGATACCCCATCTCAGTGCACATAAAGTTTGGAGTAGTACACACAAAGTTATTCAAAGTTTACCGAAGATAGTTTTTGCAGATAGAACAGTTTTGGAGACAGTATTAGCGAAAGAGTTAAGGGATTATTTTTGCTTGTCAAAATAATGACTTAACATTATGAAGGGATGACATCCTAGATGTTTACTCTTGGATAAATATTTTGGAAGCCGACCATGTAAAGTTATTAGCTCTAATAACTCATATATTAGGCATACTTGAAATGTAATGAAATATATATGTGATGTGTAAAAAGAAAGAAAATATAACTTGCGATAGTTGTATATTGTGATAGCAGCAAAGGCTATTGATGTGAAGTTGTAAGCAGTATCATATTACAGTCAGAAACATTTTGTATTACCTGTTTAGGCAATGAGCTCAGCTGGTGATCAGGTTTTGTAATCTAACTCCTAACAGGGTTAAGGCTTCTAACAAGGCCTAAAGTCCTTTAACCAGAATAGATCTACTATATATTGTAAATTGACTCCTAACAGGGTCCAATATCCCTAACAGGATACTTTTGATTAGTGATCTTTGTGGGTACCATCCCCACCGAGGTTTTCCCTTGGCTAGGGTTTCCTCAAGAGCATATCATGTGTTATGAGTTCTTTCTATTTATTGCCATGTTTGTTAATCAGCTTGATAATCTTTGTATGCACTAAAGTAATCTTTTATATCCATAATTGGGCAAAAGAAAAAGTTTTTGAAATACTAATTCACCCCCCCCTCTCAGTATTTCCTATTTCTAACACTTATTCTTACTTAATTAGAAGGAATCCTCTATATTACCAGTAGGAGGGGGAAGCAAAGACATCTCATTCCCCATCAGACCCTTATTCTCTTCTAAAGCATTTTTTTGTTGATTCCTAACCTTTGGGAATATGAAAACATTATTGAGGTGTCCATATTTCTTACAGATCTAGCATAAAGTAGTAGCATTCTCATACTCTAGATAATGTTCCCATGATCTATACTTAGATTACAGGGTAATAAATATTGGAAGCACTATATTAACTATAACATTCATGTGGATTCTCACAAAGTGGAGTTGAGATCTCTATTGAGTGATTCTATCTTCTACTGAGAGAGATCCAAAAGACTCTTCTATACCTCTAAACACCTCAAAGCTCCAAAACTCAAGGGGTAAGCCAGGGAGGTGAACCCATGTGGGATCTAAAGCACCCAAGTCATTCCTAGAATTAAAAATTCTATTTGCAAATGGAGAGGGTATTCCTCTAGTTACTTCCATACATCCATGCTCCAGTAGTAAGAACTTACATCAAATATTCTTTGTTCAAAAAGATAAAAATAAATAACCTATTTAGCATAACATTGATTATTACACTACCTTTTAAATTCCATTGGGAAGAAACCCATTTCCTTAGTTGGTCCATTGAAGGTCTAGAGGAGAGGAACTTACCCACCAATGAGAGATCCATCTCATTCATAGTTTCTTTCACTATTCATCAGAGACATGCACCATAGTATCGCTGACTTTGTAGGCAACTACTTGCATATTCCTACTTTTAGAGTACTTCATCTTTGAAGGGTTGATGCCTAGTAGTTTATCCATAAAGGAAGAGGGACTCTCCTATTGGAGAAAAGATGCTTTAGAGGCATCATATTTGTCAAGACCTTCCTACATATTTGTAGCTATAACTTCAAGAATAATGCAGGTGGACCCCAACGCCTAGGAGAAAAGGCCATGGATAGCAATAGTCAAGAGAGAGTACAAGGAGAACTATGTTTGGTCCCCTTCCATTAGCCCCACAAATGGCATCAGAAGAAGAAAGTGGCACAAAGAAGAGTTGAAACTCTAGTAGATGAGAGCATAAAATAAAAATAGGAAATGTTGATTCAATATTTTAAATTAAATTTCTAGAAAATAAACAATTATGTTTTAAATTTTGAAATGATGTAAAATAATTTAAAAACATCATGTATTTTTTGTTTTTGATTAAGGATCAAATAGGTTTTGAAGGGACTTGAAACCCTTATGAAATTTTTTTTTGATTAGGGTAAAAGAAGGTTTTGAAGGGACCCAAAACCCTATTACATCATATCACAACAAAAAGAACTCTTAAACACAAAGGAAAAGACTAGACACAAAAGGCTTCCAAAAGATACAACAACATATGACTGACAACAATGAGAAAGAAAAAGACCACAACACAAAAAGGAAAAAAACCAGAACATGGGAGAGCCTAGGAAAGGTTCTTGAGAATTTCAGTTGCCTCCACCTCCAGTTGGCTCAATTTCAGAGACACATTTTTTAGGTATTTTATATCTTGGGGAACATTTCTAGATTTAATTTTTAGGTTACCTCTAGTACACTTTATTGGTCCTAATGGTTACTTGTTTCTTTTATTGATTTCTAGGACCACAACAATCTTTTCCTACTTCGTATTTTCCAGAATTGCCACCATGGTGCTCCTTATATTAGCAGTGGATTTAATGACTCTAAAAATGATTATGGATGGAAGGATCTCTTTAAGTTTTGAGAAATTATTCTCCAAACCTACAATTTTACTCTCATAATTCTTCTTTAGTTTCTCAATAGCATCCACTATCCTTTGGAGGAAACTAGTAACTAGTTTCTTTTCCTCTTCCATCCAACTAGCTTGGGTAGTATTTTCCTATGGATTCCCCTTCTTAGCACCAACAGACTCGGTGTCCAACTTCTTTCTATTATTAATATCCCTCTATTTTTTCTTGATCTCTTTGATTTAATTAAAAATCCAAGTAAAGATTTTGTAGAAATAATCAACCCCATTACAAACCACACTAAGGATGTCATTCAAGATCTCATGAGCAAAATTATAGATATGGGGGTTCTCACCTAAAAAATTTGGGGGTATAGGGCTATTAGCACTATCAGTATGAGTGCTTGCAAATAAAGAATCATCTATCCTAGGGGTATTATTCTCTTTCTCCCTCTCATCAAGATGCAAGACCTCCTTCTTAATACATTTCTCCCTATTCACAAGTGATTTACTGCATTTACCCTTTATATTACCCTTCCCAATAACAAGGAAGACAGAGATTTCCTTCCCTTTAGGGCTTTTCTTATTAATCTATGAGAGTTTCAAATTTCATTTAGAACCTTTCTTAGTTTTCTCTAAATCAGTCTCAAAGACCTCCAAAATGGTATTACATTCCATATCCTTGGAGTTACTAGTGCTAAAATCTTCCTCATCGTGTTCAGACACCGAAATGTGGGAGATAGGTAGGGAGGATCTTTGAATTTTTTAAATACTAACAGGACTAAACTCTCATGAAGGATGGGATTATTTTTGGGACTTTTCCTATGGTCCTTAAAACTAGCATTCAAGGAAGACACTAAATAAAAATGGATAGATGTTTTTTCATAGTACCTAAAATGGTTCAAAAGAGAAAAATGAGGCCAAATTCTCTCATAAATATTTAATCTAGAGTATCATACTACACAATGGCCTTCAAAACCACCCTCTAGACCAACATGATACTAGAAATCTAGTAACTACTCTTTGAAACTTTCATCAAGCTCTCCTTCTCTTCCTCTATCTTGGGAAACTTCTTGACCGTCTTCTCAGAGAATTTCTTGTCTCTAAAAACCTCGTACCATTCTATGGAAAGGCCATTGATCTCTTCCACAAGGTTTTTCTCTATGGTAACCTTCCTCCCAAATAGAGTAATCATACCATCCTTCCACCTCAAAGAAAAAACCTTTTTAACTTTGGGGTCCCATCCATGTATTTTCTTAATATAAGATGTTAAACCATTGCTTTTCAAGACCCTCCAAATGGTGGCATTATTTTGTATCGTAATGCAATCTATGGGTTCAACACTTTTCCTATCTCCTCCCATATTTAAATCCAAGTTTTAGAGCCAAATGGAAACATTGAGAATGCTAGAGGAAATAAAGCTCAACAATGCCCAAAAATCATGTGAGAGAAAGGAAATTAAGGCCACGTATACCCTTCTATATTGGGATACACACCAAATAAGGATGATAATTATTAAATGAGTTGTCATGTTCATAATTAACCAAGGTGAAAATAATTTCCCCTTACAAGGGCTATATCATACATCATTAGAGACTTGACATCATCATGCAATTTATCACCTATCTACTATATTATGCATTCGCCAAATTGGACTCCCACATTGGTAAAAAAATCAGTGGCATGATTAGCCTCATGATAGGAAAACAATATAAACACCAACTCAAAAAATTTCATTAGCTCAATAGATTTATGAATCCAACTATAGATATAGTCTATGAAGGTTTATATGCCCCTTTTAGACATTTGATTATTTTGTTTGAGTCTCCTACAAGCCACACTTTTTTTGCATTTTAGAATATGATCCCTTCTTAGTACATGATAGGCCCCAATGGCTTCATCTTGTGTTGTCTCTATTTGAGTATTAAGTGTTATCATTAGTATCAAATTGGATCACTCGGTAAAAGGAAGAACTATAAGCTACATATGCTAGTTGGTTAATCAAACAAGCCTTCTCACCGAGCATTCACAAGGCAGTACCAAGAGCTAAAAGGAAACAGGTTTAACTGAGCACCAGAGCAGTTTTACCGATCAACAGAGTTACCGATACCAAGCATCAGTAAACACCAAGAAGACTGGACACTGAGCACCAGTGTATTCACCGAGCAGTATTGATAGTGTTTACCGAGAAATCCAGGAAATGACATAGTAATCAATATTGGCACATTTATCTATGTAAATGGTTACAACATATTCATAAAATGTTTTACCAAGATTGAGGATTATTTAATATGATTTAATCATTAATTGTAATGATGATCTCTATGTAATTGTTAGATCTAGGTTAATTTTGTACACCGTAGATCTTAGGTTTTCCTAAGGAAATGTAAACCTAATTTGGTCATGTAAATCATAGCATTTTGCTATATATTTTGTAATTGTCATTATTTGACAAGTGTGTGTGGACAAGAGGATGAAGGAAGAGTGAGATCTTGAAGCAGTAGCTACCTTCAAGATATCAGATTTCAGACAAAGTTTGCATGACAAGACAGATAACGGTTTATTCAGAGTATTCATAATCAGACAAGGCTACTGAATAGATCAAAGATCAAGTTACTGCACACAAAGGTGATATAAATTTTTTTACTTCATAGATCTGATTTAGACAAGGTTTTGTTGTCAATTTTCATATACCCTATTGTTATTCTCTAATCATTGTAATAGAAATTTGGTAAAATCTCTTAACAGAGTAGACCTAATAGTCTTTGTTGTAAATCTCTTAACCGAGTACAAACTCAAGAAGTATTTTTGAAATCCTCTAACCAAGTAGATCTAGTCGATCTTATTGTTACTCCTAAAAATGTAAGATCATCAGAAGTGATCACAACTTGTAGCCTTAACTGGCATACTTTATTATTTGTAGTAGTGAAGAATTTTTGGGTGTCATCCCCACCACATTTTTTCCCTTCTAACAAGAGTTTCTGCATAACCAAAATACTTGTGTTATGTGATTGAGTTATTGTTTGTTTCCATGCAATTTACATTTACAATTTAATTGAATGAATGATGCATACAATTGATTCAGTTGGATAGAGTAGTTACTACTATTTGCAGATTGAGTTTATGGTTAAATGTTTTTGTGGGCACTGATTCACCCCTCCCCTCTTAGTCCCTTTATCTTTCCATTCCAACAATCTAGGTGGTTATTTTAGCTACACAAGGAGAATACCACCACTAAAACAAGACTATTGTTCTCATCCATTATCACTCCACCACACCTAGCTAGCCCAAGATTACCCTTAGCCACCCCAACCCCTATACAAAATGTTTCCCTCAACAAAGCACCAGTAAATTACTAGCCGACCAAAACCCAAAAAAGTCTAAACCCAAAGAAAAGGGAAACACAAACTAAATAGAAATAGAGCTGAAACAAACAAAGAACAAAAAGCTAAACTAGCTTCTTCATGACCTCATCAAACTCTTCCACCATCTGGTATATTTCTAAAGAAATCTTCTTGACTAACTAAACTCCAAATGTATTCAAATTTGTCCTTAATAATCCTCTAATTGAATGAAATTAGAGTAACTCTTGAGCATTGTCTCCAGGTTCACAATTCTTGTATTTTATCTTTATAATTTATAAAAATAAAAAATTATTTGAATACAATGTTAAAAAAAAAATATTAAAATTTAGTTGCTAATAAAATGCTAAAATTATAAACTAATTTTATATAAGTTAATTTTATCTTTTTTTCTTCAATTATTTTGTGTGTTGATGACTTGAAACTTAAGTGCATAGACCTATTTTATCACTATTTTTATAAATAAATATTTTTAAATGACATGTTGAACTTTTGCATTTATTTTTTAGACAATATATTCAAGAAAATTACTTAACTAGTACATGCATATTTTTAATAAGAAAGAAATTTCATGTCCAAGATTTTGATGTTTTTATTAATTTAATTAAGGTCCAATATTATTTTTGGCATATACTTGTGATATTTTTAAATACTTTAAAATGAAATTGAAATTTGAATCAACTTCTTTTATAATAAAGAGTCAGGTCTATTGAATTGGTTGACGGTGACCCCACAATAGTGGGTTACACTTTTTTACACACGCTGATTTTTGCTGAAATAACACATTTTTAGTAAAATATGATGATTTAAACCTTGAGAGGTTCCATTTGAAGGAAATAATTACAAATGGTTATCTCAAATCCTCTTAGATAAAAAAACATTGATATAACATCTATACTCCTCATTCATACCTACAATGGAGTCTCCTTTGCACCTATTAAAATGATGACAAAAAATCACTTCAATTTTATCTTTTGGTAGATCAAATGAATCCATTTGACAAACCCATCTATGTAGTAAGGTACTACTAAGAAAAATATTTCCAATGATTATAATGTTAATATATATTAAGTTTATTATGACTTTGTATTTTTAGTTTTACTAAACATAGATATTTCACTGTATGTCTACCTCTATGTTTGACGCTTATAGAAAAATAGTAAATGAGAGAAAAAAAAATTCTAAAAAATATCTATGCCCTAGGTATTGAAGTTATATTTCTATCAAAGAAAATAAAAATGAAATTGGACAAATACACCACAAGTTATAAGCTATGTAGTCAAGGTATGTCAAAATTATGGGTTAGTCAAATTCAAACATTAATAAAATATGAAATAATTGTGATAATTTCGTCAAACCAATTGCATGACCTTTGTATGGATGTTAAAAAACTAAATTCAAAAGAATCACATTGATATCTATTTTATAAAAAAAGTTATGCTCTATGAAAACAATGCAACTCTTTGAAAATGACATTTTTAGCAACATACCAGTTTTCATGGGAGAAAGAAAAAACCATTCAAATTAATTAAAAAATATATTTAGAATCTAGACAGAAAATTTTAAAAGACTCTAATTTACTTCATTTTCTGATTTCAAACAATTTAACGACAATATGCATCCGAATCTGAATTTTTTTTTCAAAATGTAGAGTTCAGTGTCTGTTCAAGTAAAAAAGTGTAACCCACTATTGTGGATTCACCCATGAGTTTACATGATCAAAAGTATGTCTCAAAGTGATTACATATCAAATTGCAAACTCTACATACCAGATCATATAAATTTACTTATTATAAGATTAAAACTAATTATGCCATTAAAATGGTCAATAAAGAACCAATATACTCATGCCATGCAAAATGGAGAGGCTGGAAAATTTTTAATACTATTATTTTGCCTCATTTTTAATAACGAAACAAAAAAGTTGAAAACTATATCCTCATTCTCTATCTACTTATCAGTTTTCACATTAATTACACTTCCTTCAAAATGACTAAAATAAATTTGAGGAGAAAAAATGATAATTAAAATTATACACAAACACATCTTACGCTTACTCTTTAAGAAAATACATTTTTACTTTTGTATAAATTCTTTTGCCAACATAATCTTATAACATTCCAATTATAATCATTTGTGAACAATTAAAACATTATATTTCACTATAATCTTATCTGAACAACTTAAACATTAAATTAAACAAATAAATTAACTATTTCCTAAACTTATTGTAACCACCTCCTACTAATTAAATATCTAGAAATAAGTTAAGCGTATGAGAATATTGCATGCATTTAATATACATTCAATAAACCATACATAGAGTATTTAGTTTGGCAAGGAGGATGCTATGCTTGCCATGCTTTATTCTATTCCTTATCTATAATTATTTTCTTTAAACTCTAAGCCAAAAATAGGTGAACCCTATTAACCTATTGTGTTAAGAAAAAGTGATGAATCTCTCAAGAAGTGAGATGAAACTAAAACTAAAGAAGTAATAAGTGGATGCGGATGTGGATGAGAAAAATGCAAAATGTGGGTTGTATTCCAAACTCCTACATGTATGGGAAGCCTCAACTCCATGAAAGCCTGAGAATTTGAGGACCCTAATGCAATGCCAAAGTCTTTTCCACCATACAATCATTGATAGTGTTCCACCAAATATAGTCTCAAAACCCAATCTCACAGTAATTTGGCCATTGCTAGAGGTAATGGTGATGGGACTATAGAAGTTTTGTTCTTTGGTCTGCATCTCTGTAGAGGGCCACCACATAAACAACGAAGATTTTCATATAAAGAAAGAGTGGAGAGGGGTAGCTTGAATATGCTCAGAGGTAGTGATCCATTCAATCAGTGGTTCGATCCAAGATCAAGCCACTCAAGACTAGTACACTTTCCTATTTCTGTAAGGATGAAACCTGTAAGATTGTCTACTTAAATAGGAGGTGTTGGGAAAGGCTATTGTGTCAGTTCCAAAAACTTACTTAAGGCATTGGATCAGCTTGGCTCCGTGTTTATTAACTTAAGAAGTTTTGACCAAGAATTGCCAAGGTTATTTTGTGCTCTACCATTAAAAGAAGATTGCAATGAACTAGTAGGTAACTATGAAAATTTATCACCATGACCGTGATAATCATAACCAATACTCTATCAACCATGTCTATTACCATCATCATTGATATGTTCTGGACCATCATTCCACATATTTCCAGTAGAAGATGAAGATGAAACAGGGATTGGAGCTAAAATAGATGTAGGTGAAAAAATACTTGTAGGATTTAATGTCTACAAATTACCACCATTATTCTATCCCTATGAAATATTATTTACAAAAATTGAGAAAGGCACATAGGCTTTGGATTGTGATTGAGGTTCCAAAGCTAGAAATTTTTATCATTCCGTAGAATTTTCTTTGCCACCAGATCCTAAATTTGAAAACCATACTGGTCTTCTCCATAATTCATGAAAATGCCTTTCTAAAATTTGGGGTCCAATTTGGTCCTCTTTTCTTTTGGAAGATGTGCATAAACTTCACATCCAAATACCCAGATGTGAGAGTAAGAAATCCCCTGTCCCATCCATTCCTCCTCTAGAATACCAAAATCCAACCAAGATGATGGTCTTTGGTTAAGCAAATACACTATTGTATTGCAAGAGTCCGCCCAAAATTCCTTGTCTAAACCCACATTTGAAAGCATACATCGTGTTTTCTCAGAAATTGTTATATTTAGCCTCTCAATGGCTCCATTTTCTTGAGGTGTAAATGGAAATATTTTGATTCTATGAATACCATTATCAGCACAAAAATAATTAAATTCCAAAGAAAAAAATTCACCATCATTATCAGTTTGTAGACATTTCATTTTGTATAACAATGTAAGCTTCTGGTTTAAACACAATCAAACCAGAAGCATACATTGTTAGTCTAATAGATTCTATAAATCTGATTACATTGATTTGATTTTGTGCCCAATTTGACTTTCAACTGAGACTTTAAAAAATTTAAATTTACTAAATACTTCATATTGCCTATGAAGCATATATATCCACACTTTCCTTGAGAAATAATCAAGAAAGATAACAAAATAGTTAGCTCCTCCAATGGAGGTTACCTCAATGGGTCTGAAGATGTCACAATATAAAAGCACTAATGGCGAGCTCTTATTTTCCTATCCGATTTTCAAGAAGCTGGCCCACTTTTGTTTTCCATAAAGACAATGTTGGAAAATTTTCAAATTAATTTATTTGAGGTCCGATAGTTATTCCCTCTTTTGCATAATATCAAGGCCCTTCTTTCTCATGTGACCAAGCCTTTGATTCCATAGTTATGATTTTTTATCCACAACTATCATAACAGCTCCTACTTCACCAATATTTTATATAATGTATAGGCTACCAACTTTATCTCCTTTTGCAATAACTATAGACCCTTTCATGACCTTCCATGTATTTGTAAGAGTGGTAAGAAAACCTTGTGTGTAGAGCTGACTGACTGAAATTGGATTTCTTTTTAATTGGGGAACATGACAAACATCTTTGAGAAACCATTTAACACCTCCTTTTAATGACAATAAAATGTCTCATTTACCAATAATTTCACAAGCTTTGTTATCTCCTAAATATACTTTCCAAATTAACCTTCTTGGTAATTTGAGAAGTATTTCGTACATGGGGAGGCATGATTAAATGAAGTGCCAAAAACCAAGAACCAAGAATTTGAGGTAGTCTCGCATGTTGACAATATTAGGATACCATCAATATTATCATAGGATGTTTCTACTTTGTTGTCCCACACTTTATTGTGCTTTCTTGTAGTTTCTACAATCCTTTTTCACATGACCAAATTTACTGCAAAGCTAGCAATCACCATTTCTCCCTCTTAACTTCGATCTCCTAGCTGATTTGGATATCCTATGATGATTACTTTTTCCTCTATTAGGGTTCCTTCCTCTATTCTCTATGATTACAACTGTTAAGGCTTCATCAGATGAGGGTTCTTAGTTCCTTCTCATCATTTCCTCACTAAGAAGAGTAGCCTCTACATCATCAAAAACTATCTTGTTCTTACCGAATACCGAAGTGCTATTCATTATCACAACTCCATCCCAGGTGGTCAGTAATGAGCACAACCAGAGAACAACCTTGTTCTCATCATCTTGTATCATGTCAACTAAATTTTCTTAGCTTATTAGAGTATTTATCTCATTGATATGGTTTTCTATAACACTTCCTTCCCTCATCTTGAGTTTGTAAAGCTTCTTCATGATGAATACTTTATTTTATGTCATTGTCATTTAATACATGGCTTTTAGTATATCCCAAACCACTTTGGTTGTTGGTTCAATTGAGACATTGAAGAGAACATTATTGGACAATGAGATAAATATAGTCATATTTTCCTTATTGTCAAGAATTTCCCAATCTTCGTCTTTCATTGACGTTGGTTTCTTTGTTTTCCCTTCAAGTGCTAGTGAAAGATCTTTCTTTATTAGCAAGGATTGCATCCATACTTTCCACAAACTAAAATTATGACGAGAGAATTTTTCCACCTTCACTTCTTCCATGATTTTAGAATTTCAACGACCAAATCTTGACCATGAATTTTTGCATTTCTTTGCTACCAATTGTTTGTGAGCTTAAGACACAAGTAGCTAATAGATTTGGCATGAAATATTTGGGGGCAGCCAAAATAATACTTGGGATGACCATTCTACAGGATAGACACAAGAAGAAGATTTGGTTATCTCAAAAATAATACATTGAAAAGGTATTGGACAGATTTGGTATGTCAGAAGCTAAGTCGGTAAGCATTCCTTTAGCTTCTCATTTTCGCTTGTCTGCTGAAATGTGCCCTAGAACACAAGAGGATCAAGACTTCATGAAAGGGATTCCTTATATATCTATGGTTGGGAGTATCATGCATATAATTATTTTTACTTGCTCAAATATTGTTCATGCAGTGGGAGTAATAAGCATATAAATATGATTAATCTTCATTAGCCTCATTGGGAGGCTGTCAAATGGATCCTAAGGTACCGAAAAGGTAATTCTGATTTTTCTTTGTGTTTTGGGAAAGATGAGACACAATTGTAGGGATTTGTAGATTCAGATCTTGGTGGGGATTTAGACAAACAAAGATCTACATCTGGATATGTTTTCACATTTGTTTGGGAAGCTATCAGTTGGGGTTCTAGATTGCAACACACAGTTGATCAATCATCTACAGAGGTTGAATATATGGCTCTCTTCGAGGGGGATAAGGAGATGGTATGGTTGCAACTTTTGTACAAGGAATTGGGTCTAAAGAAATAAAATTTTATCTTGTTTTGTGATAGTAACAGTTCCATATTTATGAGTAAGATTAATACATCTTAGCGTCATTCTAAACATATTAATTTATGTTATTACTACATTTGGCATGTGGTTGAAGAAGGGAAGCTTCGTGTAGAAAATATAGACACTAAGGTGAATCCATCTGATGCTCTAACAAAGATTGTTACATGGGAGAAGTTTGAATTTTCTCAAGCTTCTCTCGGCATTTTCATCATCTGATAATAGGGATCATAGTAGGGGAATTGCATTTTTACAATAGTATTGGTCTTTATGTGGGAGATTGGTTGTGTTGTGAAGCCCAAAAGTCATCCTCACTACTACATTTGGGGCTAAATTTTGACAGAAACTTCCGACGAGTAATTTTTTTAATGAATTTTTTGTTTTTTTTTAATAGACCCTAATGGTGTCGGTATTTCGATGGATTTTAAAATTGACCATCAGAATTTTGATAGTTTCGGGGTATAGATGAAAAAAAAGTGAGGCACCAAATCATTTTTATTTTGATTACCATAGAAAAGGAGTGGGAGAAAATGAGTGAAAGTTGAGCACAAGAGAAGGTATGTGATTTCTTCATCTTTAGAGCCTCTAGCATCATATTTGATCACAAATTTCAAATGCATTGCATTTTATTTGATCATGAATGCTCTCTGAAATCTGCATTCTACTGGTGTCGTGCCCTAGCTAGTGCTTTATCTCTATTATTTGATGTTATTGGTGCTTGTGCTCAAGGATATCGATTCACTATTTTGAAATGTTTGGATTCATGTTTGTTGATATTACTAGCACATTTAATGATGCCATTGTATATTGCTAAGATGCTCAATGAAATGACCATATTGTACTAGTGTCATGCCCTAGCTCGTGCTTTAACTCCATTATTTGATGTTATTTGTGCTTGTGCTCAAGAATATCCATTTTTTTGAAATGTTGAGTGTGGTTATCAAATGGACAACTCGTGAGCTTCTAGCTATGTGACATTTGTATTGATAGCTTAGGGCATCAAATGTATTGTATCATTGATAGTTGAGACTTTGTTAAAAGGAAATAGGACAAAGAATGATTTTGATTTATTTTCTCTATTTTGATCCCTAAGTGGCTTACAACCCTAGAGAAGTATATGCATATTTACGGATGCAGTTGCAGGATACATAGCAGTCGATAATTCACAAGAAATCCATGCATCCAATTTGAATAGCAATTAATACAAAAAAATAGGGTCCTCGAATGGTCCAATCATCCGAACCTTAACTGTCCCCTCAACTAGTGACCCTTCAAAACTAGGTTATCATGCAATCAGTGAGCGATCCTTCATTATCTTGGTCTACCCTGCATCCAAACATATTGGAAATACACAATACAATGATAACAAGTCTTTCACAATCCCCCTTCCCTCAAGGAACACTATCAACCATCCCTATATAGCTCTCTACTATCACTCCATCCTGTGATGACCATAGTGATGAGTAAAAGTCTACCACTTCCTTGTTGATTGCATATGATTCCACAACTTGCTAACTAACTTCATTCTTTATTGAAGCTATTATATTAATTAATGGTCTTTACTTGACCAAACTATGGAAAAAGATTGTATTGTAGTCCTCATCTTTCAACCAATTCTCTCTAGATTTTTGGCATCAATATATTTCTTCTCTGGCTAGAATTTCCTGATATTGTTGTTACAAGTCATTTTCAGTTAAGAAATCAATTTTATCCATACCTTCCTGAATCACCTTATTTTTTAAAACCTCTAGCTACTCGTCCAATGTTTTTTTCCACAAATATATCCTTGAAATGAATTTGGTTCCAACACTTCTGCTTATTCTTGATATATTATAATTTTTTCAACAATTGAAAGCCCAAATTTCCTTAAATAACAAGTACAATCTTTCAATAGTTTGCCACCATTTTCCAGAATCATTCTTCTCTTAGCCACATTTTCTCCATCTTCAAAGAGCATCAAATTGATACAATCTTAATGATACATCTCTTTACCTAATAATGGTACAATCTCTCTGCGATGTGTGAGAATCCATGTCTCCTATTCATCCATGTAAACACCCCATTCTTGGTTTTAACTTCCCACAATCCATTTTTGGTGACAAAGATCTAAAAATCAAATTGGATCCTGCTTGTAGTCCTCTTGCTCCCTTTCTTATCAGCCATATCCAATGTTTCATTGAAGTCACGTCCAAGAATGAAGGTCACCTTACCCATACCACTCATGGATTCTGAAATGTTGTTCCAAACTCCTGAAAACTTTTTAGTTGCTTCTTGTTCTAGTTTAGTTTCTTGATGCAGGAGCATCCTGGGTGTAAGAGCAATCTTGCATCACCCAAAAAAAAAAAAATTTCTATTTTTATATTCAATAAGGGCTATTTTGTGCAGAGCTGCTATTTATGGAAAGTTACTATTTTTGGTAATTTTTGTATGTGCTTAGAATGATCTGATTTCTTTCTTGGAGGTTCATTTTGGTCATATAAGTCTGCCAGTAAAGTTTCATCGCCAGATCAAGTGTATATTGGAAGATATTGAAGATTTTCGGTATTGGCAGTAGGGTACAAAAACTTTGAACTCAGTTTTGAAGGCTTTAGAGGCCCCGGATGAGGTCAAAAATTTGAGTGACGGACACTTACACTGGTCAAGCTTGTAGAGCGCTTCGTGGCGTTTCCGAAATGGGGTTATAATAGCCGATCAGGTCAACTGGTGATGACTTATGGTCTTCGGAAGTTGGGTCACCTGAAATGGCGAAAAATAATTTTCTTCAAAATTTTTATTCAGGTTTCAAAGGTTATCTTGAGCTGACTATGATGTAATAAAATGTAAAATAAAATAATTCTAAGTTTGGTCGGCCTTATTGGCTAAAAATTCTGGAACCTTCCCAGGCGGTGGAAAATTGCCTATATAAGGAAGGTTGTATTATTGTCTTAGGCAGTTCAGAATAGTTCTGAGTAGTAGATCTAGGTAATAGTTCGAGGTTTTGTCCTACAGAATATTGTAAGGGAATGCCCATGTGGCTTTGCATATTGTAATTCTGAAAGTTTGTAATTCCACATTTGTGGAGATAATAAGAAGCCAATTTTCTGTTCTTGCATATTGTTGTTGTTTCTCTATATCTATTATGTGTTTGTGGTATTAAGGGGAGCACCCTTCATCAGGTGATATCAGAGCCAGGTTTTCTTGAGTGTGTAAATAGATCACCGATTGTGAGGCAGTTTGCACCAGGACCGTGGATAGGGTTTTAGCGCGCATCATGAAAATGCCTCCACGAAGGGAACGTGGCGAAAGAGCTGGTGTTGTAACACCTGAGGTTAAAGAGCTGCAGAGACAAGTGCAAGCATTTCAAGAAGAGATTCACAGAGGAATGAAGCTTAATGTCAGAGATGAAAGCGAGGATGAAGCCGAAGAAGAATATCAAGAAGGAGAAGCTGAAATTGTGAACCAGGAGGAAGAAAGACTTTTTCGGGCGATTTCCAAGATTGGGAAAAGACCTAAGATTGAGGTTCCTACATTTTCTGGAAATCTTAACCCAGAGGAATTGATTGACTGGATCAATGAATGTGAGGAATATTTTGAGTACGAAGATGTTGAGGATCCTGATAGGGTCAAATTTGCGAAGGCCAGATTGAAAGGTCATGCGAAGATCTGGTGGCAAGAAATTCAATTAGAGCGAAATAGAAGAGGGAAAGATAAAATCACAAGATGGGATCGAATGGTGGATAAATTGAAGCGACAGTTCATTCCTGTTGATTATGAGCTTGACCTACTGAAGAAAATGCAGAGTTTGAAGCAAGCAGGAAGATCTGTTCAGGAGTATACAGAGGAGTTCTACCGACTTCTCATCAGAACAGGCCATGCAGAAGCTGATAAGGAGAAATTTTCCCGATACCTTAATGGGTTAAGGCCAAGCATTCAGGAGGAGCTGAATCTGGTTCGAATGAATAGTATTGAAGAGGCATACCAGTTTTCCCTAAAAGTAGAGGAAAAGCTGAACAAGAAGTTTGAGAGCAGACAAAATGGAAAAGGTCGCGGTGGACAATCTGGTGGATGATCATATGGTGGCCGAAATGAAGATCCGAAAAAGAAGGATGAGGCCAGTAGTAGTCAGAATTAGTGAGGAAATAATTCCAATCATTTCCAAGATCAGAATAATAGAGATCAGAGAGGAAGAGGAAGAGGACAAGGATCTGGAAGAGGTGGCTTCCGTGGAACATGTTTTCACTGTGGAGAAGAAGGTCATAGGGCATTTGAATGTCCTCAGTGCCAAGGAAGAACAGACAGGAGAAATGAAGGCTAGGCCAAAGTTGCACATGTAGATGAAGATGTCAGATCATCAAATTCTGAAGATGCTAAAAGAGGAGAAATGTTGATTAACAAAAGAGTCCTGTTGAGTGGTGAGACTGAACCTGAGCAAAGAAGGAGCCTGTTTCACACTAGGTGCAAGTGCGAAGGTAAATGTTGTGATGTGATTATTGATAGTGGAAGCACTGACAATTTGGTGTCAGAAGAGATGGTGACAAAGTTGAAGCTCAAGAGACAGAAACACCCACATCCATATCGGATTGCCTGGGTACAGAATGACCACAAGGTCATGGTAAATGAACAATGCCTGGTGAAGTTCAAGATTGGTGGATACCAAGATGAGGTATTGTGTGATATCATATCTATGGATGCATGTCATATGTTTTTGGGTAGACCATGGC
The DNA here is from genome assembly GCA_027943335.1 of Chamaecyparis obtusa. Taxonomy (NCBI): domain Eukaryota; kingdom Viridiplantae; phylum Streptophyta; class Pinopsida; order Cupressales; family Cupressaceae; genus Chamaecyparis; species Chamaecyparis obtusa. The sequence goes on from BSBK01006274.1 coordinate 249,343, forward strand.
AGTTTGACAGATGTGTTGTACATGATGGTCGTGCGAATACCTATTCCCTGACAAAGGATGGAGTGTGACATAAGCTAAAACCATTGAAGGAGACTGAAGAAAAGGTATGTGGTAATGCAAGGATAACTTTTGTTGATGGAAGAAATTTCCTAGATGGTATGAGGCATGAGCATGTATGTTTTGCTTTAATTTCAAAAGCTGGTAAAGAGGAAGTAGAAGATGTTCCTGTAGAAGTTGCAGATTTGTTGAATGAGTTTTAGGATATTGTATCCGATAACGTCCCTAATGGATTACCACCAGTCAGGAAGATCAGTCATCAGATGGACTTGATCCCAGGAGCGAGTTTGCCGAATAAGACAGCACACAGAATGACACCTGTAGAAAGTGAGGAGTTGAACAGACAAGTACATGAACTGTTACAAAAAGGATTGATCCGTGAGAGTCTGAGTCCCTATGCTGTACCAGCAGTATTAGCACCAAAGAAGAATGGAGAATGGAGGATGTGTATAGATTCTAGGGCAATAAACAAGATCACAATCAAGTACAGGTTTCCATTACCACAAATGGATGATATTATGGACTGTTTGAGTGGAGCTGTGTATTTCTCAAAGATAGATCTGAAAAGTGGATATCATCAGATTCAGATCAGAGAAGGAGATGAATGGAAGACTGCCTTCAAGACAAAGGAAGGACTATATGAGTGGTTAGTCATGCCTTTTGGGCTAACCAATGCACCGAGCACTTTCATGCAGCTCATAAACGAGGTTCTGAAAGAATTTCTGGGTAAGTTTGTCATTGTTTACCTAGATGATATTTTGATCTTTAGTAAGACATTGGATGAGCATATGATGCATATTCGTATGGTATTTGAGAAGTTGAGAGAAGAGAAATTGTTGATTAATTCAAAGAAGTGTAGTTTTGTGAAGAAAGAGTTGGTGTATTTGGGATTTGTAGTTTCAGCAAAAGGTCTAAAAATGGACCCAGAGAAGGTACAGGCTATCCTTAAATGGCCTACTCTGAGGAGTGCTACTGAGGTAAGATCTTTTCATGGTCTAGCTAGCTTTTACAGAAAGTTTATCAGAAATTTTAGCAGTATTTGTGGACCCTTGATTGAAAGAATGAGAGGGGATAGAAAAGAGTTTAAGTGGACTAATGGGGCAGAAAGAGTTTTCAATTGTTGAAACAAAAAATTACAAAACAACTAGTTTTAGCACTTCCAGATTTTAATAAAGTGTTTCAAGTAGATTGTGATGCTAGTGGTACTGCAATAGGAGCTGTTATGAGCCAAGAAGGTAAACCTGTTGCTTATTTCAGTGAGAAATTAAATGATGCCAAGAGAAAATATTCTATTTATGATCAGGAATTTTATGATATAGTTCAGGCATTGAAAAAGTGGAGGCACTATCTGCTTCCTAAGGAGTTTGTTTTGTATACCGATCATCAAGCTTTGCAATATTTGAATAGTAAAGGAAAATTGAATCAAAAGCATTTGAAATGGGTTGAGTTTTTGCAGAGTTATACATTTGTTTTAAAACACAGGAGTGGAAAGTCTAATAGGGTTGCAGATGCTCTTAGCAGAAGGCAACTATTGGTAATAGAAATGCAAATTGAAGTAGTTGGGTTTAAGGAACTCAAGAATTTGTATCCAGAGGATCCTGATTTTGGTGAAGCTTGGAAGGCTTGTACAGAACCTGTTACTCTAAACAGGACAAAATGGCTGGATTTTATCATCCAAGATGATATGCTATTCAGAGGGAGTCAGTTGTGCATTCCACGAAGTTCTATGAGGGAGAATCTCATCAAGGAGAAGCATAGTGGAGGATTGGCTGGACATTTTGGTCGTGATAAAACCCTTGCTTTGGTTGGTGAGAATTGTTATTGGCCACAATTGCGGCAAGATGTGAAGAAGTTTGTACAGAGTTGCAGAGTATGTCAGATGGCGAAAGGAGTGAAGTAGAATACAGGGTTGTATCAGCCATTACCTATACCAGAGAAGCCTTGGGAGGATATCAGTATGGACTTTGTTCTTGGTTTACTGAGGACACAACGGGGACATGATTCAATTTTTGTAGTAGTTGACCAATTTTCAAAGATTGCACATTTCATTCCCTGCAAGAAGACTAATGATGTTGTTCATGTAGCAGAATTGTTTTTCAGAGAAGTAGTGAGATTTCATGGTTTGCCAAAGACCGTAGTTTCAGATCAGGACACTAAGTTTGTTGGATATTTCTGGCATACATTGTGGAAGAAGTTGAAGACCGATTTGAAGTTCAGTTCATCACATCATCCACAAACTGATGGACAGACAGAGGTGGTGAATAGAAGTTTGGAAAATTTGCTGAGATGTTTGGTTGGAGATAAGCCAACAGGATGGGATTTGATTTTACCACAGGCAGAATTTGCATACAATAATTCTATCAATAGAAGCACTGGCAAATCACCATTCCAGATTGTATATGGAAGTAGTCCAAGAAATGCATCTGAATTGAGGAAGATAGATAAAGGAGAAATAAGTAGTGCTGAAGCTGAGGATTTTGCAAAACACTTGAAGAACATCCATGGGGAGGTGAGGAAGCATATTACCAAGATGAACGCACAGTATAAGGCTAAGGCAGATGAGAAAAGGAGGTATAAAGAATTTCAAGTTGGAGATGAAGTCATGGTTCATTTGCGGAAGGAGCGATTTCCAGTTGGTACATATAACAAGCTGAAAATGAAGAAGTTTGGACCATGTAGGATACTGAAGAAACATGATTCAGGAAATGCATATGAGGTAGAATTTCCTACTGAGCTAAATATTTCACCGGTGTTTAACATTTCAGATCTGACAAAGTATCATGAAAGAGATGTTGAAGATGAGATCACAGCAGCACAGTGGAGTATTCCAGCAACTAGTTCAGACACTAAGGAGATCGAAGATATACTAGAAAGTCATGTTGGCAGAAGCACAAGGAACAGGACATATGAAGAATATCTGGTCAAGTGGAAAGGATGACCTGTTGAAGATTCATCATGGCTGACAAAGGAGGAGGTTAGCCGTCTTGGCTTTCCTCTGCACACCTGAGTCGTGACAGTGTCACTTCTCAAATTACCCTGGGTGTCTGATGCAGGAGCATCTTGGGTGTAAGAGCAATCTTGCATCACCCAAAAAAAAAAAAAAATTCTATTTTTGTATTCAATAAGGGCTATTTTGTGCAGAGCTACTATTTATGGAAAGTTACTATTTTTAGTAATTTTTGTATGTGCTCAGAATGATCTGATTTCTTTCTTGGAGGTTTATTTTGGTCATATAAGTCTGCCAGTAAAGTTTCATTGCCAGATCAAGTGTATATTGGAAGATATTGAAGATTTTCGGTATTGGCAGCAGGGTACAGAAACTTTGAACTCAGTTTTGAAGGCATTAAACACCATGAATGAGGTCAAAAATTTGAGTGACAGGCACTTGCACGGGTCAAGCCTGTAGAGCGCTTCGTAGCATTTCTGAAATGGGGTTATAATAGCCGATCGGGTCAACTGGTGATGACTTATGGTCTTCGAAAGTTGGGCCACCTGAAATGGCGGAAAATAATTTTCTTCAAAATTTTTGTTCAGGTTTCAAAGGTTATCTTGAGCCGACTATGATGTAATAAAATGTAAAATAAAATAATTCTAAGTTTGGTCGGCCTTATTGGCTAAAAATTCTGGAACCTTCCCAGGCGGTGGAAAATTGCCTATATAAGGAAGGCTGTATTATTGTCTTAGGCAGTTCAGAATAGTTCTGGGTAGTAGATCTGGGTAATAGTTTGAGGCTTTGTCCTATAGAATATTGTAAGGGAATGCCCATGTGGCTTTGCATATTGTAATTCTGAAAGTTTGTAATTCCACATTTATGGAGATAATAAAAAGCCAATTTTCTGTTCTTGCATATTGTTGTTGTTTCTCTATATCTATTATGTGTTTGTGGTATTAAGGGGAGCACCCTTCATCATTTCTATTAAACATACTACATCAGGTTTTGTCTCAAAATACTTTTTGATTAAATGTCTCTAGTTAAGAGCATTGCAACCCCTAAAATTCTATGTTATGAGCTTCATTTCTTTCCAAGAGAGAATAAATCTCTCCCATATCTTAACTTTCTTTGGTCTTTTCTATTCTCCCTCTTGTCCTCTTTCCTCCTGTATTTATCTTTTTGGACTTAGATTTATTTTTCTTGATATTTCTATTTTCCAAAATTCTTTCCCCATCTCTCAAGACAAATTCATCTTATGCCCCTCCCTGATTAAGACCCCCTCATCCTCAACATGGTCTTCATCACCTATAGTCTCAATTTCACGGATAGGGGACATGTAAAAATCTTTAAATACTTCTTCTACCACAATGTCCTCCTGTCTCATCTTCTTTATCTTCCTAGCTAAAGCAGATGAATCCACACACAATAACCCAAAATGAAGCATTTTGTATCCTTTAATGAATCTCAGTCACTAATAACACCTGCACAGTCAAACTAGTTGAATAAGGTGGAATTAGGTATCACCTTATTAGATAGATAGGGTTTTGAACTAGAGTATGATGATATAGGAGAAATATGAGATCTACTTCTAAATCCAAATTCCCAAAGGAGAGATCCAAATTGATTAACCAAAAGGTCAATACACAAAAGAATCAATCTATGGATAATATGAATGAAGGAGAAAACCTTATATTTCGCTATGAAGAGTAAATACTTGAAATCTAAAATATATGAAAGGCGAATACTAACCTCAAAATAGGGCAGATCTAAAAAATACTGATTTTTAATGTCTGTGTGCAGTTTTGGGCAATTCTACAACCTGTTTCGGACTAGAAATGCTGAGACAGAGAAACCCCAAAAAAAATTTGTCTTTTTGGCAACAGGTAGTCTTTGACCCCGATAAAAGGTCAAAGGTTGCCTTAGGATTTTGAAGGTCATCCTTGACTTTGTTTGCAGATCTCAGAAGTTCGCCAAAAAGGGTATCTAGATCCGAGCTCTGATTCGCTATTCTATACCTATACCTACAAGGAAAAGAGGGTTTTTATTGTTTGGGTGGGGGATTTGCTTTGGTCAAACGCCAATTTAGGAATTAACCTTGAAATTAAATTGAAATAGTAATATGCATAAACAAAGTAAATGGAACTATTCACCTTGCTTATATTGAAGTCCTTGTAGAGGATTTGAATCCTTGAATCCATAAGTAGGAATGCTCCAATTAATGTAGAAGTATGTAGGATGTCTCAAATTAGTGGCATTAAATCTTCAACACCAATCTTGAATGGATCTTTTCATAGGAAGAGGCTTGGATGAATGTGGAAGAATGGATCTTCAAGGGAGCTCCAAAGAGATTGAATCCTTCAATTACTAACAATGGATCTCCTTGATGAATGCTTGGATACTTGAATTCTTGAGGATGAATGAATGCATGCTTTCTTGCTTTCTTTCCTTCTCCTTCTTTCTTTCTTGCACTTGAGAGCTTGAGAAATTGTGAGATGAGATGATGTGAAAATGAGAGAGGAAGGCCTCCTTTTATAGTGATCTAGGGCACAAACCTCTAGAGAAGGCCGGCATTGAGGAATTAAATCTCAATCAACCTTAACCCCTAGAAATGGACCCAAATTAAATATAATTAAGGATTTACCATTCAAAAACCCAAAATGGCCAACCTGGAAGCGGGAAAAGAAATATTTATGAAACCTGACACCCAAAAATTATGGGAGCTTGAAATTTGAACCCTGGGTCAAGGATGAGGTAGACTCTGCCCTAGGTTAGGGTTGAGGTCATCCCTAACCTAGGTTAGGGTCTAGGTCATCTTTGACCCTTAAGTTTTTCTTTGACCTTGAGGTCAAAAACCTCAAGACCTCAATCTTGAATGCTAGGAAATGCAGAAATAAAGTGAAAAATAGGTGGAGAGAGAGAAGCAGAATAGGGGGAGAAATCTAGATCGAGGCAAAGAACAATTCAAGGCACTTGACATGACCCCAGACTACTTACTCAGAGGGCTAAATGCTCTTAACATGGAAGTGCTTCCATTTTAAGATGACACATTAAGCCCCCACTTTAGCAAGAGTATGGACTCGATGTAAACTCTTGGTAAAGTAGATCAAAATGAAAAGATAATCTTATCGTAATCAAAGGAACAAAGAAACCTCAAGCCCCCAGGGACTCGAGTCTTTACCAACTCCAAGATCACAATAAGAGAGACATCTCTATAGAGAGAGAGAGAGAGAGAGAGTGAGAGTGACTATCTCTCCCAATGAGAACTTATTTCCCATTGTGAACCACACAAGAAAATGGTGCAACTGGAAAGATGGAATTGAACCACCTAGTGAATGTGGCTACTCACTAGTCAACCCATCAAGGATTCACCCTTAGGAATATTCTATTCCATAAGAATAAAACCAAAAGCAAAAGAGATCCAATCTTAAGGACACGTTCGACCTTAAGGGATCAAAAAAAAATTTGAAAATGGAGGGATCAAGAGATCCTGAAATATAAATCCATGCTTTAAGGATTAGTCCCTAATCCAAAAAGGGAGAAAATGTATCTTGAAAAATAATATGTGTATCAAAAAGTGCGTGTGTGCAATAGGTGAGAAGAGCGTATGCCCCCACATTAAAGTCATTGCTAACACTTTAATAGGAGCAATGGCTTTAACAAAAACATACACAACTCCACTACTTATGTTTCCACTATAAAATGCCCCTAGATGAAGACAAATCAAGGGAACTATCATAGAAACATACAAAGAACACATAAGGGATCTACCTGTCGTGGGGTCAGTATGATCATAAGATAATATATATATGATATTATTGCAAATGAATTGACATCATTCCCAAAAGAAAGTAGAACTACAATCACGAAGGAGGAAAGATAACATAAGATATATGAAGAAGAATCTTTTCGGACCATGACATGGAGACCAAAAAGAATCAGTGCTATCATGTCTCGAATCCAAGAAAATTATACAAGGAAACATTCACGAACAATAGCATAGGTACAATAGAACATGAAACAACATATATAATAATAGAGATACATATAGAGGAATTGTACAAAAGTTTTGATTCCTTTATCACCTTGCACCAACTGAGTAACAAGGGTCGTATAAAAGAATCTAACAACATTTAGCAAACACATCATGGGAGAAGGACAATACAATAGGCAAACACACAACAAAGCTACCATAAAGGACAAGTTGATCAAGTGTGCTACCTACTCTCCCCATATTGTTCTATATCATTTAGGGAAGGTGGGTAACTCACAAGAGGGACTATATCCAACACAGTAGGAATGATAGTCAATTCCAAACAAGGATCCTCTTGAGAATCACAATGTTCGATATTAAGTGTTAATTGTGATGAAATCATATTAGGTAAATCAATGTCAATGTCAATAGTCTCATATTCATCATCAACATCATTAAGAGTATCTTCTTCATCTAGATTAATCAAAATAGGATCTAAGATATGAATAGATTCATCATAATCATGCATCTTAACATCATTATTAGTAACAACATCATGCGTAGGTTTGTCTGAAGAAAGAAAAGATTTTTTGGGAGTGAAATTATGAGCTTTAGCATGAGCACGACACTTCTTACAACATTCATTAGTAGATCAATTATTCTTTTCTTTACTTGAAATAGGTTGAGAACTAGGAGAAACAACCACAGGATCCTTCACAGGTTCTTTAGGAAGATCAATAGGACTAATAGTATGAACTTGATTAACAGAACTAGAAGCCATAGTTAAAGGAGGTATAGAAGGTGTAGGCAAAAGACCATGATTAAGATCCATAGGAGGTATGCTTAATTCAAGAATCTTACGATTCTTATAGGCTTGATATGAAAGGAAAATATTATCAGGTCGAGAAGGACATGAATTAGGTAATGAAGGCCAAAAGAAATCAAGAGCAACAATATCTCTAGGCCTAGAAGGTTGATATAAGCTATGATTAATCATCTTTACTTCTTCATCATGAATAAATTTAAGACATTTATGGATAGGTGAAGCAAAAAAATGCATGGCATTCAACCATGGAAAACCAAGTTTAACTTGAAATTGATCAGAAGTAGGAACAACAATAAAGGTAGTGTTCACAATTTTTCCACAAAGTTCAACCGAAAAGTTAATAGAACCAAATGATGGATAAATAAAACCATTACAAGTTTAAATCCACACATCTGATGTATCATAAGAATCACGTTGCATGTTTTTCATAAAAATATTTTCTTCAATAATAACATTGACTAAGGATATAGGATCAACAAGACAACCACGAGTAGGTTTCTGAGAAATCCTAGCATAAATATAAAGGGGACCATCGGGATCTTTAATAGTCTTAGAATCATCAAAGGTAATCAAAATTTCTTGAGGTCATTTATTCTTAGGTTGTTATCGAGGTTTAGGTTGAGTTTTCAATTTAGGCTTAGGTTTTTGTTGAGGTTGAGATTGAACTTGAGGTTGAAGCTGAGGTTGAGGTTGAGGTGGAGATACAGATTGACCAACATGCTCCACTTGATTAACAATGTGATTGAGATCATCCATCTTTGAATCATACACAATTTCCATACAAGATGGTTGAGCAATGGTATTAGTATCATGCGCAGGTAAAGGATTCATATAGATTTGAAGGTTTTGATTAGGAAGAGAAATAGATTTGTTCCCACTACCATCAAGATTATCAACAGATAAGGCATTAGAATCAATTAAGTCTTGAACCTTATGTTTTAAAGAATAACATTTCTTAGTATCATGACCATTCTGACGATGATATTGACAAAAAGCTTTAGGATCAAAAAATTTAGATGAAATCATAGCAGGTAAAAGAGGTCGAATAGGAGGTAAAGTAATCATATTAGCAGTTAACAACCTATTCATAATAGCATGTAAAGATTTAGAAAGAGGAGTAAATGTACGATTTAATTGAAAAGAAGTGGATGCAAAAGTGGCATTGTGAGATGCAATAGCAAATTGATCAGCAACTGCATTCGCTTGTTTGTTTATCTTGACATAATTGTTGAATTTTTGAAATTTGTTTGGTTTAGGAGCAGCATCACTTTTATCAACTGGAATAGGAGCCATTGGAGTGGTGCTCTCAAATTGACTCACTTGTACTTGGTAATGATGAAGTGCTACACAAACTTGTTGAAAAGAGGTAAATTCAGTAAGAAGAATCTTATCTCTAATATCCTTTTACAAATTTGAAATAAACATACATTGAATATCAATATCAGGAATAGGATAGGAAATTTGAGCATGCAAATGCTTAAATCTACCAATAAATTCAGTTAAATTTTCCTTAGCACTTTGTTTACAATGCATCAAATCAGTCAAAGACACTTACAGGCCAATGTTGTTTTGAAATTGTTGAAAAAATGCATTGGCAAGTTGTGGAAAGGAATCAATAGAATAAGGAGGCAAGGAACAATACCATTTTAAGGCCTTGTCACAAAAAGTTCTAGCAAACAATTTGGCTAAAATCCTATGGTCATGAGCATAATCACTACAAAGGATTTGAAATGTTTTAACATGATGAATGGGATCTCCTTTTCTATTGTAATTCTCAAGATAAGGCATATCAACTTGCTGAGGAATAGGAGTATGAATGATATCATGAGACAAAGGACTTACCATGTCACATGTAGGAACACTAAACTTTTCTTGAGTTAAGGAAGCAAGTTATTGTAAGGAAGACACAGTTTGAGCCAAACTGATGATTATTGAATCATTAGAGGAAATAGGAGGAGTAGCAACATTAGAAACACTAGGTAAAGTGTAAGAAGCTATCGAAATAGAAGACACAACTGGAGGAACACTAAGAACTATAGCTGGAGGAGGATTGGAATAAGTAAAAGGAACATTATGATAAGAGGGTTGTGATGTAGGAAGGGACATGGGAGGAACACTCATAGGAATAGAGGGAACCATCACAGTCACCAAAGAAGGACTATAGGTAGGAACACTAGGTGAAGCAATAGAAGAAGGTTCTACACCAGTGACAGGAGAAATCAACCCTAAATCTTGAGCTTCTTGAGCTTAAGGTTTAACATTTGAATACACGAGGTGAGTAATACCACGCAAGAGGTTAACACCTTGATCGCTATCATGAAGAACTTTCTTAAGAGCCTCTATAGCTTGAATAGAATCTTGATTATAGTTTTCTTGAAGAAGCCAATCACCCATTTTATCAAGTTCATTTGAAAGCCTTTGGACTTGTTTAGGAGGAACTCTTAAAGCATCATCCTCATCATGAGATGAGTGAGAAGAGTTTTGCTCCATAATAGGATTGGAATCATGAAGAATCAGATTATCATCTAGGATCCTAAGGAAACGAGAAGAAGATTTAGGATCAAAGGCACCCATGAGTCTATGACTTCGTCTAACCGTAATGTTATAAGTAGTACTAGTAGTAGTAAAGCACTTAAACCAATATAATGCAAATGAACTAAACTAAGAACATGTTACCATTCTTTTTACTCATCTTTGGTGACCTAGTTACTAGATGATGCTACAGTACCCTAGTTTGTGTTATTAGTGGTCTTGCTTAAAATTTGTGTTCATTTCACTTGCAAAGTACATGGAAGGGAAGGAGATAAATTTCTGCATCTAAGATTACATGTGCATTTATCAATGTCAAGCATGTTGTATAAGAGAACTGAAAAGAACATCTATCTGAGCTCACACACACCATGAGCATAGTCATTGCTAGAATTGTATAAATGAGCGCAAATATACATAATAATGAACATGAAGTATGGGGGTACTAGACATTTCCTGGTAATGAGTCTTTCTCCATGGTGTTCCTAGTGTGCTCCTATGATCCTGAGCCTGCAGATAAGAAAAGAGAAGTGGATTAGATCCAATGGATCTAAACAATGCCTGGTATCACAATACCCATCTACAAGCATGCATACATGCACTTAGCTATACACCTCTGACACAGGCTATGCTCAAGGTAGATGCATGAAGACGCTCTGGAAATAAAAGATGTACCATTGTTTTCACTAATGTGTTTGTTCCATGTGCAAATGAATGCTCTTGACCTATGATGTAGTCTATGCCAGGAAAACCTCATTTCCTTGGCAGTGGCTGCATCACAGGGCAAGAGCACCCATGATGACTAGGGAAACATTTAGTAAGAGAGACACTCAAGAATCATAGATCCATATCAAGTGAAGCATGGTTGAAGCACTGACAACAAAGCACTAGCATAGGGAGGGCTTGCAAAACACATGCAATCAAGTTAGAATAGAGAAGTGAGAAGGGGACACAAATCTGCATATTTTTGGCATGAACATGACTAGAATCTACACCATGAATCAAATAGTGAAGGGGCTATAGTTGGAAAATCAATGACACAGTATGGCATATCATCATATGGACACGTGAGTTTGTAGCAACACCAAACATCAAGCACTACACCCGCAAGTATTATAAATAGAGATATTGCAATGTTTTAGCTCATGGGTTAAGTATTAATGCCAAGAATTGATAATAACAGTGGTCTGGTGCGTCTAAGGGTCATCGGTAGGAAGCAGAGATTGATATGTTTCAAGGGACATAAGAACAGGGAAACAACAAGCTTCCAAATCTCTCCCCAACCATGAGTTATCAAATTCATTCAAGACTACTACATTATGTTTCAGATGTCACAAACAGAGCATATAAACCATGCCCTAGTTACAGCAAGCACAAATGCCTTAGCATTTCGTGGGCCATTGGATCTCCAAAATGATATAGAAATCAATAAAAGAGCGATGCCCTAGCTTATAGCTTCATGGACCTCAAGTAAAACAAAGAGCTCAATTCTATACATTAAAAAATAACACCAGTGATTACATAATGGAAATGAATATATAGAGCATATAACACTGATGCTTGCAGGAATCAAATGCTAAATAGAGGGTAGTGAAATGGATGCCAGGGCCACGGATCTACAGGTCATCAGTTCCTAAATGAGATGATGCCTCATTCCACAGCACATCATGGCATATGGCCTAGACAAGAACACAACAGGCTAGGGTCTTTCAATGCCGAGCAGAGATGGTACATTTTTCATGGGCTACACCAAGTCTAAAGTAGTGGTATGGCCTTCACGACACCACATTTTAAATGTTGCAGTGAGGATGAAGATTCAAAATAGACTGTGGTAATTACAAATAACATCAATGGAGATGTTCCTCATATGTGGATCCATGAGCATGAACAAAAGCCTTATAATACAGAGCAAAATGCCAGTAACATTAAAGAATGCAATGAAGTGAAATCGAAATGCAGAAATATGAGTACAATCTCATTAGCAGTGAACAATACTTCAATGCCCTAGTTTCAAACGGGCTATGTATACAAAATGAGTAGTAATCATACATTGATTCCCTAGCCTATGAACAACATCATACAAAAAATCAAATGTACAATACTTCAACAAGGCATTCAGTATCAAGAGAGGCCGTGAAATTGAATACACAAAAGGCCTCAATCAGGGCATATATACAGCAAGAATCAATAAATACATAGATAGTAGCATCAATTTCAAATACACAGTGAGGTGTTAGAACAATGCCCTCAATTTTCAAGGGAGGCTTAGCACGAAATCAAATGCACAGTGTCAATTGAACCTACCTCAAGATGCCATTTTTGTGAAGAAAATGATTGTTGTTTCCATATCCAGCCCGAAAATCAAATGCAAATTACCAGTGGAATTAGCAACTTGCCAGGTGTTGAGCAGGGAAGGTGGAGTGCCAGCGGTTTCTTGCCCTTTTGCAAAAGAGGGTTTTTATTGAAACGGTTAATTTATGTATTCTCCCCTTTTCTAGGGTTGAGAATGTATCAATTATCCCTTTTACTAGTGTTTTCTTTTAGGGCATGGGTTTTAACTAATATAGGGCCATTAATATATTTATCCCTTTTAGGGTTAATATATTAATTGTTTTATTTTGATGCCAATAAATTTTCAAAGCATGGTGTAAATTGAGAGTCATTTATTGACTTAGGAGATAAAATTTTAAATCCATGTATAATTTTAACATGGATGGATTGGGGGGGGGGGGGGTTTAAATTTTAATTATAAAAGTCATTGCAAGTTTTATTGTAAGATATCGACAAGTGGTGTTTTTATAAACCCTTGTCAGAATATCATTTATAGAGCATGACTTAGTGGGTAGATTAGTCTTCTTTGACTAGCTATTTTTAGGGGTCCCACATTCCTCGCCCCCCTAGAATATCAAGAATCTAGCATCTGGATTTATGGAGCTTTTATAACCCTATATGCAGTTATTTTCTATCTTTAGGAGTTGTGGGTCATGATGCAGATTCCTAGGTTTAGTTTTTATACCTCTCACTTAGGTGATTGAGGTTAGTTCTTCTTTCCCTCTTCCTTGGAGGTGAATGCTTGTAGCTCTGGAGAAACAGATTGATATATTTGGCTCCTTTCACTAAGTATAAAGCAGTATTCCTTCTCATCTCTATTATTTCCTGATTTTTTCTATTTGGAATTCATGTCAAAGTTATTGTGATTCTCATATCCTTTACTTTGCACATTTGTTCGAGTTGAATGTTCAGGAGAGTGTTATGTTATTGTTGTTCTAATCTGTGTATGTTTGGGTTTTAAGTTGTGGAAGTTTTCCCTTCTTTAATTCAAGTACCTCTTTATTTCAAGATATCAGGATGATAGAGTCAAGTTGTGAGTTACCAGATTATTTTAAGTATCATTGGGAGTCTTGATTCATCTGTGGATCTATCAAAGTTTGGTGAATCACCTAGTTCTAGTTTCAATTTCATGCACTCTCTCTCCCTTTTCCATTAAAGTTCAGTTCAAGTTTCAAGTGATTCAAGGGGAAGCTAACCCCTAGTCCAGAGGTCTATTCTTGAATAGGTTACTCACAACCTGAGAATAGTCCCATGTTTCACAAGATTTCTAGGTTCTACACTTAGCCATACTTGGGTGCAATCCCTAGTGACAATAGAACACATAAATCATGAATATTTTTGTACGTTTGAAATCTAATTAGCATGCAAGATTTAACATAAAAGAGAAATCTAATACCAATGAGATAATATAAGATAATGCAAAGGAAGATCTAGCACAATAGGGCATCTAAATCCAAAAAATAAAGGAGAGTAAGTACATCAGGTTCACCAAAATGAATAAGGTGAACATACAAGATAAGACCAAGGGAAATCTAACACCAAAAAGAAAGAGAGTAAGCTCGTCGAGTTCACCAAAATAAATAAGGTGGAATTAGGTATCACCTTATTGGATAGATAAGGTTTTGAATTGGAGTATGATGATATAGGGGAAATATGAGATCTACTTCTAAATCCAAATTCCCAAAGGAGAGATCCAAATTGATTAACCAAAAGGTTAATACACAAAAGAATCAATCTATGGAGAATATAAATGAAGGAGAAAACCTTATATTTCACTATGAAGAGTAAATACTTGAAATCTGAAATATATGAAAGGAAAATACTAACCTCAAAATAGGGCAGATCTGGAAAATACTGATTTATGATGTCTGTGTGCAGTTTCGGGCAATTTTGCAACCTGTTTCGGACTGGAAATCTCAAGAGGGAGAAAACCCAGAAAAATTTTGTCTTTCTAGCAGTAGGTAGTCTTCGACCTTGATAAAAGGTCAAAGGCTACCTTAAGATTTTGAAGGTCGTCCTTGACTTTGTTTACAAATCTTGAAAGTTCACCGAAAAGGGTATCCAAATTCAACCTCTAATTCATTGTTCTATACCTGTACTTGCAAGAAAAAGAAAGTTTTTGTTGTTTGGATGGGGGTTTGCCTTGGTCAAACCCCAATTTAGGAATTAACCTTGAAATTGAGTTGAAATAGTAATATGCATAAACAAAGTAAATGGAACTATTCACCTTGCTTATATTGAAGTCCTTGTAGAGGATTTGAATCCTTGAATTCACAAGTAGGAATGCTCCAATGAATGTAGAAGTATGTAGGATGTCTCAAATCAATGGCATTAGATCTTTAACACCAATCTTGAATGGATCTTTGCATAGGAAGAGGCTTGGATTAATGTGGAAGGATGGATCTTCAAGGGGGCTCCAAAGAGATTGAATCCTTCAATTGCTAACAATGGATCTCCTTGATGAATGCTTGAATGCTTGGATGCTTGAATGCTTGAGGATGAATAAATGCTTGTTTTCTTTCTTTCTTTCTTGCTTTCCTTATCTTTCTTGCTTGCTTGCACTTGAGAGCTTGAGAAATTGTGAGATGAGATGATGTGAAAATGAGAGAGGAAGGCCTCCTTTTATAGTGATCTAGGGCACAAACCTCTAGAGAAAGCTAACATTGGGGAATTAAATCCCAATTAACCTTAACCCCTAGAAATGGACCCAAATTAAATGAAATTAAAGATTTACTATTTCAAAACCCAAAATGGCCGACTCAGAAGTGAGAAAAGAAATATTTCTGAAACTTGACACCCAGAAATCATGGGACCTTGAAATTTGAACCCTGGGTCAAGGACAAGGTAGACTCCGCCCTAGGTCAGGTTCGAGGTCATCCTTGACCTAGTTTAGGTTCTAGGTCATCTTTGACCCTCAAGGTCATCTTTGACCTTGAGGTCAAAAACTTCAAGACCTCAATCCAGAATGCTAGGAAATGCAGAAATAAAGTGAAAAACAGGTGGAGAGAGAAGTAGAATAGGGGGAGAAAGGCATATCGAGGAAAAGACCAATTCAAGGCACTTAAAATGACCCTAGACCACTTACTCAGAGGTCTAAATGCTCTTAACATGGAAGTGCTTCCATTTATTATTGAATTCAATGGTTTCCAAGATGTGTTGAGGAGTTTGCTCCTTATTTAATGTTAATTGTTCCTGCACAATCCACTCATACAATAGTGAAATGCTATGTGATTAATAATTTCATACAACTAGTCCTTTGGCATGTATTAAATACAATCCACTCATACAACTAGTCCTTTGGCATGTATTAAACATAATAGAATTTTTCAGCATATTATTATCATTCTATTTCTTTGTTGTAAACATGCCATCGATTTAGTTTTGTAAAAAAAAAAATTCTATTTTTTCCATTTGATAACCACAGTGACCATTTCAAAATAGTGAATAACATAAAATAATGGAGATAAAGCATGGGCACAACACCAGTAGATTAAAACTGAACCAATGGCATGTTTACAACAAAGAAATAGAATGATAATAATATGCTGAAAATTCTATTCTATTTAATACATGCCAAAGGACCAGTGCCAACAATTCTTAAACAATAAAGTATGTTTAAGAATTGTTGGGAGTAGTTTCCAAACATTCATATTCACTTATTGAATGCTTTGGAGACTAGTGGTTTGACTGTCCATGCGTTACCAGTGACTGAGATTCATTAAAGGATACAAAACCCTTCATTTTGGGTTATTGTGTGTGGATTAAAATGTAGGTTTGATTTGGTTAATGTTTAGAAGAGATCAATAAAGTATTTAAAGACAATCTTACATGTTTAGAGAGGTTTGAGAGGCACTTATCATGACTTTAGCCTCACAAACAGCGGCATAGACTGGTTTTACTAAGTTTATTTTCTCTATTTTGAGGTTCTCATTGCCAAAGTGGCCAAAGACTATGTTAGGCTGATAAAATATGGGGATTCTCTTTACCGCTACAAATCTTTCAAGGTTGTTGCACTTGGATAGATGTGTACCATTGTTAAGAGAATAGGACCAAGTTTGGCTTACCTCAAACATGTGAGGTAGCATATGGAAAGGTTGTCGTCTATTGACCCAAATACCAGGACTATTTCGATCTATCGGTACCCTAATGTTGGCAAGAGTTCTTTAATTAATTATGATGATTTGTATCATTCCCATCATGTCCCATGCTTACACCATGTGTACCCTCAAATATAGGATGTAAATCATTGTTCTCTTCTTGACCAAAGGCTGCCATATCTTGAGATAGTGGAGTTATGTCACTGTTATGAACTCAGAATTATGGTCATACCCTGGTAACAAATTTTAAATGGATACAAGCACCTTTTTTGTGCAATGGTCAGGCCCAATCTTTATATCTTGAATGCCAATGCTAGATGCCTCTTCTTTACTAATTAGCCCATGTGAAAAATTTGCAAACTTGTGAGATTGAGGAAAGGAGCCTCTACTGTCCAAATTCAAAACTTGGGACTTTTCTTTCCTTCCATCTTCAGATTCACCAAGGCACATGTCGTCAAACCTCATCAATCTTTGAGCAATCTAAATACATATCAAACCTCTCTTGAATGTCTTCACTACAAGGCACATGTCATCTTCATTGCATCTTCTTTTTATTTCATGTTTTAATCTTTAAGAACTTGATCAAGAACATAGGTTTTAATGAAATATCAATTTGATTTGCAAAGTTTGCGTTCTTTAAAAATTTGAAAGGCTCTAATACTTACTAGGGAGGATGTGGATGTGCAACCTTATGCTTTTACTACTAAGTCTCTATTTTTTGGGCATACTGATTATAAGTACTTGACATATATCACAAATGTTGCTAATTAAGGTTAGCAAGATGATTACGCCTATCCTGAAAAAGGACTTATCAAATCATTATGCTTTCAAATCAATTACCTATCGGTGTATCCCTTGCGAGGGAGAGAAGCCAAACACATAAAGAACATGCACATAAACATGGTAGTTGAAAAACTTAAATGGAATACACTAAGAAGTACCAAATGATGAATGCTCAATTGTTGTAATGGCAAAGCATCAGAACCATCCATTTCTAGAACTTGATTTTCTAGTCTAAATAATTTTTCTATAGTTTTAATGATTTTTCTAGAACTTGATTTTCTAGTCTTAATGATTTTTCTATAGTCCTAATGATTTTTCTATAGTCTTAATGATTTTTATTTTGTCCTAATGTCTATTGCTCTTGATAAATTAGGCTTTGAATTTGAATTTTTGTTCACTGTTTTATTTCAGCTTGATATTTCATTCCTTTTTCATACACATAGAGGCTACACATGTTGATAAAAAAAATGAGCTATTTGATTATTCACTGTTCATGATTGTAAATGGTCAATATTTCTAATGGCACTCCTTGGTGTATTCCATTTAAAAATAATCATATTTCTATGACTATGATAAATGTCCCTCTGTGGGCCTATGAACTATGGGCTTAGTTCCATGTTTTCTTTCATTCTTGCATTTGAAATGTTAAATATGGGCTACATACAAAGGTATTATGTGCATCATTGTTGGTGATTATTTAATTGCAATATTTTCTTTTTTCTTTTTTTTCTTTGTTTTCTTGTTGTTTCTTTTCCATTTCTACAATATGGACATGTACTTTGCTTTGAGCATTGTGCTTTATGTTGTGGGCTACAAGGAAGATCCATTATGCCTCTGTGACAATCTGAAGCTATTTAGCCTATTGATACCCTTGGTATTTTGGACCACCCCTTGGAGGACAGGAACACCATAGAGATGCTCAATATTATTACCTTGGCTCATTTGAAGGCGGTTGGTTTTTTTTTCCTTGATGTTTCGGGGTCCTGTGGTTATAGTATTGTGCAATAGGAAGCTCTATTTCACAGCATAAAACCTATGTTTGCCAATAAGCCTCTTATTGTAGTTTGTAATAAGATTGATTTGCAACCACTAGAGACTACTCTACAAGCTTGAAGAAGAGGTATATTTTGGGAAATGAAGAGTGGAAAGAAGATGATATTCCTGAGATCATGGATGGACACAAGGTTGCAAACTTTATTGATCCAGATATCTTGCAGAGGCTTGAAGAAATGGAGAGGTAAGAAGGGCTTAGGATGGCAACTGAGGGTGATGAGGATGATGAGATGGGGGAAGTGGAGTTGAATCCTGATGAAAAGGAAGCTCTAGCTGCAATTAGGAAGAAGAAGAAGATGCTTATCATTGAACATAGATTAAAGAAGAGTACTACAGAGAGCGCACCTACCATACCAAGGAAGTTTGACAAGAACAAGGAATATGGCTTAAATAGAATGGGAAGACATATTTCTATCCTGGGCTTGGATTCTTCGACAATTAGCTTGATAATGAATGAAGCAGATGAAAGCTAAGCAATTAGCTTTCAAGAAAAATCTTGTGAATGAACTATGTGTACCCTAATTCCTGTGCCCTTTGCGTGTACCCAAAGGATATATTTGAAACAACAAGGGTAAGGCTTAAAGAAGTTAATTTTGCATCACTAGATAAATCTTTAAGCCTTACATAACAATGAAGTAGATGACAGATGAGCAATTAGCTTCCCAAGAAAAATTCCATAAATGAGCTATGCGTACCCAAATTCCTATGGTCTCTGTGCATACCCAAAGGATATATTTGAAACAACAAGGGTAATGCTTAAAGAAGTTAATTTTGCATCACTAGATAGATCTTTAAGCCTTACCCTTTTTGTTTCAAATATATCCTTTGGGTATGCACAAAGACCATAGGAATTTGGGTACGCATAGTTCATTTATGGGATTTTTCTTGGGAAGCTAATTGCTCATCTGTCATCTACTTCATTGTTATGAAGCTAATTGTCGTAGGATCCAGGCCCAGGATAGAAATATGTTTTCCCAAACACATATAAAATATGCACATAAACACAACAGCTGAGAAACATAAATGTAGATATCACAACAGCTGAGAAACATAAATGTAGGCATCATGGTCACAATTTTTTGGAGACAACATAATTGAGTTGTATACCCAGACGATGCAAAGCAACTACTAGTCCTTTGGTTCCAAAGGAGTAGTGGTTGCTTTGCATCATCTGGGTATACCACTCAATTATGTTGTCTCCAAAAAATTGTGACCATGATGCCTACATTTATGTTTCTCAGTTGATGTGTCCCGGGACCCCTTATGACTCTTTACGACCCCTAAGAATACACATCTTAGAGGTCTTAAAATGTCGTAAAGGGTCATAAGAGGCTCCTAGGAGGGGCCAGATGAGTGTCCACCTTCACGTGGTTGGCCCTGTTAAGTAGAGAATGTTAAACTATTCTCGAAACAAAGAGAAGCTCAATAATTTAAGGTCTCAGTCTACGGAGATGGTGAAAAATGATGGGAATCAATGATGTCGAGTTTTTAGATACTGAGAAGATGTATATGCAATGGAGGCCAGAAGGGATTTTTGTGGAGATTTTCTAGATGTGGAGATTTGCTAGAGAGGGTTTTCAGATTGAGTACCAGTGCAGAGATGATGATTCAGTACTACGTCTATAAAACCTTCACAAATATCCTTTTTTTGCCCTTCACTCGTACCTCTTCTCAGAATCTAGGAACTTTGGATACTATTTCTCATCCATGCATGAAATATGCTAGTGATTGTATAAAATTACTTTTACGAGATTGGGATCAATTATGAGAAGGTAAACAACAAGATAATTTTATTGTATCTTTTATTTCTTTTATCCATTCATATTTTTTGCCTTCTCTTATATTGGATATTGTGCAGTGTATATAAAGGCAAGGCAGTGATTATTCTCAATGATTAATAGGTATAAGTCTTCCAACCCTTACCCAGTAGCTAGGACTAAAGATAGCAGAGCTCAAGAGACCATCATAGTTGGTCTCCATCCTTGGTCCATATACTGACAAAATATTTTACATTTCGTTAGCTCATCAAATGCAGTGATTTGAAAGAATTTAATGGATGATATTTTCATGTTTAATGTATATTATTTTAGTTTGACGGTGAACGAATTTATCTATTTTGCGCACTTATATACATCGAGCATAGCCATAAAGAAGCATCCCCTCCCGTGGTTTGAGTAATGTAGGCCATGGGAGGAGATGCTTCTTTATGGTTGTGCTTGTAGTATACAAGTGCATCGATAAATTCGTGCAACGTCAACTTAAATAATATACGTTATCATAAAAATATTCTATTAAATTCTTTCAAATCCCCTCATTTGATGAGCTAACGAAATGTAAAATATTTTTTTAGTATATGGACCAAAGATGGAGACCAACTATGATGGTCTCTTGAGCTTTGTTATTTTTACTATGCTCATATGTGGCTTTTTCGACATGTACTAAAGCTTTTTTGACAAAAGCGCTATACGTCCAATGGATTCTCATGTCGGTAGTTTATTACAGATCGTCAGATATCCGACAGGTAAACCGTCGGATGGAACCCCAATCCGACAGATTTATGCGACGGGACTGCTATACCTCTGATGGGTTGTCCTGTCAAACATCTACTGCATATCCGTTGCCTTTCCGACTGACGAAACATTGTAAGAACCATTTTTTGACATATCGGTCCCATAGTAAAATTGTTATTTATGTGGCCAATTCTGACTGTTAATGATGTTGAAATACTGATGGTTATCACTTATGTCACCATTTCCAACACAAAAATGTCAACAGACACATTTGTCAAAGTTTCAACAAATAGGTGTTGCAAATCCAACACATGACCATCAGAATTTGGCCTCAAATGTACTAGTGCCTTGTTTTCTCTCCAATTGTATTTTCCCATTCAACTTCCTTCATAGATATTCACAGTCCAATTGGAGATGTATTTAATTATAAACTCATGTATATTGATGTAATTTTGTATCTCAGACTAATAAAGATATTCCTCTCCTTCAAGAGTGAACGTAAGCATTTATATGTTGAAATGCTATAAATTATTTGCATCTTCATTGTTATTTCTATTTTCTATATCTTTATTTTATCTTTGCACTTATGGTTACTTCACGTATAGTCCTCTAAGAATAGAATTGCATTTATACTTTTTTATCTATATTCTAATAAAGACAAAATTTCCACAAGTATGTACCCACTCATCTTCCTGAAATCAAGATAATTGATGCAATTTAACTGTGGATGCATGAATCTCGAAGAAGACAAGATGAAAACAATAAGCATATTGAAGACAACAATACAAAGAAGACAAAACACAACACACAATATTTATACTGGTTTGGAAAATTTTCCTACGTCCACTCTCAAAGCAAGGAAAAACTATATTAACATTTAACCAATACCATGCAATCATGGTATGCACATATCTACGTACACACACACATATGCAACTATCAAATGAAGAGGCAAGAATGGGAAAGGTCGTGTGACCGTTTGGCTTCATATCCCAACACAAATTGGTTTATGGGTCTTTGATTGAAGGAAAAATACATCTTTTATTCTCTAGGGAAAACCAACATAAGAATAATCTACAACACATTCCCTACTTGGACTTGGAGCAAGTTGGCCAAGGCAAAACTATTTATTATTTAATAATTCATTCATTAATAATTTAATCCATTTTAAAAAAATTAATGATTGGAAGAAAATAAATGTAAGTAGTGACACTGTCATGACACACTCTATGTCTCCATGTGAAACACTTTTGACCTAGAGCTATGAATGTGTGAGGCCACAAACTGAGGATTTCATCCCCACACTTCACTTGTTCAAACCAACAAACTTGACATCCCAACGAAGGCACAAGGCATGCAAGCACAATAGACTAGTAGGGTGTGCCAATAGCTTCAATTAGGTAGGTAAATGCAAGGAACAACCTCATTTATCTCCCCAGTCGCTTGAACATTTTGGACCACTCTAGACTGGTGTGACCCTTAAGGTGCACATAGTGCCAAAATTGTCAAATTTTGATGGAGCATTTCTCATAGCTCATGAAACATATCAATGATCTATCTGATGCTATGAGATTATTTTACTGATACCCACAAAAGCCTCTCTCACTTTCATGAGATTCAACACCATTCAAAAGTGGCAACCATGTCTTGGTTCTTTCCAAATCTTACAATCTCACTCAGTTGTAATTTGTAACATTGTGTACCTTTGAAATCTTTTCATCAAAGCATCACACCTTCACTGATGATATTTCCCACCTACATTACTCTCTCTCTCTCTCTCTCTCTCTCTCTCTCTCTCTCTCTCTCTCTCTCTCTCTCTCTCTCTCTCTCTCTCTCTCTCTCTCTCTCTCTCTCTCTCTCTCTCTCACTCTCACTCACTCACTCACTTACACACACACACACACACACAATTTTTATATTAGAAATTACCTCATTTAAAATCTAATTTAGGTGATGTACATGTTTTTGGTCATTATTATATTATTAAAAGAATATTTAGTTTTCATCATTTAAAATTCTACATGTACATATGTGTAACATATGTTATATTTTAATGTTGTTTGTAGTTAATGGCATGCTTTTTATTTTTCACATGTTTGTTTGCATAACACACGTCACACTTACATAATTTGTAACAAACCCTAGATGGTTGATCCTTCTCATGTCGATACTATAGAACTTGATATGGTTGATGTCCCTAATATTCAAGTGGTTTTTCATTACACTAATATAGATATTGTGAAACTAAGATCCTCCATAGAGTCCTATGATGGCATATATAAAAACATCTTCCAAACTATTTTGACAAGTTTAGAATGACTTAGGGCTCACTTGAGAGAGCATACAACCTATACCCTTTAGATAGTACATGAAATTATTTAGAGGTTGAGAGCATAGATCTCGAGTGATGTGTCCTTCAACACAATCCAGCTCCATATCCCAAAGGATATGATTAACTAAGAGGTATTTTTATATCATGATGGGAAGGCCAAGGTGAAGGCTTACCAAGTGACTTGTGTGAGGATCCATAGATAGCCACTCTCATATACCCATGTTTTCTTGTAGAATGTGCTCGTTATTCTAATAACAACCAGATCCCTCTATATTTTATATAGGAATTATACACTAAGGTTTATTTGGGCCTCAACATGAAGTACCTTGATAATCTGATGTATTTAAGTTATGGGTGTAGTAGAGTTACAAATTGCAATTAGTATTGTAGCACTAATTTCCCCACACCAGTACTTAGATTCTTTGTTGTACAAAGATTTACTACAATTACACCATCTATGGTACCCACAACAAATAGAGTAGTCATTTCTTCCCAAAGGGAAGTAATTGATAAGATTGGTGATATTGCCTCAGCATCTAGTACAATTACATATCATACACTAGGAAGATTTATTTTGAGTCAACCCTAATCAAGAGAATCTTTGGGGGCATCATCTAGCATGGGTATTGATGATCCATATAGAGATGTTGCCCGCCCAACACCATAGGAGTTACAAGATATCTTAGAAGATCAATAATAGGCTGATATTAAATGTGATTTTTTTGAGGACCTTTTTCATGCATGTTCTTTTATTGCATCCACCCATCACATACCAATATATGGGGTTATAGATTTTCTTAGAGTTTCGTAGGTTGTAGTGCCACCAAGTGAGTTTAGACTAGGTCATACATAGCACTTGCATATCTTTGTGTATCATAGCCCACCTACAAATCACTTTGCATCTAAAGAGGATGAGATACGATCTGACCAAGTCCATAGCACAACAAAGGGCTTGGAATCATTTAAGGAGCATCTGTAGGGATTGAGCCAGACTAGTTATCTGGATTTTCTACTACACCTTGACTCTACACTGCTCCATGTTGATATTCATATCCCCCTTCACTCATCATTACTAGAGAGGGTCAAGACCATAAATATCACACATGGTGTAGCTTTTGTGGGAGATATGATGGTAGGAGTTGATCCTCTTGCACCTAATACCCAAATATTTTTTATTTGATTATATTTAAAATGAACACTTATTTAAATTTTATTTTAAATTGTATAGTTCAATCATTTTTAATACTAATGGACCTATATATAGTTTTTTGTAGGCACAATTATCCCACATTACGCCCATCCTAAGATTAGAGCATGTGTGTAGGTGAGATTCTGTCAACATGACACCTTCTAATGGGCAGGTGAGTTTTTTATGCTTACACATGTATTTATATGTTTATATATATGCAACTACATATATAAATGTATGTATGTAATATTTTTTTTAAGTGAAAAATGGTATGATTATATATTGATATTTAACCTCATGTTGTACTAAATTTATAGGGATCACTTGCAGCACATCCATTAGAGCATGATAGTGCTTCTTAGTCAGAGGGTCACTTCATTCGTATGCATCATGATCACCTAGCTTAGGATTTTTAGATTGCATCCATTTGTTTGCATGTGTCTTCTTTTATATCTAGACTTTTATAGGTCTATGTTTACATACATATCCATCTTTGATGGTACTAGACCCATATATTTCATGAATTTATGTTTGACATTGTTATGATTTGACATTTATTTATACTAGACCTTGACATATATGATTTGACATATATTTATACTAGACCTAGACATATATGATTTGACATATGTTTATAGTAAACCTAGACATGTATGATTTGACATGTATTTAAATGGTTGGAATTGAAAGACATGTTTATTTGTGTTGTTTATGTGACATGTTTATTTGATGGTGTTTGTATGTACATTATATTTCCATATATATGTGATGTTTTTTTATGATGTTTATATATAGATTAGATCTATTTATATGTTTAAATGTATATATTTATATCATCTTAAAATGGAAGCACTTCCACAATAAGAGCATTTAGCCCTCTGAGTAAGTGGTTTTGGGTCATATTGGATGCCTTGAATTGATCTTTGCTTTGATCTAGCTTTCTCCCCGCTTTCCACTTCTTTTTTGCTTCATTTTAGTTGAAATTAGGGTTAGGATCTCAAAGAATCTCCTAAATTTCCCTCTTTCATAGCTCTATTTCTAGGTAGGATTTAGAAATAGATCCTTCTAGGCTTCATCATAGTAATCATAAGATTTTATATCTATCACTGACATTCTATCCTATTCTGGCATCAGTTCTAGGTTTCTGGGCATCCCTGGGACCTCCTGACTTGGTTCTGAGTCAATTTGGGACCAAGGTCAAGGTCAAGTTAGACCCTGACTAGGTCAGGGTCAAGCTAAGACCCTGACTAGGTCACGGTCAACCTCGACTTTGACCCCTTCCTCCAAAATTTCAATTTCCAAAATCTTCGGGCTTCGAGCTTTCGGGAGATTTATTTTCCCGCTTCCGGGTCAGCCATTTCGGGTTTCGAGATGGTAAATATTTTAATTGCATTTAATCTAGGTATATTTTCTAAAGATGAGGACCTAATTGGGATTTAATTCTCCAAGGTGGTCCATCTAGAGGAGTGTGCCCTAGATCACTATAAAAGGAGGCCTTCCTCTCTCATTTTCACATCAAGCTTTCTCAATCAAGTTTTCATATATCATCCTCAAACAATTTCTCTCAAGCTCTTAAGGTGATCAACCAAGCATCCATTCAAGCATTCAAGTCTTCTTCTCCATCCAAGTTCTCCATTGAAGATCAAGGATTCAAGCATTCAAGCCATTCAAGGGATTTGGTTCAAGCATTCAAGATTTATCATTCAAACCCTAGATCTAGCCATCATGATGGTGTGATCTTCCTTCAAGATCCCTTTTTCATCTTCAAGATCCATTTCATTCTCTTACCAAGGTGAATTTTAAGCATACAACCATGGAGATTTGATTTACATTTATTGTTTTGTTCAATCTTTCATATCAATATACTTGTTTACATTTCAAATACAATTACATTATCTATTGAATTGCATAGCTTCATTGTTAGATCCTTTTCTACTACTTGCTAGCATTCTCCATTTCAATTTCAATATTAAGGTTGATTCCAAATCGAGGTTTGACCAAGGAAAACCCCCCATACAACAAAAACCCCCATTTTCTTGTAGGTATAGGTGCGGAGTTTTGGATCTGAGAGCGAATTTGGATACCCCTTTCTGCAAACTTCCAGGATCTGCAAACAGAATTCAAATAGGACTTCAAATAAAGAATGTGGTGTTTGACCTTTTATGAGGGTCACACCTGAGCTGAGCCATCTTGAGGAAAGATTTATGAGTTTTCTTTGTCTCGGCATTTCCATTCTAGGATAGGTTTCAGATTTTCTTGAAAGTGTACACAGACATCAGAATTCAACATTTTCTAGATCTGCCCTAATTTGAGGTTAGTATTTGTATTTCAATTATTTCATACTCCAAGCATAAATTTCATTCATAGGGAAATATTGTATTTACTCTCTCTTCCTACTCTTTTCCATAAATTGATTTGATTATGCATTAACCTTTTGGTTGATCAAATTGGATCTCTTCTTTGGGTAATTTGGGTTTGAGAATAGGTCTGATATTTCCCCCTTCTACATTTGAATAGTGGTGAATCTATTTTACCTCTATTCATTTTGGTGAACCCAACAAGCTTACTCTCTTTCTTTTTGGTGTTAGATTGCCTTTTTAGATCTAGTTTATGTTCTTGCATTTCAAAATTCAAAAATACAAAAAAATCTATATATTCAATAAAAATAAAAAAATATTTTATGGTGATTGTTAAGATGATTTGGTGCATGGTTATGTTCCTTATCACTCTTCTTTTAACATCTCTTTATAATACCTATGATGTTTATGCGAGTATCATTCACTTCATTGTGTTGATGACCCTTCACTTTGCTCTTGCCTATGCTTTTGTGAAGTTGACCGACACTAGTCTGCCTACATTTAAAACCTTTCTTAGGGATTTATGTGGTAGCCTTATTCATCTTTTAGATTATGTGAAGAATTTGGTAGATGACACACCACCTCCCAATCTTAATAATCTTAATCCTAATCCTATCAGTCCTAATCTTATCCTAATCTTCCTATTCTGATACCTACTTCTCCATCTATTAATCCTCACTCTTCTCATACTTATGATGGGATTCAAGCTATCATTCAGGATGTGGATGTGCAAGATTTCTTTGATTTACCTTCTCCTCTTATTTAGGATGATATTAAAAGAAATGGTATAGACACTTCTACCAAACCTATTATCCCACCTTATACAACCTTTACTCATGAGCATGATAAACAATCCCCTCCTGTAGAAGCTTTACATGATATGTATGCTACTGGATATAATATGGTGACTAAAAAAGGTTATAAAGGTTTAGGGCTAGGAGTTAATGAGCATGGTATTAGGTTTCCTATTCATCTCCCCCCTAAACTGAATATGTATGGTGTTGGGTTTTCAAAATCTCAAGTTAAGGTAGGTGATGCGAAACATCGTCTTCCTCTTCCCACACCTATATTAGCTAACTCTACTACTCATCAAGAAATTGCTAAAAATGTATATGTTGAGCTAATGAATTCCAAGAAATAAATCTTTAGACCTATGCCGATAGATGCTCTATATAAATATAAATGTCCTTTTCATTATAGTAACAAACACTTACTAGCTGATTGTAAACATTTCAAGGCATATGTTAGAGAAAGAGCTACTTTAGGAATTATATCTCACTCTCGTGCAGTTTTACAATTTCTTCATAATTTTGATATAGGGGATTCCCCTCCTTTAGATATAATGTAAATGTTCTTCACCTCTTGTCTCATGATTGGGGGGCAAGAGATGCATCTTCATCCAGTCTCCTAGGATCCATTAGGTCTTTTATTGGGGCTTAATTGGTATTCTTTCTCTTTTCTTTTTCTATGGCTTTGCATTATGTTTTTAATCATCCATAGAATCTATCCTTTCTTCTCAAGATATCTTTTCTAAGACATTTGTTTTGCAAAGGTATCCCTTGTCTCTATCTCTAGGGGGCAAGGTACCTCTTTCTTTATCTTTGTCTAGGGAGCAGCTTTCCTTAGCTTAGTGGTATTTGTTTATATTGCAATATTATTTCATCATATTGATAGATGTTTTGACTATGGATAATATTCTTATATGAGAAGTTGTTGTCCTAAGTCATCACTTCTTCTCTATGTTGCAAATCATACTCTTTATAAACTCTTACCCTTTCTTTGGTGTTAGAGTTGTTTCCCGTATTTCAAAGATTCCTCTGCCTCTTCCTTGTAGGGGGCTTGATGCTTGAATCTTTGTTCCCTCCTTTTTGAAATTTGATATTTTATCTAAAGCACTCCTCTTTGGTGGGGGTCTTGTTGATAAGATCTCTTTCATTTGAGGATCCTTTTTCCATGAGTGACATATCCTTTTCACAATTATCTCTACTCTTGGATGTAAGGGTCAATATCCCTCACTAAGAATATGGTGTACATTATTGTCAATCGGATATCTCCTTGCATTGTGAAGTAGGTATCCTCTTCCATCTTTGTCCTACATTGGGGGGAAAGGATGTCATCTCCTTCTATCTTTCTGGGATGCACCTCTTTCCTTGGTTAAGCAATATTTATCTATTATGTGACATTCAATCATACATGAAAATTTTGGTTTGCATTGAGGATCTTTGTCCTTGATCATAACCTATTTTATTGTTTGACATTGGGTTTCCATGGTGGATATATCTCTCATCCTGGAAACTGAATAGTGTGCTATCCCTCATAAGGGTTACTTTCTTTTCACTTCTTGCATGATATCTCTTTACATTCATCCTTTCCATGGCCTCATAGGAGTTGTGACCTTCTTGGCTTGGACTAGTTGTTGTTTGTGGATATTGTCTTGATGCTAAAGAAGGCTTTATCCTTGTTCTTTTCTTTCCTTAACATGTCAAAATAGTATGTTTTTTCCATATTAAGGAGGGGGGCATATATAGGGCCTCCCTTGTACTATATTTTTTTATTTTTACATGCTAAATCTTGGAAGGTAAAGCAACATAAGTTGCTAAATCCTGAAAAGACACACATTGCTAAATCTTCTGAAGGTAACACACATAAGTTGCTAAATCCTGAGGAGACACACATTTTTCAAATTTTTCAATATGCTAAATCCTTTGAAGGTAACACGCATAAGTTTCTAAATCCTGAAGGGACACGCATTTCCAGTTTCAAATATGCTAAATCTTGGAAGGTAATGCACATAAGTTACTAAATCCTGAAAAGACACACACCTATATGCTAAATCTTCTAATGGTAATGCACATAAGTTGCTAAATCTTGAGGAGACATGCATTTCATATTCATAGTGATACAAGAAGGTGGATCTATTAATATTCTAGAAGCCGTTAGAAGATGCATTACAATTACAAGCATAGTTTATGGGTGAACCTATTGGGCTCTCCCTCCATGGTGATTCATAGTAAGGTGGGCATCCTACTGGGTGAGGTAATCACTTTCTCCTTTCTCTCTTTTATACTTTCATGCTAGTAGGATAGGATCATGAAGCTATGTTATTTATAGTGTTGCTCTTGTCTTTCTTATGTAAACATTTATGCTTTTATCATAGCTTTCCAAATATGATATTAGCATGAGGAATATTTCTTAGTGAGGTTTCTTATGCTAATTGATTTGGGTTATTTAGTGCTAACCCTTGTTCTTTTGGTTTTATTGTTTCACACCCTTGTGTGTGTATGTTGAGTTAGAATCTTTAGTCTAGGGGCTCATGTCCTTAGCTAAGTGTTATTTTATCTCTTTTTTAATCCACTTGGATCTCCTCTTTCTTCTCCTTTACCAAGAGTTTGCATTGAATCCATACTCTTGCTAAAGTGGGGGCTTAATTTATCATCTTAAAATGGAAGCACTTCCATGATAAGAGCATTTAGCCCTCTGAGTAAGTGGTTTGGGGTCATATTGGATGCCTTGAATTGATCTTTTCTTTGATATGGCTTTCTCCCCACTTTCCACTTCTTTTCCGCTTCATTCTAGGTGAAATTAGGGTTAGGATCTTAAGGATTCTCCTGAATTTCGCTCTTTCATAGCTCTATTTCTAGGTAGGATTTAGAAATGGATCCTCCTAGGCTTCATCATAGTAATCATAGGATTTTATATCTATCACTGACATTCTATCCTATTCTGGCATCAGTTCTAGGTTTCTGGGCATCCCCAGGACCTCCTAACTTGGTTCTAAGTCAATTTGGGACCAAGGTTAAGGTCGAGTTAGACTCTGACTAGGTTAGGGTCAAGCTAAGACCCTGACTAGGTCACGGTCAACCTCGACTTTGACCCCTTCCTCCAAAATTTCAATTTCCAAAATCTTCAGGCTTCAGGCTTTCAAGAGATTTATTTTCCCGCTTCTGGGTCGGCCATTTCGGGTTTCGGGATGGTAAATATTTTAATTGCATTTAATCTAGGTATATTTTCTAAAGATGAGGACCTAATTGGGATTTAATTCTCCAAGGTGGTCCATCTAGAGGAGTGTGCCCTAGATCACTATAAAGGAGGCCTTCCTCTCTCATTTTCACATCAAGTTTTCTCAATCAAGTTTTCATATATCATCCTCAAACAATTTCTCTCAAGCTCTTAAGGTGATCAACCAAGCATCCATTCAAGCATTCAAGTCTTCTTCTCCATCCAAGTTCTCCATTGAAGATCAAGCATTCAAGCATTCAAGCCATTGAAGGGATTTGGTTCAAGCATTCAAGATTTATCATTCAAACCCTAGATCTAGCCATCATGATGGTGTGATCTTCCTTCAAGATCCTTTTTTCATCTTCAAGATCCATTTCATTCTCTTACCCAGGTGAATTCCAAGCATACAACCATGGAGGTTTGATTTACATTTATTGTTGTGTTCAAGCTTTCATGTCAATATACTTGTTTACATTTCAAATACAATTGCATTATCTATTGAATTGCATAGCTTCATTGTTAGATCCTTTTCTACTACTTGCTAGCATTCTCCATTTCAATTTCAATATTAAGGTTGATTCCAAACTGGAGTTTGACCAAGGCAAACCCCCCATACAATAAAAACCACCATTTTCTTGTAGGTACAGGTGCAGAGTTTCAGATCTGAGAGCGAATTTGGATACCCTTTTCGGAAAACTTATAGGATCTACAAATAGAATTCAAATCAGACTTCAAATAAAGAATGTGGTATTTGACCTTTTATGAGGGTCAAACCCGAGCTGAGCCATCTTGAGGAAAGATTTCTAGGTTTTCTTTGTCTCGGCATTTGCAGTCCAAGACAGGTTTCAAATTTTCTTGAAAGTGTACAC
Organism: Chamaecyparis obtusa; assembly: GCA_027943335.1. Classification (NCBI taxonomy): domain Eukaryota; kingdom Viridiplantae; phylum Streptophyta; class Pinopsida; order Cupressales; family Cupressaceae; genus Chamaecyparis; species Chamaecyparis obtusa. The sequence continues at coordinate 281,177 of BSBK01006274.1, forward strand.
AAACATTAGAATTCAACATTTTCTAGATCTGCCCTAATTTGAGGTTAGTATTTTTATTTCAATTATTTCATACTCCAAGCATAAATTTCATTCATAGGGAAATATTGGATTTACTCTCTCTTCCTACTCTTTTCCATAAATTGATTCAATTATGCATTAACCTTTTGGTTGATCAAATCAGATCTCTTCTTTGGGGAATTTGGGTTTGAGAATAGGTCTCATATTTCCCCCTTCTACAGCTAAATAGTGGTGAATCCATTTTACCTATATTCAATATTAGAATCAATACATCAATTAATCAATTTCATTTATTTTATATCAAATAATCATTTTAATGTACAATGTAAGGTTAATTAATACATCATTTCATCAATATAACCTATATAAGGCCCTTTAGTCAATTTAACCTATTTAATACATAAATTAATATTCAAATTTGTCGATTGAATACATCTCCTCAAGACATTTAAGCATAAATAATATATTTATCTACTATTTAACATCATTTAATCAATTTCATCTTGAACTAATTGATTCAACTATTTAATACATCAATTAATTTCTAAATTTGTCAATTGAATGTACACCTCTTAAGATAATTTAATATCCAATGTCTATTTAATACATCCCCTTAAGACGTGTAAATATAAATAATCTATTTATCTACTATTTAAGGTCATTTAATTAAATTTCATCTTAAACTAATTGTTCAACTTATTTAATACATCAATTAATATTTAAATTTGTCAATTGAGCATACACCCCTTAAGACAATTTAATTTTCAATGTCAAGTTAATACCAAAAGTAAGGAACCAATGCCTAGAAAATAAGAATCTTAATTAGGAAGACAAATAGATACCTAGTGCAATGTAGTTAACAATGTGTTATTCAACCAAGGATGAAAGATAGTGGTCAAGAATGATGTAAGTCTCAAATGACTCTAGAGAAGGATTCAATGAAAGTGAAGGTGGACAAGCTATCTTTGAAGAAGAATCAAGAACCTTGAAAGAAACTTCATCTTCATCTAAATTTTCAAAATTCTCCAAGGTATAAAATCCCATAATAGTTCCATATTCATAGCATATCCTTGCTAAAGGGATGAGAGGCACACTGCAGTTAGATTGAGCATCATATGGGAATGGCTAAGTTTCAAGATCATCATATAACTCCCAAATGTGGGTTCAAAGAGCATCAAGATGCTTAAAACAAGAAATAGACTTTAAAATTTCATCATCCATTTGTGATGCAGATGGAATATTTATCAAATCTCAAACTAACACATTTTCACATAATGGTTCAATAATTACCATAACTAGGTCCATCCTAATGTAGCCTAGTTAAAAAGTGAATACATGTTCTTAAATCCAATCCAACACACATAAATTTAGTCTATTCTAACTCACTTCCAATATTTTTATTTGGTTTAAAATTATTCATTTCAAAACACAACACATAATCAACCATTTCTTTTTTATGACCCTTGTTTAGGTCAATACTACCCTTCTAGGCAATTAGACATATATATCAACAACTTGATTAAACTCTTGAAATAACAAGATTATAAAGTCTTTTCCAACACATTAATGAACTTTCATATCAACAGTACCAATGATTTTACAAATAAACAACAAGAATTTCATTGAAACCCTCATTGAACTAGATTTTCAAATTTCCATATTGTAATATGAAGATAACAGTTCTTAATAACTTTCACAAATAGAAAAATGCTTAATGAGATTGGAGATAACACTATAAAAGGATTTTCCTCAAATTTTCATCAAGATCAAATAGTGGAAAAGAAATTTATGAAGTTTATTCCAAACCCGGTTATCTTAGGACTGGTTCAGGGTTATTTGCACAAAAATTCCTCTAACTAATCCAGATATTAATGCAATTTACTCAAACCAAAAGAGGTGAAACTTGACTCACATATTCATCTTTTCCCATTTTTTAGGCTTGTAATATATTGCACAAGTTCATACAAGGAAAAACTCGGACTGTAAAATTGGAAAAATGAAGGAAAAACCAATCCTAACAATTCCAAAATTAATTTTTATTCAAGAAATCCTCCAAAAGACCTTTTTTGATTAAAAAAACCTTTTATACATTTGTACAACCTTTATATAGGCCCCATAGCTAATTCGATGCCAAGGTCCTCAAAGTTGTAACATTTGGTGCATTTTTGTAACTTTTCACTTGATAATTTGACATTTTTTACAATTTTTTGTCTTTCAAGGTACAAACCAATGTCCACATGACCCAAATGGTCTAAAAAGGCATCATTGACATTAAAAAACATAAGAATAAGTTTGGAGAACAAATTTCAATGTTGTACAAGCCAGAATTTTGCTAGAAATTTCAAATTGAGTTTTGGCAGGAAACTCAAAAATTTGAATTCCTAGGCTTCAATAGCTATCAAAATGAATTTAAATGGATCCCAAGGATCCCATAATATATATATAAACCCAAAAAAATACTTTAAAAAACAACATGAACATAAAATTCAATGACTTCAGGATGTTCTCGCACCATACTCCTTAGGGAAAAAAATTAAGTTCCATCTCAAATGATGGTCAGTTGCTTTTTTTGTGTCCTCTAATTGTGTTGTAGTCTTAGCTATCATATGACCTCTTGATCTTCTCCACACTTGGATTGATCTTCTCTATATTTCTTGGTTTGTGTTCTTTTATTTCTATCTTTCTTCTTTCATCTTCTCTTTCTTATTAGCTTCACTACTTGAAGACTCCAAGTTTCTATTTCTCTATCATACACCTCATTGTTGTTGTCTATTTTATCCTCCTCTTCATTTTTTTGTGGTCTGCACCTTTACAAACATTATCATCAACATGCATTAGATAAAAACCATGGGGATAATTTACCTCTTCACTAGCTCCTTGTGCTATTTGTCTATCTTCTTCCTTGATCTTAGCTATACCCATCTTCTTATCAATTGTCTATTCATCACCAACCTGCTATTTTCTTGAATGTGCCTCTTGGAAATGGACATTTGCATTTTTATCTACTTGATAATATTGTGCTTCCATACATTGCACTTCCATGATTTCTACACTTTCTTGAAAACACTCTTCATATCCCTCTATGTCCATGTCAATGAATGTCTCTACTTCCTTTTTTTCATCTTGTCTTTTCAAAGTAACCATCCTTTTCCTTCTCCTTCCATGAAAATCATCTTTATGGGACATTTCACCTTTTTATGTATTTCCCAATACTCAACAGATCCTTGATATTCTTTCTCAATTCATTATTGTACTACATGCTTAAAGTTTTTTCTAAACTATTTCATATATGTTTCAAACTCTTCATTTGATCTTATATTCTTGATTACTACATGCTTGATATGATTTTTTAGCTCTTCCATATATATTTCAAACTTTTCATCTGACCTTACATTATTGACTTTCATCTTCTCCTTCTGAGTTTGTTGATACTGTTGGAGATTTGCCAGCAAGCCAATGCTGACTGTATATTTGTCATTGATGACAACATATGGTAAGTATCATGCATTGAATTCTTATGTAGTGAGCTTTCAATATATGTATCATGGACATGTTATCAACATGATATCATGGACGCAAGGGTTAATTATTAGTACAAACAGTTATATAGCATCTTGTGCTAGCAGTGTTCCTGATAGAGTTACAGGTAGTGTTATGTGAGTGATTGTCCATACAATCATCATGGAGCCATGCACATTTGGATATGTGATGGAGAAATATTATTGATGTTACATTCATGGATGCAGAGTTTGATGTGCAGTAGAAGTGAAGTTATGAAGTCACTATTCACCAGTTGTAGTTTCCTATGTTTATCCAGAAGAGCCGACAGAGATTATATTGGTATAGGAGTTGTGCCTATCATTTTGGTATGCACACTTGGATTAGTGATCATAGAACAGTTAATAATGTTTGGCTAAGAGTGCATGATGTAATTCAGCTTGAGGAGAAAGTTTTAGTTAATTTGGTAGAGCCAACAATGTGTAGCGTGCGTCTACATTTATTGATTTGGACATGTCCCAGTTTGTGTTGTGTGCTTAGTAGAGCCGATTGAGATATGATTGGAGAGTGTTTCTTTTTCTCTAATATGATTTCAAGATGGTTCAAACATGCCAAGTTGATTATATCATTTAGAGGAAAGATATTTATAGGCAGTCATTTGTGATTGCTAAGACATGGTTTGAAGTCGAATGTGAAGTGTAGAGTAGAGAGTGTGAAGTGTTGAGCCATCAATAGAGGGTCTATGTGACTAAATAAAGAGTATATGATATACATTGGAACTGATCTAGAAAAAAGGTCAAAGCACAATTCACCAAGATCTAGATATAGTGTGTATTTTTTATTTTGAAGGTTACAGCCTTCACCTCTTTGAGTAGTGTGCTCCCAGACAGTGCATCCTCACCCCTAACAGGGTTAATTGTAAAAGACTCCTAATAGGGTCCAACCCTTAACTAGGTCACTGTACTTATTTCATTATAAATATCAACTCCTAACAGGGTTGTAAGATCTCATAACAAGGATCACAAGACACTAGTGCAGTTCTTAGTGGGTGTCAATTCCCACCGGGGTTTTTACCTATTTGAGTTTCCCCGTAACCAAAATATTGGTGTTGTGTTCAAGTGTTCTTTCATTGTATTTATGCTTAATGGTTAAGTATACTTAATTAGATAAAGCATTGAAACTTGTAGATAACTGATTCACCCCCCCCCCCCCCCCCAACCCTCTTAGTTATCTCTTGGGACTATTCCTAACAATTAGTATCAGAGCCAAGTGCCTCAAAGAGAAATTTTAATAGCTTGAGGTTGATCAGATGGCTTACTTCAGAAAAGAAAGTCCTAAGTTTGATGGAGAGAATTATCTTGACTAGAAAAATAAGATGATGACACATTTGCAATGCATTGCTTTTGAAATTTTTGAAGTAGCTGTCAAACAAGTTAAAGTTACATCTCTTGTAGATCTTACAAAGGAAGATGCTACTGACAAGCATAAGGATTTGTTCCATCAGAATGCAATAGTCAAAGAAGCCCTTATCAGCGCCTTATCTAATAGTGAGTTTTCAGAGATAAAGAAAGTAGATACAACTTACAAGATATGGAAGTACCTAGAAGAAATGTTTGAGGGAGACACACAAGAAAAGAATGCACATAGAAAGACATGGAAGAATAAATACAATACATTGGAGATGCTACCAGAAGATAACATAAGAGCCTACAATCAAAGGATTAATGAAGCAGTTGCTGGAATCAAAAATAATGGTGGAAAAATACTAGAAGAAGACATCATGGATAAGCTGATGACTACCTTGACACCAAAATATGAGAGCAAGATAAAAATCCTTGATGAGACTATGCAATTCTTAGAAAACTTCAAAAGAGAGACCTTAATCAGCAAGATTGCTGCATTTGAGCTATCAAGTTTGAAGACAGAGCCTAAAAGTGAAACTGCCTTCAAAGCCTTTGTCCATGGTAAGAAATCCTTGTACACCTCTGGTAATTTTGATAATGACGATGATGAAGAAAAGGCACTAGATGATTTCATTGCTATGATTGCTAAAAGAGAAAAGAAAGGAAAAGGAAAATATGAAGGTCAATTGCCATTGAAATGCTTTTCATGTAATAAGATTGGTCACTTTGCATCCAAGTGTCCTACAAGAGTTAAGAAGTTCAAAAATAACTACAAGCCTAAGTATACAAAGGAATGCTACTATGATGGAGATGGAGTCTCAGATGAAGAATCAGAAGAAGAGGAAATTGTATTCATTGCTCTTGAAGATGACAAGAACACACAAGAGTTACCATTGATTTCACATGCAGACATCAGGATAGATTGGATCATTGACAGTGGTTTCTCACATCACATAACAGGAGACAAAGATAGATTTGTTCATTTGGATAGATACAAAGGTGGCATGGTTATATTTGGAGATAACACTTCTAAACCTATCATTGGTAGAGGAGCTATCACATTTGATGGAAAGAACAACATTGATGATGTTCTTTATGTAGACGGTTTGCAGCATAACCTTTTTAGTATTGGGAAGTTTCTTGAAAAAGGCTATCAACTAGAGTTCAAAGACAAGAAGTGCATCATTAAAAACAAAGATGGTGTTATGATTGCATCAGGTTCAAAGACTAAAGGTAATTTTTCTCAACTTAATTCAAAAGCAAGTTGTTTTGTTGCTAAAGTTGATGACAGTTGGCTATGGCATAAAAGACTATCATATCAATTTTGATGATGTAGTAAAGATAAGCAATGTAAAGGTAGTAAGAGATCTACCTAGCATAGCAAAGCCAGTTGATACTATTTGTAGGGAATGTGTGATGGGAAATCATTTGAGGAATTCATTCAAAAGAAAGAACAATTCAGTAGAAAACAAATTGGATCTGATTCATACAGACCTATGTGGACCAACTCAAACAAGATCATAATATGGTGAAAGGTATTTCATTTTATTTGTTGATGATTATACTAGAATGATGTGGGTTGCATTCTTGAAAGATAAGTCAAAAGCATTTGAGAAGTTCAAAATATTCAAAGCTAAGGTTGAGAATGAATCTAGACTAAAGATAAAATATCTAAGATCGAATAGAGGAGGAGAATTCACCTATGACAGATTATATGAGTACTGTGAAGAACATGGCATAAAATGATAGTTGAGTGCACCTAGAACCCCTCAGCAAAATGGGATTGCAGAGAGAAGAAATAGGATCATCCTTGATATAGTGTGCACCATCATGATTGAAGGAAAAGTTGCACATACCTATTGGAGAGATGCAGTCAATACAATAGTCTATACCATCAATAGAATATAATTGAGGCCTAGCGCAGACAAGACACCATATGAGCTATGGTTTGGTAATGTTCCCACAGTGAAATACTTTAGAATCTTTGGAAGCAAGTGCTACATCAAGAGGGATGAAGCAATAAGAAAGTTTGATGCAAGAAGTGATGAAGGTATTTTCCTTGGTTACTCTACTAAAAGCAAAGCTTATAGATGTTTTAATTTGAGATTGAAGAAGATCATCGAAAGTCCTCATGTTAAGATTGATGAAAAGTTTATGGTTCAAGAAAGATATCATGATTATTCACCCATGATTGAAGAAGAACGTAGACCTTCCACTAGTGAGATAGTTGTTGAAGAGATGTTTGATAGTATTGATGTATTGTTCAATGACCCTAAAACAAGTGAAGAAGAAACTCAGAAGGCAGATGAGATAGTATCACCTAAAGTTCCAAAATTTACATCTAGATATCATTCTAAGGATGACATCATTGGAGATCAGAGCGGCAAAGTCACATCAAGATCAAAAGAAAATAATTCAGCAAGCAATGAGGTGGTATGTTTACTATCTCATATTGAACCTTTAAGTGTTGAAGATGCATGTAATGATTCAAATTGGCATGATGCTATGAAAGAAGAACTAGATCATATTATCAAGAATGATACTTGGGAATTGGTCCCAAGACCTAGTGATAAGAATGTGCGTGGAACAAAGTGGATATTCAGAAACAAGATGAATGAAGATGGTATAGTAGTAAGGAACAAAGCAAGGTCAGTATGTAAGGGATATGCATAAAGAGAAGGTATTGATTATTCAGACACTTTTGCACCAGTGAGAAGATTAGAAGCCATTAAGTTGTTTTTAGCTTATGCAACATTCAAAAACTTCAAAGTCTATCAGATGGATGTTAAGTCAGCATTCTTGAATGGAGAGCTAAAGGAAGAAGTATACATTGAGCAGCCAAAAGGATTCACCTTATCAGACAAACCTAATATGATATGTAGATTGAAGAAAGCCCTCTATGGACTTAAGCAAGCCCCTAGAGCATGGTATGAGAGACTTGATGGATATCCAACAAAAATTGGATTCAAGAAAGGAGTAGCATATTGTAATCTATTCATAAGAGAGACATCTGAAGGTTTACTACTTGTAGCTATATTTGTTTATGATATTATCTTTGGAGGTAATGACAAACTTAGTGCAGAATTTGCTAAGGAGATGCAGAGTGAATTTGAGATGAGCATGATTGGTCCTATCAAATGCTTTTTGGGATTAAATGTGCAATAGATAGAAAAATGTATTTTCATTAATCAGTCCAAGTATGTGAAAGAAATATTGAAGAAGTTCAAGATGGATGATTCAAAACTAGTGGGTACACCTTTGATAACAAGATGCAAGCTTACAAAAGAAGATGATTCTCTGGTAGTAGATACAACATTGTACAAGTCTATGATTGGTAAACTTATATATCTAGCTCAAACTAGACCTGATATTTCTAATGGAGTTGACATAGTTGGAAGATTTGTAGCAGAACCTAAACAAAGTCACCTCATGGAAGTAAAGAGAATATTCAGATATCTGCAGGGCACTATAGATTATGGTCTATGGTATCCTAACTTAGAGAATGTTAAGCTTCATATATATATAGATGTAGATTGGGCAGGATGTGTTGATGATAGAAAGAGCACATCAGGAGGAGCAATGTTTCTTGGTGACAGACCTGTCACTTGGACAAGCAAGAAGAAGAATTGTATTTCTCAATCAATAGCAGAAGCTGAGTATGTTGTAGTAGCCTTGAATTATTCTACAATTGTTTGGATCAAATAGATGATAAAGGACTTTGGAATTCAGATTGTTTATCCTATTGTTATTCATTGTGATAACACTAGCACTATCAACATGTCAAAGAATCCTATGATGCATGCAAAGACAAAACACATAGAGATTAAGTATCACTTCCTTAGAGAGAAAGTGGCAGAGAAAGAAGTCAAATTGGATTATGTTAGTACAAAGGAACAACTAGCACATATATTCACAAAGGCCTTACCTAAGGATACTTTTGAGTATCTTAGGGAGAAGCTAGGAGTAATTCCCTTCCCTGATTCTTCTTAGAGAAAGTGGAAAAGAGCATCAATCCTCAGTGACTGATGGATGGTTGACTACTCTACTTTAGGACTAGTACCAGAGCTCAACTATTTGGCACCTTTTTCCATTGATGTCAAAGGGGGAGTAGTATATAGTCATGAAAAATAGTAGTAAAAGGGGAGCACTTACAGAATTAAGGAGTATCATACAGAAGTAAGGGGGAATAGTATTCAGTCATGGAAGCAGTTCAGTCAAGGAAATGGAGAATATTAAAGATTAATGCAGTAGATGGAGGATTCATCCTTGGGGGAGTTTTGATGAGGAAATGGAGAATGTTATAAAAGAACTATTCATTTAGATTGGTGGTGTTTTTCATTCCATATGTTGCCATCAATGCCAAAGGGGGAGATTGTTGGAGATTTGCTAGCAAGCCAGTGCTAACTATATGTTTGTCATTGATGACAACATATGGTAAGTAGCATGCGTAGAAGGCTTATGCAGTGAGATTTTAGTATATGTAGCATGGACATGTTATCAACATGATATCATGGATGCAGCATTAATTATTAGTATAGACATTTATATAGCAGCTTGTGCCAGCAGTGTTCCTGACAGAGTTACAGGTAGTGTTCTGTGAGTGATTGTCCATACAATCATCATGAAGTCATGCGCATTTGGATATCTGATGGAGACATATTAGTGATGTTACATTCATGGACACAGAGTCTGATGTGCAGTAGAAGTGAAGTTATGAAGTTGCTATTCACCAGTTGCAGTTTCCTACGTTTATCCAGAAGAGCCGACAGAGATTATATTGGTATAGGAGTTATGCCCATCATTTCGGTATGCACACTTAGATTAGTGATCAGATAAGAGTTAAGAATTTTTTTCTAAGAGTGCATGATGTAATTCAGCTTGAGGAGAAAGTTTCAGTTAATTTGGTAGAGCCGACAGTGTGTAGCATGCATCTACATTTATTGATTTGGATAGGTCCCAGGTTGTGTTGCATGCTTAGTAGAGCCAACTGAGATATGATTGGTGAGTGTTATTTTTTCTCTAATATGATTTCAAGATGGTTCTAACAGGACAAATTGATTATATCATTTAGAGGAAAGATATTTATAGGCAGTCATTTGTGATTGCTAAGATATGGTTTGAAGTTGAATGTGAAGTGCAGAGCAGAGAGTGCAAAGTGTTGAGCCATCAACAAAGGGTCTGTGTGACTAAGTAAAGAGTATATGCTATACATTGGAACTGATCTAGATAGCAGGTCAAAGCGCAGTTCACCAAGATCCAGATATAGTGTGTATCTATTATTTTGAAGGTTGCATCCTTCACTACTTTGAGCAGTGTGCCCCCAGACAGTGCATCCTCACCCCTAATAGGGTTAATTTTAAAAGACTCCTAACAGGGTCTGACCCTTGACCAGGTCACTGTACTTATTGCATTGTAAAGATAAACTCCTAACAGGGTTGTAAGATCCTCTAACAAGGATCACAAGACACTAGTGCAGTTCTTAGTGGGTTTCAATTCCCACTAGGGTTTTTACCTATTTTGGTTTCCCTATAACCAAAATATTGGTCTTGTGTTCAAGTGATCTTTCATTGTGTTTATGCTTAATGTTTAAGTATAATTAATTGGATAAAGAATTGAAACTTGTAGATAACTGATTCACCCTCCCACCCCCCCTCTTAGTTATCTCTTGGGACTATTCCTAATAGATAAATATTTCTCTCTCTTCCCTTTTTTTGAATTCTTCTTCTGATACCTCACCTATGATTTCTTTCCTTTTTCCCTACTACCTAGTCTTTTAGCATCCAAGTTCTTCAAGTCAACTTGTCAAATGCAATACATAAACTTCCAAAACTTTCCTTTCCTAGATCTTTGGGCTCTCAAAATACTTTTCCTATATCTTTTAGTCTTTGATACAAAAAATGATGTAGAGGAAAGACTATATCGAGTTTAAAATTGACACATTATCATAGAATGGCTCAATAATTACCATGACTAGGTTCATCCTAGTTTATCTTAGTTAACTAGTGAGTATATGTGCTTAAATCCCAATCTAACACATATAACTTTGGTCTATCATAACTCAATTCCAACATACTTAGGTGGTTTACAAACATCTATTTCACAAGGAAACACATAATCAACTGTTTCTTTTCTATGACCCATGTTGTCTTGGCCAAGACTAGCCTTTTAGGAAATTATACATATATGTCAATAAATTGATTCAAATCTTGTAATAAAAGGCTTATCAAGTCTTTTACAATACACCAATAAAATCACATATCAACTATACTAATGATCTTGACAAATAAACAACAAGAAGAACTCATTGAAACCCTCATTGAACTAGATTTTTAAGCTGCCATACTATAATCTAAAAAATAGCAATCCCTTAATAAATTTCACAAATGAAGGAATTAATATAACTCTCTTTGGTGAGATCAAATATAATACTAATACAAACATTTCCTCCAATTTTCATCAAGATCCAAAGATGGATAAGAAAGTTATGAAGTTTTTAAAAAAAACTTGTAACCCTAGGACTAATCTAGAGCTATTTACATAAAAATTGCTCTAACCCATTCAAATATTAATGAAATTTACTCAAACCAAAAGAAGCTAAAATTTGACTCATGTCTTAATATTTTCTCATTGGTTTCAGGCATGTATTGTGCCACACACGTTCGTACAAGGAAAAACTCAGACTATAAAACTAGAAAAATGAATGATAAATTAGTCCTAACAATGCCAAAATCAATTTTTATTCAAAAAATCCCCAAAAAGACCTCTTGTTTCTATTAAAAACCTTTTATACATCTATAAAACCTTAGGTTTGTCCCCATAACTGATTCATAGCCAAGGTCCTCAAAGTTGTAATAGTTGGTGCATTTTTTACAACTTTTCACTTGACAACTTTGACTATTTTTACACTTTTTGCCTTTCAATGTACAAATCAATGCCCACATGACCCAAATGGTCTCAAAAGTCCTCATTGACACAAAAAAAGCTAATACTAAGGGTGGAGAACAAATTCCAAGCATGTACAAGCCAAAAGTTCACTAGAAATTTCAAATTGAGTTTTGGCAGGAAATTCAAAATTTTGAATTTCTAGGCTTCAACACCTATCTAAATGCATTGAAATGGATCCCAAGGATCCCATAAAAGTTATATGAACAAAAAAAAAGACTTTAAACAACAACGTGAACATAAAATTTGATGACTTATGGATGCTTCTACATTAATATGCATATAAATAACTCCTAGGACATGCTTTGTCTTGCAATTCCAAGCAAATAACTTATTAGGTTAGCTAGGGAGAGGAACAAGGTCATATAAAAGTGGTAATACATTTATCTAATGAAGATGAGTAATTATTTCATTCCTCCAATTTTTCTATTTCCCCCTCTTCAAAATAATTAATGATAGATAAAAAGAAAACCCTATTTTATGCTATGAAAATTCTTTAAAAAATGCTAAAAGATAGTACCATCATAAGATAACGGAAAATCCCAAAAGTTATTATAGATGAAATATGAAAAGCCTAATTGATTTGAAAAATAATGTGGGGCCCACTAATTTGGGAAATGAGGAGATCTATAAAGGATATGTGGAAGTTTCATGTTTCACATTGGCTTTCAGTAAACAATTGCAAGTACAAATTCAATACCATAGGCATGGGTCAAAGCACCATAAGTCAAGAACACATACAAGAGGGCACAATTCTCTTGGTCAAAGCACCAAAATACATCATCTACACATATATGCATATGCTTATCATAGGTAGAGTGAGCCTTTATTAGTGGTCATATTGATATGAATTCAACACTCATAAATAAAAAGAGAAAAATCATCCTTGTTGCTAACAATGTAGGACTAACAATGCTAACAAAACAAATGCTTATGCCACCTAGTGGTTGGCCAACCACAAGCACTTGAATCTCTTAATTGGAAAAAGGAAATTGTTGGCATATGATAAAGTATTCTCCAAAATTCACATTAAAGCTTAATCAAATGAGTTAATAGTCCAAATCCTTACTTGCAATTGCTACAAACTAGGAAAATATCACTACTTACAGTCAAACTGCTACAAAAAAAAATGATATAGCTATCTCAAAATGTGTGTAGTGCACTAGAGTGAAGCCAAAAGTAATTTAATGTGCCACACCTAATGTATGTATGCCCAAAAATTAATATATACATGCCAAAAATGAACATGAGGGTATGTGATACAATTGAACAAAAAATAACACTATTATAAATATCTTGGAAAAGCATGTCTAGTTATATTGTTTCCTAGTGTGGAAGATCTAGATGGAAATATGGTAGAAAACAACTAAGGGGTGTGGGGGGGTCAGTTGTCTCACAAACCTAACAACTTAACAAAACTTAAACTTCAAACTTTGGATCTGATAAATGAATAATGAAGCAAAAATCTACAACACATCAAGAACACATAACGCCATAATAAAATTTGTGTGGAAACTTTGATCAAGGTAAAAACCATGGTGGGTATGAACTCACAAGATGATGTACTTTGTTAAAAGAGCTATACCCTATTAGGAGTATTACAATGGGAATGCACATGGATTCGGGAATACTTCCTAGAGCTCACTACTCAAATATCAAAGGGAAGGATCACTACCTTAAAAATACATGGACAACAATCCATGAATCATGAAATGGATACTAGCATCTTCAACACACCTGGGCCAATTCCATTGAAGCACAATTACAACTTTCTTTTCCACACTTGATCTCTTCCTTCAAATGATATAATCAATATTTGCGCATCCACACTCTCTCCCTCACCATGATCCACAATTGGATACAATTACATTTATTCATCTCATCAACCTTGAAAGAATAAACAAGGTCGGCTACACTCTCACCAACTAAATATTAAAAAAATAACCACTCAATTACAAATATTTAATGTGAACCAAACAATGTCAACTAAGACATAGCTCATACCATTAACACCATCCTCCAACACATTAAGCGTACAAAAATAATGCCTCAAATATTTTTAATGCGCTACATCACCAAGTTGGCCAAGAATATGAAGAACATGAACTCACCAATAAAAAATCATCAAATGTGAGCACTGCGATCAATGCGAACCAGCAACACAATAGGAGAGTGATCTAGAAACATCCTCAAGCATCATGAATAGCCACAAGAACATCCACATCAACTCAAATTATTGGACTCATTAGCATCATCATACCGATCCTTTGAACACCAACAAAAATGACTGTCATCCAAGAAAAATAGCTTAGGAACCTCCAAATCACAAACCAATGGGGCCAAGAAAATACATTAATTTCCATAACACACTACACAGATCAACATATGAAAATATTACAATGTGAAGCACCACCAATCTAAATACTATCACATTGTCATCATTGAACATCAAAGTAATAGTCTCAACATAGAAACCCATAACTCATTCAGATTATCATGCAAACATGTGAAAGTTGTGTTACAAGATAGAGTTTTTGTTGCACCAAAAGATCAACCTATCAGTCCCCAATACGACCACTAGACTTATAAAATCCACAAGAGGTGATTAAACCATGTCATGAATCACATGAGGGACATTGGCACACTGCCAACAATCACCATAGCATCACTCATCGCAGGCTTTTGTCACTCACAGAGGAGATTTGAACTTGTGACCAAGCTATGATACCACTTATTACAATCTAGAGTTATTGTTGCACCAAAAGATCAACCTATCAACGCACAATACAACCACTAAACTTATAGAATCCACAGGTGATGGTTAAGCCATGTCATAAATCTTACAAGGGACATTGGTGCACTGCCAACAAGTTGAACTAAATCAACTATAGAAATCCCACAATACATTGATACCATCTATAGATTCTTATCTTCAACATATATACCACACCAGACCAAAAAACTCACTAAACATCATAGGAACACTATCTCAAATAGAGAAATATGTTGACATCAGTGACCAAACATATGCATATTATTTCAACAATCTCCCCCTTTCGAATTTATAAAAACATAGGATGTGAAAAAAAAAATCAATGTCAAAGAAATCAAATCAACGGTTCTAGCACCAATATTTCAAGTCTCCTTATACTAAAACATTCTCCCCCTTTGACATCAATGGAAAAGGCACATATATGCATTTATCCATAGAAGAAAACAATATGAACACCTAAATCACAAAACTCAAGGCTGACTACTCCCCCTGAGTAGTAGCCACCAAACACCAATCCAGATAAAAGATATCTATATGAAAAGCACTAGAATGATGCATACCAATGCACCTTGGTTCTGATCAGGATGGGAAAAAACCCCTAACTTGCCTCAGAGATTCTTAGAAGTATCCTTAAGCAATAGCTTCATGAAAATATCTAGAATCTATTACTTATTAGGAACATACTCCAATCTGACATCCTTCTCATTAACCTTCTCTCTTAAAAAGTGAAACTTGATAGATATATGCTTTTTCTTTGAATGTGGCACTGGATTCTTAGAAATGTTTATAACACTTGAATTACCACAGTAGATAAAAATAGGCCCATCATACTCAACTCTAATACCCTTCAATATTTATTTCATCCATACCACTTGTGTACAATTGATAGCAACAACAATATATTTTTCCTCTGCAATAGATTATGAGATAAAATTTTGTTTTTTGCTCAACCATGAAACCAATCTCTTTCCCAAGAATAATGCACCACCACCAATACTCTTAATGTCATCAACATTGCCTACCCATTCAATACCAATAAAAGAACTTGAGGTAAAATCATCATCTTTAGGATACGATAGGCCATAATCAACTATCCCCTTCATATATCTAAATATTCTTTTAACAACAACAACATGATATTCCTTAAGATCTACTTGAAATGTGGCAACAATACATACAACACTCATGATATCAAGTCTAATTTGAGTCAAATAAAGTAATCCACCAATCATAGATTTGTATCTAGTCTGATTTGCCTTACGTGAGTTGCCATCCTTTGTCAACTTGCATCTGATTACCATAGGAGTACCAACTCATTTTGAATCTTCCATACCAAATTTATTTAATAGCATTTCACATAATTTGACTGAGATATAAAGATTTCATTATCTAACTATGTTATTTACAAACCAAGAAAGAATTTCATCTCTCCAGTCATAGACATCTCAAATTCATTTTGCATCTCATTAGAAAACTCTTTGTCCAACTTGTCATTCCCACCAAAAGTAATATCATCAACAAAAAGTTCATCAATCATAAGATTATCACGATCAATCTTGAAATACATATTATTATCAATAGTATCTTCGTTAAATCCAATCTTTAAAAATAACTATCCAATCTTTCATACTAGTCCCTAGGGGTTTTATTTAATCTATATAAAGGTTTCTTTAACTGTAAAACCATATTTCTATGATCAATCAATAGAAATTCATCTGGTTTCTCTATGTACACTACTTCCAACTCACCATTCAAAAATGAAGACTTGACATCCATTTGATAGACCTTGAAATACTTGTAAGTGGTATAAGCAAGAAAAAACCTCACAGCTTCAATTCTAGCCATAGTATAAAAATTCTCCTCAAAATCAATACATTCCATTTCTAAATAACCTTTTCAAATAAGTGTATGTGTATTTATGATCACATCACCATCTTCATTCAATTTTTTTTGAAACACCCACTTTGTTCCAATTACATTCTTGTCCTTAGTTCTGGGAGCTAGAATCCAAGTTTTTTTTCTTAATTTGATCCAACCCTTATTTCATTGCCTTCACCCAATGTTCATCTTGGCATGCTTCACTAACATATCTAGATTCAATCTTTGAAATCAAATAATATTCAAATCTATTTTCAGCAACCTTTCTTCTAGATTGAATGCCTTTATTTATATTACCTATTATCTTATTTTCTGAATGATTCAATCTCACATACCTAGGAGTCCTAGGATTTTCATGAATTTTTCACTCTTGTATACCTACCTCATCATTTGCACTAGGTTCTTCATCTTGATTCCCTTGAATAATCTAAACTTGATTCTAAGGTTTCATTCCCTAATTTGTATTGTCATCTTGATCATTTGAGTCATATCCACAATATCTAGCTTGTCTTTGATTGCTTTCATCCACCTTGACATTTACACTCTCAACTATCTTTTCTAATCTATTATTATAACATTTGTACGCTTTTCTTTTTGTTGAATAACCAAGAAATAATCCTTCATCACATCTAGCATCAAACTTTCCTAAATCTTCATCTCTTTTGATATAGAATTTAATTCCAAATATTCTTAAATATCTCACAATAGGAACATTACCATATCATAATTCATAAGGAGTCTTACCAGTATTATCATTTATTTACACTCAGGTCAATGTGTAAACTACAATACTAATAGCTTCTCTCTAATAAGAATGCAGGACATTTCCTTTAGTCATCATTATCCTTGCAATGTCTAGAATGGTTATGTTCTTCCTCTCCACTACACCATTATGTTTTGGGGTCCACGAAGCATATATCTGTCTCTTTATTCTGCGATCTTCACAAAATGCATTAAACTCACCGGATGTGAATAGACATTTCATCTTCAATCGTATTTTTGTCTCAACCATAGCCTTGAAAATATTGAATTTGTCTAGGGCCTTAGATTTCTCCCTAAAGAAAGTAACCCATGTCATTCTTGAATAATCATCAATCAACAACATGAAATATTTGTCACCTTAAAAGCTTCTAGTTCTAGATGGACTACATAAATCAGTATGCACAATATCTAAGAATAAGTTTTTATCTTGAAAGTAGATCTAGTTTGTTTACCCATCTGACATTCCTTACACATTATTACCAGGTTTCAATAATTTAAGTCATCTTCACAATATTATCAAAGTTCACATGACACAACCTCTTATGCCACAACCAACTTTCATCAATATGAGCAATCAAGCATCTATTCTAAAAACTATTCAAATGAAAGACATTACCTTTAGCTTTTGTACCTGGTGCAATCTCAACACTAAAACTTCCCAAGATTCTACATTTTTCATTCTTGAATTACAAATCATAACCCTTGTCAACTAATTCTCCAACACTCAAAAGATTATGCTTTAGACCTTCAACATATAACAAATCATCAGTATTATTATTACCATCAAGAGTAATGGATCCTCTTCCACAAAGAGGATAAGAGTGTCATCACTGAATCTTATAACACCACCATCATACCTTTCCAATTTCACAAACTTTCTCTTATCACCTGTCATATGATGTGAACATCCATTATCAATCACCCATTCATCTTTCTCTTCAACTTTTTTGGCCAAACTCTTTCCACATTCGTGCAACTAGTAGATTTAGAATATTCTTTGATAGCAATAAATACATATTCCTCATCTTTTGAACCACCTTCATTAGACTCATCATCTGTCACACCTTCAACCGAATCATAGTAATATTTCTTATGATATCTAGGTTGGACTTTATGCTCTTTATGCTTTGGAAATCTTTCAGGAAAGCTTGAAGCAAAATGACCAATATTATTGCAAGAAAAATAGTTACGAGGCAAATTTCCTTCATACTTACTATCACCTTTGCACAATCTCTTGGCAATAAGGGCTTCAAGCTCTTCAAAATTTCTCTCTTTTCCTTCAATTTCTTCCATCTCCTTTGCATATCTAGATATTCTTATATAACTTTCTATCAAATAATATCTCTACTTATCCTTAGAAATAGTATCTTTGAATGTAGATTCAACTCTAGGAGGGAAACACCAAATTCACTCATTTTAAAATTTAAAAGCTTACCAATCAACATATCTCTTGACACATTTTTCTTGATTTTTATCTCCTCAATAGAAACAACTTTGTGTTTATATGAAGGAGGCAAGGATCTAAGTATTTTTACAACAATCTTTGATTCATCCATCGTTCTGCTGGCACATCTGATACTACAAAAAAACTCATTCACCTTCTACATATAGGTAGTAATGTTCTCATCTTCGTTCATCCTTAATGTCTCACTTTCCTTCCAGGCTCTACAACTTTGCAAGCTTCCCATAAATGTCACCTTCATACAATGTCTCTAACTTCTTCCAAATCTCATGAGCAATTTTCAATTCCATAACATTTTTCATCTCATCATCACTCGGGACAATCAACAATGCTTCCTTAGCTTTGATGTTGTACCAACTTTCTTCTTCTCATTGGGAGTAGGAGTAGAAAGACTTGTATGTGGAACGTACATTGTCTCGATATTCTCCCAATACTCTTCACCAATGCATTTGAAATGTGTTTCCATGAAATATTTCTAAAGAAAGTAGCTAGTGCCATAAAATCTCAGACTATCCTTCTTAAAGATTACCATCCCATATCACCTCGATTAAGCTTCCCTGAGAGGAACTAGGTTCTGATACCAATTAATAAAAATATGACAACAGACAACTGAGAGGAGGGGTGAATCAGTTGTCTCACAAACTTAACAACATAACAAAACTTTACCTTTATACCTCAGATCTAATAAATAAACAATGAAGCACAAATCTACAACACATCAAGAACACATAACACCAAAAATAATTTTGCATGGAAACCCGGTCAAGGGAAAAATCACGATGGGGATGAACCCACAAAATGATGTACTTTGTTAAAAGTACTATACCTTGTTAGGAGTGTTACAATAGGAATGCACATGTATTATGTAACATTATCTAGAGCTCACCACTCAAATACAAAAGGGAATGCTCACTACCTTACAAATACATGGACAATAATCTGTGGATCATGAACTGGATAATAACATCTTTAGCATACATAGACTAGTTCCATTGAAGCACAATTATAACTTTATTTTACACATCAAATCTATACCTTCAAATGATAATCAATAGTCACACATCCACACTCTTTCCCACACCATGATCCATAATTGGATACAATTACATTTATACATCTTGTCAACCTTGAAAGAATAAACAAGCTTGGCTAAACTCTCACCACCTAAATATTAAAAATATACCACTCAATTACAAATATTTAATGTGAACCAAAGGATGGAAGCTAAGGCATAACTCATACCATTAACACCATCCTCAAACATGTTAAGTGTCCAAAAATCATGCCTAGAACATCCACAACATGCTACATCACCAAGTCGGCCAAGAACATGAAGAACATGAACTCACCGACCGAAAATCACCAAATGTGAGAACCACAATCAATGTGAACTAGAAACATAATAGGATTAGGAGCATGATCTAGAAATATCCACAAGCATCATGAATAACCACAAGAACATCCACATCAACTCAAATCATTGGAATCATTAGCATCATCATACCAAACCTATGAACACCAACAAAAACAACGGTCATCCAAGATAAATAGCTTGTGAACCTCCAAATCACAAACCAAAATAGCTAAGGGCACACATCAAAGTCCAAAACATGCTAGATAGATCCACATGTGAAAATATTGCAATGTGAAGCACCATCGATATGAATATTGTCACACAATCACTACTTAACATCAAATACTAGTCTCAACATAGAAACCCATAACTCACATCATCATGTGAACCTCTAAAATTTGAATTGAATCAAGTACAAGCATCCCACAATACATTGATACCATCCACATATTATTATCTTCAATATATATAGCACACCAGATCAAACAACTTAGTGAACATCACAGGAAAACTATCTTAAACATAGAAATATGTTGACATCAATGACAACACATATATGCATATTATTCTAATAGATCTAGCGGCTTAAAAAAATAGATATCACTACATAAAAGGGTTCTCCACAATAGCAAATAAAGTGTAGAATATTGCTAGTCAAATTACCTTAGGCCTATCTAATGAAAAGAACACTAACCCTAACAAGGAGGGTTAATAATGCATTGTCCAAATAAGATCAATCCCAAGATAAAACATAGCCATAGGTATTGAAGACATGCCAGTGATGCCCATTGAACTAATTCCAAGGAGACTAGTAGAACTTGTAGGAAATGCAAAGAAGATGAATAGACCAAACACAAGGATTAAACTGCCTCCAAAAACTATTCCCTCGGTCAAATTGATGTCTCAATCCTACAAAAGTTATCCATGCAGGACAACATAAATCAAGGTGACTCTTTGACTTAAAAATAAAAATTTCCAGTAATTGATGTCAGTGGAGATGGTGAGTTCTCAAGTAGTAAATATTTATGCATCGATAGGGGTGATCCCACAATAATGAGTTACATTTTTTCACACATCCTAATCTTTGTTGAAATCACATATTTTTATGAAAATATAATGATTTAAGACTTGAGAGGTCCCATGTGAAGGTATTAATTGAAAAGGGTTAGTTTAAAGTTTTTAAGAGCAAACTGTCTTTGATAAAACCTCTATACTCTTAAATCATACCTGCAATGGGGTGTGTCCTTCACACCTATCAAAACGCCGATAAAAAATCACTTTGATATTAGGTTTTTGGGGATCAAATGAATTCGTTATGAAGTTTTTTTTTTGTAATTATTTAGTCCTTATTATTAATTGCAAAAAAAAAACCTTTTCTCTAGCTATCCATATCCTCATTTCAACACAAAAATTAGAAGTTAATTCAAATGCATTAAAAAAAAGTTATGCATTACTAAATACACCTCAATCCAAATTTCAATTACTCTGACTTCAAAAATTAACTCAAAAAAATATGAAAAAATATCCATACCTAGATATTGGTGTGAAAAAAATATATTTAAAAATTATAATTGTATTCTTTCTATAAAAAAATGTTATGCATTACATAGTAAATGTCACTAATGAAAAATGTCAATTACTGTAGAAATTTAGTTATTAAAAATTATGTAAAAATATGCATAATTTATTTCAAAGAGAGAGAGAGAGAGAGAGAGAGAGAGAGAGAGAGAGAGAGAGAGAGAGTTGATATATTTCACCAGGAAAGATAAACATTGATATTGTTGAAATATTCACAAATGTACAATGTTCTTCCTTATATAGGAAGAGGACAAGAGTATTGAGGGTACAAGAAATATCATGTGTCCAATGAGATGGAGTAGGAATGGTAGATAAGACAACTAGCATCAACTACTCGACTACAAAATGCAATGCACTTAGGATAATATGTAATTAAAACTAATCTACATTAGAACATACATTTATGTTTCATATACATAGTTTTGTTGCATTATAAATATTTTCACATATTGCATAAATCAATTGTGTGCATGCTCAAGAATATTCTCATGCATAACTAAGAACATGTTTGTGCATGCCTAGCATAAGGTTACTTGAGCATAATTTAGTTAAGTTCAGTCTAGTTGGGCTCTAGTTTGTTTTTATATCTTTACTTTGCATATCATGCACTAGTTTGCATATTTTAACTTTTTAGATCTCTATTTTTAGCCATGTGTTTTTCTATAAAAGCAGGCAATTGTATTCATTGTAATTTATCCTGCAATGATAATCTTACAATTGTGTAATCTTTGTTTCATGATAAATGTAACAATTATATTATTTCTCCCCTCCTTGTGGAAGGTGTTTTTGTTTTGTTGTTTGATCCTTGAGGTACTTGTTTTACAAATTTCAACATGGCTTCATAACTTTAACATCATATTAGAACATGGATACAACAAACGCCTTCTCAAATTTTGAGAATTTCATTTATTAAGGGTGTTGTGAGGTCTCCAAACTTACCTTTATATGTGTATTTGGATTTTGAAAAAAATTATCAGCATTTAGAGCAAAACGACCATTAGAAATTTCTTGAGAATTTTCTATTTTAGGAAAGTTTCTATTTTCAAAAAGTTTTTATTTTTTAGAAACTTTATATTTTCAAAGAGTTTTCATTTTTAGAAAAAATCTCTTTTTAGAAAGTTTCCATTTTTTAAAATTTTCTATTTTTGAAAACTTTATATTTTTTTAAAAAAATCATTTTTAAAGCCCTTTTGACCTACTTTTGGTTTCTTGGTCATAACTTGAGCATACAAACTTGAAATCATACAAATGAGATATTGTTGAAAAGTTGGTTATAGCACCAATCCAAATATATAGGTAATGTTTTTAGATTCTACACCAATTTTTAGTTCCAAACCTCCAAAATCAGCCTTCAATTTTGAACTTTCAGGGCAATATCTTACTCTTACAAACTCTATTTTTCAACTTCTATACATTTTCGGAAAGCTCTCGAAGTCCTATATCCAGATCTATAGTGTTTTCACTATCTCCTAAATTACATGGATGTTTTAGTATTTGGAATGCATTTTTTTGTATTGTGTAACTCCGCTCAAGTTTTTCTACATGTATTTCTAGCACTTTGTCCTATTTGAGCATTTTCAACCTTTTTAATGCACATATTTGTTTGTAGATGTACTCAAATAACTGACACCTTTGCGTATGTGTTTTTTTTAAGATTTTTTGCATTCTGTAGTAACTTATTTTATACATACTTTGCATTATAAAGTGTCAAGGGGGGTTATGTAGTGGCTTTTATTTTTTCCATCACACCTTTTTCTAGTGAGTGTCCCTCCATGACAACATCGAATCCTACTGATTCTTGTCCCATGCATGTGTGCATTAGATGCATACCCTTTTTAGTTGTAGGTACTTTCTTGAACACATTCAGACTCTCCTTCATTCACTACATGGTGACACATAGGTTCAGTGGATATATGATACCTCTCCCTTGTCAGTATTATCAAGGGACTATTGGTGTTAATGCTTCTTTCATTTTGGTTTGGAGTGAGCTACATATTCAATATTTGACTATATAAATACTCATTGATTCTATTTTTGTGGAGGCAACTTATCCTTGGTTAATTAGTTCTTTAAAATATTGGCGCCTATATTTTTTAATAGTAGTTTACTACTGCATGGTTGAGTAGTGTCAATGGGGTCCCTCATATAGATTCATGTGCCATATGTATCTTTGAATAATAGGTATTATTCCCTTGTTTTGAATCTATTCATTATTTGAGTAGTTTCATTGGGTGCACTCATGCAGATTTTTGTCTTCTTGATCATGATCGTCATCTTTTTAGAGGAGATTCTTCAACACTATAGAATTTATCATTTGAGAGATATCTACATCTTTTTCATGCTTAAGAGGATGTTCTCCATGTTTCTACTAGATTTTTTGGAAAATTTCATGGAGGTTTCTTAGTCCATACTTCTACATTTCATGTTTCTTTCATGTAGTGTATCTCTAGATTTTGGAGAAGAGTTTTCTCCCACATGGTTTTTCTCCTTTTCCTCCTCTTTCAGAGGCCTTCATTGTACATGGATACCTAATCAAACCTATTTGTTAGGACCAGTCATGTATTTCATGCTTAGAGCTTTGTATCTCCCTAAGATTCACTTAAGGGGGATTTAGAGCATGCACTTATGTTGCACATACATTTTTTTGTTACATTATGAACATTTGCATATATTGCATAAATTAGTTGTGCAGATGTTCAAGAATATTCTCCTACATATTCTCATGTGTAATTGAAAACATATTTGCACACACATGCCTAGCTTAAGTTCACTTAGCTAAACCTAATTTAGGTAAATTAAGTCTAGTTAGGCTCCAATTTCCTATTTTACCTTAAGTTTGCATATCATGCACTAGTTTGTATATCTTAGCTTTACATCTACACTGGTCATTTTCTGATGCATTCCACAAATTTTATCATTGTATCTTCATCCTCTCCTCCTCATTAGGAGATAGTCCCTTCATATTATGGTGATGATCACCTTAATTCCATTGACTAGTCAAAGGGTCTTTGACATGAATATTACATTCACCCCTCTAGACAAACCATAAAACATAGAACTCTCTCCTCTTTACATTCCAACATTGATCAACAAGACCTCTGATAGAGGTATTATGGTTTATCCCACGGCTAGGTGAATCGTATAACTAAAGAGGTGCTCTTCGTTAATGATATTAATTGTGTAACATATGATGACTATCTTTACACCATCCAAATGCATGATGGACTATCGCTTCCCCCTTTGGGATTGACCACTTTGACAATCTAGGTAGGACCCAAGGTGGTCTTTTCAACCTTCATCATCTTTTTGAAATTGAACCTCTTTAGAGTCAAGTTGGACATTCATAACTAGTATTTATTGTGTTCTTGACAATTCATATGCTCCTGGATACTAGTTATCATCCCCTAGTATCCCGTAGGGGCTTTCTCTTGGATCATTTATGGCCAACTTTGGTATGGCCTATGCATCCCTGATAGATGCTAACTTTCTTGCATATCAAAAGTACAATGCTAGGGAATTGAATTTAAAATCTATAGTTCTTATCCCCTTTCCTTCTATTTAGCCATCTCATATTTCTCAACATGATTCATCTTCTATCTCTTCTTCATAAAGAGCACATAACAAGTGTGTGCCTCATGGGAAGCCTACTCACCCATCTTGGAATTTGCAAACCTCAATGGTGCCTTCCACTCCTACATCTACATCCCATGCAAACAAAGGAAAGGTTCCCATATTTTCCAAGGCCAAGGTGTTCCCACCTTTTCCCATCTCAATCCTTGCAGACATACCTCACCCTACCATTTACAACAACAGTAAGAGATTTCCTAGGACTGCACCTTCTCATCTAGCACCTTCTCCTCATCCTTCGAGGGCACCCTATGTTCCACCTACAACCTGCAAGGAAAAAAGAGGAAGACCTTATTGTAATGTGATGTTGACTCTATTATTGTTGTTGTCATTAATGGTTGTTAATGATATCAGCATATCATATGCTTAGATGTGGGTTTGATTCTTTGGTGATCCAATGTAGTGTGCTCTGAATGATGTGTTGTGAAGATCTATCTTTAGTTGTGTTTGTGTTGGTCCCATTCATCTTGCAACATAATGAACATATCATTTCTTTGGGTTCAGTCCTATTTGGAAAGTATTTTTTGTGCTTCGGTTCAAGTGTTTGCATTGTAATTTATAGATCCTATTTCTTGATTTCGAAGATCACAGTGAATATGTAGTGTGTAGTTGTATGTGAGGCATGTTGAATTGAGCAAGGAGAATTTGTGCGGTCCACATTTCATTCCTTACCACTGCAAGAATACTTCGGTGTGACATATTTCAAACTGTATTACGCTGACTTAGTTGCTTTAAGTGGCATGGCATGGTATAAGAAAGAGATGATTCTATTCGATGGAATATGTGAGCAATATGCAAAGTGAATATGAATCTGACAAGAAAATATATTTGTATTGATTTGTATGCAAGTTTGTGCAACTAGTAGTAGATTGTAATATCATTTGCATATTGTTGATTGTTGGTAACAATGATGTCAGTGGTAGATTATTTTCATTTCTTATATTCTAGTAGTGAGCCTTTTTGTATTGCCAGTGAGAGTCTTATTACTTGTAAGTAGTTGGCCCAACTGGTAGTGATCCTTACCCAGCCTATAGTGAATAAACTAGCAGTTAGCCCTTGTAAAAATCACCTTAACTGGTGTCTCATTAACCAATGTTGTGATCCTGAGAATTAGTTTCTCCATGGTTTTCCCATAGTTGGTTTCCATGTAAGTTTTGGTGTTCATGGTGTTTGGTGTTTTGTGCTTTCATGTTCATATATGTTTTAATTTTTACATTGCTTTAAGTATTCACTAGATTAATTAAGGTTAAGGAAATTGTTTTATAATAACTAATTCACCCACCTCATTTATTCAGCTTGTTCATCAATTGGTATCATAGATTTGGTCCCTTGGAGAGAGCTTAATCGCTTGAGGTAGAACTAGTGGTGCATAAATTAACTATTCCTATGTTTTATGGATCCAATTATAGTTACTAAAAAGTGCAGATAAGAGGTTATATGATTTCTAAGAATTACACTACACAAAATGTTGTGGAGATGAAATATGTTGTACCTTAGAGTGGTCCTACTAGTGCAGATTAAATTTCAGCCTATAAGGAGAATGAGAAAGAAAGGTATGCAATTTTCAATGCTTTATCAAAAATTAAGTTGACAAAGGTTATTTCATTGAACACTTCTTATGAAGTTTTGGAAAATTTGAAATAAATCTATGAAGGAAATGATAGGGTTAAGTTATCTAAGATGCTAATTGCTAAGCATCAATATGAGAGTTTGAAAATGGAAGAAGGTAAAGATATTGCAAGCTATTTTCAGAAGGTTAAGTCAAGAATCAAGGTGACACTATAATTGATGAAGATGTTATGGAGAAGATCTTGATGACATTATTAGAGAGCTACAATGACAACATCTCAGCTATTGAGGAAGTTTATGAGCTGAAGAAGTTTACCAAAGAATAGTTGTTTGGCACCCTTATTGTGTTTGAGTTGAGGAAATTCAGAAAAGAAAAGAACATATCTGAGACAATCTTTAAAGCCACAAAGATAGAGGAAGATCTGGAATATGACTATTCACATGAGTTGCAAGCGAGTTTTGCAAGGAAGATGAAGAAAAGGTACTAGCAAATACAAATGTATGTTACCCCTTAAATGCTTTAGATGTGGAAAGATTGGTCATTTAGCAACTAAGTGTCTAAAAAAATGAACAAGACATAACTTTAAGCTCAATAAGAAGATCTACTATGTTAAAAAAAATGTGAGTATATCAAATGATGAATCAAATCAAGAGGACTGTTTGTTTTCCGCAGAACAATAAAAACCTAGATTTGATATTTTTGACATGTTCCCAGAATTTGGTAATAACACTGAGACTGCATTGTTTTTTAAAAGGAATAAGAATGAATGGTTGATTGATAGTGGATGTTCATAAAAGAAAATCTGTGAAATTTGAGAAATATGATGAAGCTCCTGTTAGATTTGGTGATAATAAAGCATTACAGATTGTCAAAATTGGTTCTCTTACTTTTGATGGAAAGCATAATACTGACATGTTTACTATGCAAAGGGCTTATATCATAAAATTTTGAGTGTTGGACATATGTGAAAAAATGGATACAATGTTGTGTTTCAAGATGATGGTTGTGAGATTTGAAAGAAATCTGAAACTGTTATTGCAGTTGACAGAAGAATGAGAGGAAACGTGTATCAACTAGAAAGAGCTACAAAGAGTTGCTTGGTATCTCAGACCAATAAAATTTGGCTTTAGCACCATAGGATGTGTCACATTCATTTTGACAACTTGATAAGGATAAGTTCAACATATGTAGTAAGAGATTTGTCAAGACTGTGTAAACCAAACAAGAAATTCTTTCAAAGGAAAAGATCATCCATCTACCGTTTTGTTGGATCTTGTGTACACAACCTATGTGGTCCTACCAAAACAAGGAGCTTACAATGTGAGAGATATTTCATATTTTTTTATTGATGATTATTCTAGATTATCTTGGGTTGCATTCTTAAGAGAGAAATCAGAAGCATTTGAGAAATTCAAGATATTTAAAGCAAGAGTTGAAAATGAAGTTGGTAGGAAGATTATATGTTTGAGATCTGATAGGGGAGGAGAGTTTACTTTTGATTAATTCAATAATTCCTATGAGAAACATGACATTAAAATACAGATATCATCCCCTAGAACACCATAGTAGAATGCTGTAGTGGAAAGGATAAATCAGACAGTTCAGGAAGTAGCAAGGACAATGATCAATGAAGTAGGTTTACTCAAGGTTTACTTGAGGGAAGAAATAAATACAACAATAGATACATTTAACATAGCTCTTTACCAGAATAAATATGGCAAGACATCATATGAGTTATGGCATGAAAGGATTCCTATATTGAAATACTTCAAGATTTTTGGAAGAAAGTGCTACATTCGAAGAGATGAAGAAAATCTTGAAAAGTTTGACAACAAAGATGATGAAGGCATATTCTTGGGATATTCTACAAAGAAAAAATTGTACCAGTGTTACAACAAAAGACTGAACAAGGTAGTTGAAAGTGCGAATGTGAAGGTTGATGAAGCCATTCAGAAAAATCGTAACAAATATATTGAATATGAATTTGACATGGATGATAGAGGAAAAGAAAATAAGAAAGAAGAAGAGACAAAGTAGACTTCATCATCTACAAATAAGACTCCAAGGTATGTACAAAGAAATCATTCAAAGAATCAAATTATAGGAGATAAGAATAAAGGTATCATTACAATAAGTAGAGAAGCTCGGGAACAAGTTTTATTATGTCTACATTTAGAGATTGAACTTAAGACTGCAGAAGAAGCATGAAATGATCAAAATTGGGTAAGAGAAATGGAAGAACTTGATCAAATAGAGAAAAATTAGACTTTGGAACTTGTGCACAAATCGACTGACAAAAATGTGATTGGTACAAAGTGGGTATTCCAAAACAAACTAGATGAAAATGGAAAGGTAATGAGAAACAAGGCAACACTAGTATGATTGGCACCTATTTTCGATGAAAAAATGGTCGAATTTTCTACCAAGTTTGGTCGAATGATCTACAAAGGGTCTTGTTACTATTTCTATTGTTGAACTTTTGACACATCATTTTTAAGGTAGAATGTTCTATGCCAATCTTGGTCGAAACTGACAACTGCAATTTGCAAGTTTACTTGTCAAAAGTATGACTAATATAGGTCAAAATGTTTGGCCCATTCGACAAGGAAGCCAAACCCAAGATGTTAAATTCTAACACAGAATGGTCGATGTGAAGAGCACTATTGGTGAGGGTTTCAACCAATGTTAGTCAAAAGGTTGACCAATATAGGTCAAAATGTTTGGCCCATTCGACCAGGATGTGAAACCCACGATGTTAAATTTTGACACAAAAAGGTCGATATGTAGACCACTCTTGGTGAGGGTTTCGACCAAAATTAGTCAAAATTTCAACCAAATATGGAATGTTAAAAAAAAACCTAAAGATAAATATCTAGAGTAATCACCAACGGCATCCTAGTCGATGATTATTCTAGATATTTATCTTCAGGTGTTACTTTGATTATGGTGGGGATGGATATCGATGGTTATAGATGCAAGGACTACTCTAGAGTATGAGGTATGTTGGGTACAACATAGACCTATACCTTTAATGGGTCTAGGGGTTTTGATTCCTCTTGAGATGGCCATGATAGGTAGCCTCAATAGAGGAGAGGTAGGAAAGGATATGGAATAGGTAGAGGATAAAGTTGGGATAGAGGGAGAGACAATGGAAGAGGTGAGAGAAAGATGGTGGTAGGGGTTGAGGATGAGGGATAGGATATAATGGAGATAGAGGTGATGTGGGAGATGGATATGATATCAATGATAAAGGAGATGGTGGGGGAGAGGTAGTTGGTGCAGTAGTTTCTCTAGTAGTTTTCCCAATGGGATAAGTTAGAAATATTCCCATGGAGGAGGATGAGTATGTTGATATGATGAAGGTCAAAGATTAGGGAGAGAGAGAAAGTTAGAGAAGAAAAACTCTAGTGATTCTGACTCTAAGGAGTCTATTTATAAGTAGTAAGAGGAGGATATAGGCATGGATGATGTAATGGTGGGAGGAGACAAGAGATGCAAGATGTATCCATCAGGAAGAATGTGGGCATGATCCCGGATTTATAGGTACTCTGAGCATAGGTTTATTCTATGAGATATCATATTGGTACACTATAGTAAAGGTTATATTTTGTGGAGGATAGAGAACATGCAACTAAGGCTAGATAAATAGTACTGGATGTGGAGAGGGATTAGTCCATGTGTAGGGTGGTTGGTTTTGAGAAGTAGAGGGATATAGCCATTTTAAGGGAAAGATAGGCTTAGGAGGATCTACAAGGATTTATTGATGGTATATAATATTTTTCAATACAAGAGGTGTGTGTGTGTGTCTATATATATATATATATATATATATATATATATATGAGGGAGTTTGGGAAGGATATCAAATACTACCAATATCTTTATGAGAGGGAGGTCCATGCAGAGCACCGAGCATTGAGTTATATATTGTCGTATAGGTCACCGAACCACTTGGTCATAGCCAAAAAAGTAGTGGAGTTATGCAGCCTCCTAGACCACCACACACAAGAGAGAGGGCACCTTTTGAACCAGTTGAGGAAAGATGTTCTATAGTTGTACCACCTAGACCCACTGGATTAGAGAGTTGGGGTTGCACAAGTGATATTTATTCATGTTGTACAAATTGTATATATTTTGAGGTTGCAAACTACATCATAGCCATTCCACCAATAATATTGAGGTATTCAATAAATTAGTACCTTTAATTGACAGTGTCACATCTTTATTGTTGTTTGAGCATAGTATTACATTAAGACATAAGAAAACCCCAACTATGATACCCTTCCATGCATCCAAAGATCAAAGACCATCTTGTGATAAGGTTGGTTGTCAAATAATATAGAGACTTAAAGGACTTCCCATTTGATAGATATGTTGCTTTGCATTGAAATTTGATACATCTTAAGGACCAATTAACCATCAACAAGAGACTGCCAATCATTAGTTCTTATAAATCATAGTTTCATAAATTATTGATCAACAAAACATATTCCATGGGAAGCATGAAAATGCTTGTATTCCATACAACCATCAAGTTAAAATAGGTTACCTAAGATACTAGAAATTGTTTTTCCCTTATACCACACAAATGCATTCATATTTAACGATCAAATGCTAAGAAAACTTAGTGATCACATGTATTTCCTTACATTAATATATATCGTTGTGTATTTTGTTATGTTACTTTACTATTAGCATAATCATTTATTATGAACTTATTTGATACCACTATGATGTAGAGGCATCATGGGCCCATTCACAATCATATCCAAACTCTTCATTTTCCCTTCTACAACATGCAATCAGCAATGTATTTCAAGAAAAATCTCCACTTCTTTATGGCAGATATAACTTCACATCATCACTCACAACTTAACTCCCTATTCCAAAATGTCTTCTCCAATTGGATCACTCTCCGAGATCGCTCAACTAATCCACTAATCTGATCACAACCTTTGAATTCCAAACAACATTCCCTCTAATCTGTAACTCCTAATTGCATACCTCTAATCACACACTAACTTTGATTGTATTTAATAACTTGACTGATTACATACCCTATTTCCCTATCACAACACACTCAACTCATCAATCACTCTACCTCCTTGAATATTTACACCCTTCTCTGATCATACTAGTGACAGTGCCCCATACTCTCGCAAGTATTTTAACAACTCTAAACTCTTTCAACAAGTAATCTCCTAATGGACTGTCAATGTCCCCTATGAAAATATATTTAATCAAACTCTTATCTTGAATGAATTCATAATACACAAATTCACCATTTAACCTTCACATTACCTTGTGTGGGTTTGGAATAGTTTGCACAAAATTTTGGATATCTTAATTTGTTAATACTAAATGGAATTAAATTCCACAAAATCCAAAATGACTATGATTCAATGCTCTAACATCTACAATAAATGGTTCTCCAAAAATATACCATATAGACCTTAAGAAAATGTTGGAACAAGATTGTTTAACTGAACATAATCATGAACTATTGCATAAAACCCAAACTTCATTAATCATAGACTGATTACATCAACTTCCTTACCCATTCTTAAAAAAATAAAAAAATAAAAAAAATCAGGATTGTTAAATGATTTAGCATTCAAAACATTATGGCTTAAACTATACCAAGTGACAACATGTTATGGCATGTCATTATATTTAGGATCATCACAGAAGTAGAATGATAGGTGAAAGACTATTTTTACAAGACTTAAATTGAAGACAAGGGTGAATATGGAAAAGAGAGAACATAAGGACAAATATCCGACCCAAAAAGTGTGTAGTTCTACTAGAGGCTGCACTGTCGAACATGACAGTGCATAATGAAGAGTTTTTACAATCATTGTGATGGGATGACAAGGGAAGATAATGACAATATTTTACACCAAATAACAGTGGAAAACATGAAAATGGACAGCCTTCATGATGGTTGGCATACACCAAGCACACCAACCATTTGACACATTAGATAGCACTTTATGGATATTTATCAACTATTTGACTAAATGTCAAAGGGAGTGAAATGCTACAGGCTGTAAGTTTGCACAAATAATGCCATTTATAACCAACTAAGAGCTTATATGAATAAAAGTAGAAGAATTTTCAATAAAATAGTTCCAAAGATAGTAACGAGATAGTGAATTGAAACAATAAGAAATGCATGAGTCTTAAACATGAAGGTATATGAAAAACAAGGTCAAAGGGAAGTAAATGGATGACGATGAGAAAAATGACAGTACATGATAAAACATGACATCTTTTCTACCTTGTAGATTCCAGTTGGTAAGAGATGTGACAGTACGTTATAGTTCCAAATGACAGTGGCATGGTGCCTTTACTAGTGCAATTCAATAAGACATGTTAGACCATGCTTGACATAGCACGTTTATCTACATTGGTCAAAGGTACATAACTGCCTGCATGTTATGGCATGCCACTAAATTGAGATTCCATCACTAACATTGAATACAAGGGAAGATGTGGTAAACAAAGAACATAAGGACAAATATATGGTACCTAAAAGGATAAAAACTCCAAAATTATGTGTGACAATCCTATTGGAGGCTGCATTATTGGTAGGACCGTGCATAATTAGGAGTTTTTATAGTCATTAAGACAAGATGGAAAAGGTAGAAAATGACAATCTTTTACACTAAATAACAATTGCAAGTATTAGATGGAGAGTCTTCATGATGGCTCGCATCAACCAAGCACACTAACCATTTGACAAATGAGATAGCACTTTGTGGAGATTTTTAAACTATCTGATTAAATGTCAAAGGGAGTGAAATGCTACAATTGATAACTTTGCACAAAGAATGCCAAATATAACCAGTTAAGAGCTGCTATAAATAAATGTAGATAAACTTTTCTTAAAATAATTCCAAAGAAATTAAGAAGATAGTAAACTGCAACAACTTGAAATGCATGAGTCTAGAAGGTGAAGGAATATGAAAGACAAACTTAGAGACAAGTAGCTAGAGGATAGTGAGCACAATGACAGTATATGATAAAACATGACATCTTTTATTCTTTGAAGGCTCCATTTGGCAAGTGATGTGACACATTACAATTCCAAATGACAGTGACAACATGACTTTACTAGTCCAAGTCAAGAACACATGTTATGCCATGCTTGTCATAGTGAGTTTATCTACATTGGCTAAAGGTACATAACATCAATGATATAATGATGTGCTTGCTTAAAGATGGTAGTTATGAATGAAGAATAGAGGATAGGAACTGATTTAACACTTCACCTACTCAAAAACACAAACCAATGAAATAATCTAGATTAGGCCAAGAGAGGTTGACGCATTTAATAAGAGAATACTTACACAAAATGAAGCTGAATCATGCCAGAAAAGTTGACTATTGGCCCTTCTAGGTTTTTATTTGATAGTTGTCTGACAATGACATGTTCAAAATGCACTTATGAGCAAAGACCTAGAATGAATGAAATTGATTAAATAATGAAGGCATGTTAGTTTGAGCTTCACTTGGTTTTGAGAATACTTTAATATTCTCTACATAACAAGGCCAACCATGTGAAGATGGAAGCTCATTTGGTCTCACCCTCCTCCCCCTAACATCAATCTAAATTCCTCATTAACATCTAATTACACACTTTATTCATCCATTTATGAACTATAACATTTAATCAATACAATACATAACATTCATTAATATGATATAACATTCATTAATACGCAACACTAATCAAGAATTCATTAACACATAACAATATTCATTAACATGACATATAATTCAATATTAATACACAACATTCATAGATAATTACTTAAAACAACGTTCTTTCATTATCCAACAAAGTTAATCAAACCAATACTATCAAAGAGCATTTTTAAGAAATCATTTCTTTTTTGGGTTTTTCTTAGATTTCTTAAGGTAAAGGCTGAGAGTAGCATCAATATCTTCCTCCTCTTGTGGTTCTGATCTCAAATTATGATGCTTCCTCATGTCTTGAGGAGCACGAGGTTGCTACACTAAAGGGGGTTCTGTTGCAATAACAAGTAAATGGGTTAAATTCAAAGTAATTTTTAGGGGCTAATATTCGCCAATTGGCTAATTTTGGAAATTTGGGAATCCAAATTTGGCTAATAATTCAAGATTTACGGTAACCTAAATCACCACATTTTTACAAAATTTTGATTTAGAAATATTTAAATCGCAAAATAATTTATTTTATAAAAAACTTGAACTAGAAAATTCACCGCAATATCTGATACATGATTAGATTTAATTCACTAGAATTTTATAAGTTATTGTAGAAATTTAAATTAATTCTCCAATAATATATCATGATTATTAGTTAATGTAGGGATCTAGCACCAACTTTTAGTTTCCATTACATCTAGTGACCCTCATTATATTCTATGAGGTAAAAATGTTACTATTTGGTTTGTAATGCTTATGGGAGTTAAAATTTCTTTTGGATTGTTGATCTTAATATAAATCAATGGTCTTCAAGAAACTTTGGGCCCCATTAGTATTTAAAAATGTCAATATATTTGTCTCACACAATACAATGAAGTTATTAGATTATATTTTAAATAAATGGTAGCAAGTAATTATTACAAAGTCTATTCCTTGAACCCATCAAAGATTTCCACATTAAGCCTAATAATTTTCTATAAGAATTCTATTTTTTTAAATAGAAGTATTCACCATGGTGACTAATTAATTTATTTTTATTGTTTGAGATTCATCAATATTTTCTACAAAAAAATTATTATTAAAAAATAATCCCCAATAAGAATACTTTTTTGTTCAAAAAATTTGAGAGATTCGCCAATAGAAATTAATTTTTTTTCCAAGAAAATGAAAGATTTGCCAAGATTTTATATCTTTTTTAAGAGGGGGATTTCTTAAAGATTACTCTGGTTAAATTGGCATAGTTTTTTTTACTCTTACATGTATTTCATTAACCAGTAGAACATAACATCCATTTTTCTTTACCTGGCAATGCCACATCATGTACAATAACATTTTGATCTACCACCACCTCAACATGCTCAACATGCTCTAAAATATTCAAAAAAAGGTTACACGGCCAATTGCAATTAAAGATGTTAAATTCTATTACTAATTACGTAATTTATTTCCAATAGAAAATTAATACCTCCACCACTATGATGCACATCATGGCCTTCGTCACACCCAGGTTCTATGATAGGATTTGAAGGCTGTAGTGAAATGTCATGCGCATTGTTATCATGAAATAGTCAATTTATGTTCAAAATTAACTACTCAATTTGATTTACTTTTCATTTGACCAATTTACCTGTGTCTCAACTGGTGTAGTAGATTCTTCGTTATGGCTTTCAGATTCTTGGCGTAGGCGTACAACCATGACTTTAAAGCCTTCCTTCAAGGCTATTCTTTTGTCTTCATCTGTGGGCTCTACATTGAATTATGTGCCCTATATTTTTTGTTTAATATCATCACTTTTGCATGTATGATTTGATTAAACAAAATTGTTTGCAACCTTATATATAAAAATTTGATATGAAATTCCAATGCTACTACTTACGAGTTGGGAGCGAAATTTCATATAGCCTCCAGAGCTAAGTTTGTGTTGGCCAACCTTTTTTAATCTCACTTCTGTAGCTTTTGATGTGTCTTGCAGTCTATGAAAAGTTTGAAACATGTTAGATTATATATTTACAAAGATCACTAATTAGTGCATGATTAAATTCTACTTAATACTATCACGACATACCTTCTTTTGTCATCTTCTGGTTAGACTCCTCTACCCTTTAGCCTTTCCTCTTTTGCATCTTCCATTATTCCATCCCACTTCATAGGTGGAATCATAGGAGGATGCTCATACTTTCGGTTATCCTTTAGAGCCCTTCTATATTGGTCCCTCATAGTCTTTATATGTTTGGATGCTTTTTTAAGAATCATGACACTATCAAAAGTTTTATTTCCAAAGAGGTCCTCTAAAGATTTAATGAGCTGATTTTTTAAGTCAACATCCTATTCATTCCACCTTTTTTGAAAAAAAAAAATTGTTAGATATCATAACTTTAATATAGTACAATAAATGGAAGATAAGAAAAATATTGTACCAATATTATAAAGCTACGTACCTTTTACGTATGGTGGGTCCAAATAGCTTCAATGTCATTTCAAAAAGAGTATCATAAAAAACATCATTTCTTACAAAAATATCATGGGATTATCAGTCCAAAATGAGTTATGTATAAGTAAACTACAATTACACTATAAATAATAACAATTTTAAATTACTTGGAAGCTTTGGTACTTCTAACGAAAACATATTTTTCTTGTTCAACAATAATGTCCTCACAAAAGAACTAGTACTAGTAACACGGGTTGATCCAGGAAATGGTTGAGGTTCACTAGTACCAGTCTCTATTCTTGTACTAGGTTTATGTGTATCTATTAGTGCACAAAATAGGTCCATGCAGTGTATAAAATTCACACAAGAAAAATAATCAATGCATGATTAGCACGTAACAAAATATAGAAAAACAAGGTTTTACCGGTTGTAGCTAGTATAGAGGAAGATGTTTGCAAGCTCCTTGTTGCAGATAATGCAACTGACAATATCGGATTGTTGATCGAAGGTGGCATTTGTACTTCATCATGAGCTGAAGAATACATTGTTAGCAAAGACATTTTCAATGGATAAAGATTAAAGGGGGTACTAGAAGCATCCCAAACATAAGTTGAGTCAATAATTCATACAAAGGTTAAATGAATGGTTAAAGGTTTAAGGATTATTTACATGAAGGTTTTGTGGCACTACAACCCTCACCATATTGACCACGTTTCATAGGTGTCAAAAAATCCTATAAGAAGAACACATCATATTTTAGATCATGATCCATAAGATAGTATAAAATATAAACATCTATTGAACTTTAATTAATGCTTAAGATCAATTACTACTTACATTCATACAATTGACTCTACGTATCAATTCATCTTTGAGTGCCTCTGTCTCCTCAGTGTTGTTTGGTTCCATGACATGGTTAAGAATTTATTTACTATATTTATTTATAATTTGAGTAGCAATGAATACAGGGTTAGCACTACATGTGATGTCATCTATAAATGCCGCCTCAATTTCAAATCACAATTGATCTGTTGTCATTAGTATTTTTCCCTATCAATAAGTATCAAGTTGTGACATCAATATCAGTAAAATTCTATCAAAATAACTCCAAAGCCATAAAGAAAAGAACATAATAATATGACATTTGTTTCTATATAATTTGTAGAATTACACTAATTAAGTTTTACCTTTGATGA
The DNA here is from genome assembly GCA_027943335.1 of Chamaecyparis obtusa. Classification (NCBI taxonomy): domain Eukaryota; kingdom Viridiplantae; phylum Streptophyta; class Pinopsida; order Cupressales; family Cupressaceae; genus Chamaecyparis; species Chamaecyparis obtusa. The sequence continues at coordinate 319,361 of BSBK01006274.1, forward strand.
AGAAGGTGTACTGTGAGGAACATCCCCGCATGTATCTTGAGGTGGATCCATGTTGCTCTATGACAAAGATTAGTAATTCTTAGAAATTAGTAGTGAAATGAAAGTAATAAACTTACCAAAAAAAATTATTAATAAAATAGTAGATTGTATATTGGAGTCAATATTAATTGGAGGCAATTGGTTTAAATGTTATACTTACTAGTCCCATGATAGGGAATTTTTTTGTATCTACACGATTCAAATTGTAATCTATCAGAAGCTCTTCCCCTGCACTTATTGATTTTATCACACATACAAATACATGATTTCCCTTGCGTGCCTTGAATATACAATTCGGCCGCTTATTAGTTGACCCAAGTCGAGAACTATTTATAAAAGCTACAATATTCCCTGTTGCTTTTGGCCTTCCATCAATATACATAGCGAGCCTTTTAGTTTGATCATTTACTTTGCATTGTATATAATTTGCTGACAATGCATACCTACGCATACTTTTTTTATATTGCACAATCTGCATCCAATTATTGTAATTTTAACAAGGTCCTACATACTCCATCAATTCAACAACTTGATTATAACTGACCTTTATACCATCCATGGAAAATAAGCCCAAACCATGTAATGAAGATGGAGCTAAGCGATATATCCTTTCGTTAATAGAAAAATAAATGTTAACTGGAGGTAGTTCTTTGGGTACCCATTCTTTCTAAAGATGTGTGTACCTTAAGGGAACCTTCATGTCACCTTTGGTCTCATTATCATAAGAACATGACCCCGCCCCCCCCCCCTCAGCAAGGAAAAATTGCATTCGTTTATTGAATTTTCTTCTAATCTTTTGACCTCTAGTTGATCTCCCTATTTTAGACCTACTAGATGTCTCACTTTTGTCTTATATTCCTGTATTTTCCTCACTTGAGGAAGATAAATCAAAAAAATACCTATTCAGTGATACCTATAATCCATCAAATGAGAGACATAGTAGGATCTATATATTTTTCTGACTAAAGAGAAGGAAACCAAATAATAAATTATACCTTTCGATCCATGTCAAAGGCATTAAATTTCCTACATATGTAAACCATTTGTCTTAAGTTAGCCAAAAATTACATGATATGTAAGCTACAAATTACATAGAAGACAAAACTTACATGATGCAAAATATACTCCATGACATTAGAGTTCAACACATAATAGCTTAATTATACAAACATACAAGTCAAACAAATTTCTATGAATAAATCAATACCTCATACGTGACATTGATCATACCTTGACATAAATTTCATTGATCAAGTTATTCATCATCCTCCTCATCCATGTCATCATCATGACTATCATCATCATCATCATCATCATCATCATCATCATCATCATCGTACTTTTCACCTTGATCATTGTCATCATTGTCATCATCATCATGACCAACACCACCACCATCTTCATCACCATCATCATTATCTTCATCACCATTATCATGACCATCATCATCATGACCACCATCACCTTGATCAACACCATTTTCATCTTCATCACCATGATCATGATCATCACCATCATCATCACCATCACCAAAATCATCATCATCAGGATCACCAAAATCATCATCATTTTCTTCTTCTTCTTCTTCTTCATTATGTAATAGTCATTCGTGATCATCATTTACTTCTTCTTCTGATTCTTCATTATCTTCTTCTTCCATCACATTATACTTTACCGGCCTTCCTCTTGGATCATGTCTAACAACAAATGACCAACCCAATTTATGTGGAATGCCAAAGTAAAACACTGGCTCACATTGGCTTGGAAGAACATAGGGTTCATCTCCAACTGGCTCAAATGACCTTGTATTAATCTTTGTAAATCCACTATCATGTTCAATAACAGTCCTATTAGGATCATTTTGATTCAATCGTAGCCTGTACCATTTCACAACAAATAGAACTAATTTGAATAAATTAAAGTCGCACTCAAGTATATCATCCAAAATGCCATAGTATCAATTTTCAGCTTGTTGAGGATGTATTTCATTTCTAGATGAAATATTAGGACCTCGAAGACTGCACTTATCCCAGAATCACAAGTTTTCTTCATGTCGTCTAACTTTTTTATGCAAAATTTACACCCATGGTAGTACATAGCTTTGTGGTGTTTGATCTACAATTATTCAAACATGTCAAGATTATTTGCATCGATCTATGAGTTGATATTAAACTTATGGGTCATGGTTAGTAAACTTATACGAACCTTTCTACCTCTTAAACCATATGCTAGATCAAGTACCATTGGTGTAACATTGGGATCTCTATTACAATGAGCTTCTTTAACAGTGATGCAACACCATTCCATGTTAATGAGTGACCATTTTCTTGAGATTGTTGAATCCATACTATCATCCAATCAATATTATTTGCAATATACAAATGTAGTGCATCCTACTCACAACCAACTATAAAGAAAACAAATAGACCGCTTAGAAACAACTTACATTGATGATTTATAAGAATTAATAAACTACAATAACATCATATAATTACCTCTCACTTTCCTTAATCTACCTTTCCCCATCAAGTACTTCGACCCTTCGAATTTTTTAATAGAGTTGGGATCCCAAATGTAATCTACATGGATATTTGCTACAAACTTGGGAAGATATTCACTAATGTACACCATGGTCTAGTATACCATATATCCCTCCACCATAGAATCCTTACGACATGCTCTTTGTCAAACCACCCCCTTCATAAATTTCAAATGCCTCTCGACCATCCACATTGACCTAGTTTGTATAGGTCCACACAATTCAATCTCCTCAACTTGATGTATGAGGTAGTGTCAATTTAACATTTTGATCATCTTTAGTAGCTTGATAGATTCTCTTAGCTACAAGAAAACTATCTTCCATGATTTTTATTGGTATGTGAATAGACAAAGAGAGAGGTTTAGGATTTAATGCAAAAGAAGATATAGGAATTGAAGAAGAAGGCAAAATGTTGGTTTGGGGTACAAATCCTATACCATTTCTAGTGACTTGTGTAGGAGGATCTACAGGGACCTTTATACATTGTTCATGAATACCAAGACCTTGTCCACCATAACTTGGTTGAGAAGTAAATGTCATAACCTATATTTTAATTAGCCTTTAGTTGGGAAGGAATGAGACTTTCATCTTGAGGTTTGTAGAAATGTGTAGTATAAGGAGGAACAATATGGTTGGTTTCTATCATGTCCCCTCTCTAGCCTGACTAGCAGAGTCATGAGATTTGGCCTATTATTGGAGTCTCGTAGGCTAGCAATGGTGGATAGAGACTCATACTAGATTCTCAATGACCGGAGTTGGTTCTACGGTCAGTTTGAGAGCCAGTCAGGTTATTTCCTTAATTTTAGGGATTTTCCTAAAATTTAGGAGGTTGTGGTAGTGACCAGATTTGAGGCTCCTTGGGACCAGTATATGGTTTCAATTTCAGGGTGATAGGGTATAGTCCCTAGTTTCTAGGAGCATCCCTAGTTTTTAAGGATGGGACTACCAGTTTGCCCACATTGCCTGGCATCAGTTAGAGATAGGTGACAGGACCAGTTCACTAATTATTTGGTTGGTTTGGCTTTCCAATTGAATAAAATGAAATATTTTTAATATTTTGTAAGTTTGCATTTAAATAAATTAAAATAAAGCTATTTATATAGCTAATTGGAGTAATAAGGGGTTTTTGGCTTCATCTAGTCAAGCAGGCCTATGTGTTATAGCTCATTGGAAAGGTCTTGAATCATTATAACTTATTTTCATCATCTAGAGACCTTCTGGCACCTGGAGTTATGTTATTTGAGGAAAGGGGTGTTTTTCCTATACATAAAGGTCTTTAATTGAGAAGATGCCATTTTATAATAAAGGGGAAGGCATATTCTCCCTTTAGGGTTTGATTGGCTTTGAGAGGGAGATAAAAGGAGATGTTGGATCATTCTTTGATCATCTTTTACATCTTCATTCTTGGTCTTTGCTTTTTTTCTCTAAGGAGCGATTCTAGAGGACTGGGAAGCAAACCCCAGAGCCTGGTTATTGGGATGCAAACCACAATAGATAGTTTCTAGCATTCTACATTGTTGTTTCAGTAGTTAACAAAGATTACTAAATTTAGTGTTTGGGAGGACTTGTGTGTTGCATGTTGGGGGCTTTGTTTGGCACGTGGTTTTCCAGTTGGCTTACGTCAGCCATCTCTCCCCTTTGGTGCGTGGCTGGCCATTCTTGCAGTTGGCATCATCATTCCTTATTTGTAAACACCTTTGTTGGCATAGTAATTACATATCTTGCCTGGTATGATTTGTAGCTATTTTGGTTGACTGGATATTATATTATTGCATGTTGTTTCCAGTCTATTTCATATTTGTTGTTGTTGTTATTTATTATTTTACTTATTTCTAGAAAAATACAAAAAGAAACAATCCTTATGAAACTTCTGTCTAATTCTCTAAGACCACAAAGAAAGAACAAGAAAATCTATTATTTTAATTAAAATTTACAGAATTTAAGTGAAAGGATCTGTTTGGGATCTTTCAGCAGTATTAGAGCTTGAATCCTGTTAGCCTGTAGGGTTTCAGTGAATTTATCACAATAGGTTACAGAAAAGGGTTTGATAATTCATTTCAGCAATTGGCATCTATTTTTATATATCTTTTATGCATCTTGGTGGACAAATACATAGGTTCTACAAGCACAGGAGAAACTAGTGGCAAGTAGAGGCCGCTAGAGACGTAGAGACACCAGTTATCAGTGAGGCACAGGGTGCTACTGGTGATGACATGCCTACAGAAGCATAGGAGAGAGAGTTCACAAGAACTCTGACTACTACACAGCCTAGGATAGTCCAGACACTTGATAGATTATAGGATACCCTAAAGTGAATGGAATTGGATAGGCGTGGAGGTAGATAGGAAAGAAAGGGAAGGAGAAAGTTGGTTTCCATTACATGAAGCCAGTGCAGTCACCGATCCCATGTCTCAGCAGGGAGCTCCCTTCATTCCCATAAGCAGGAACATCCACATATTCCTGCTCTAGATAGACCATTATTGCCTCAATTTGGGCAAGTTGAGCAACCAACATAGGTGGAGCCACTTGAGGTTGGATTACAGGATTTAGTCATGGCAGCTACAGCTGAGTGGAGAGCCCTACCCCTAGAGATTAGGGATTTTTTTCCTTTTCCATAGTATTGTGCACAGCGTAGGGATAACACCAAGTTTAGAGGAGACAGGGGCTACATACCATAATAGAACAATGACCTTCCAAGGATAAGAAACCTATCAAGGATTCTTGGCCTCCCCAAAAGGCCAACACTTCCCAGGGTAGAGGAGGACCATCTCCTAGACCACCTGGGATGGACTAGGAGTCGAGGACTGAATTGAGGAGGAAGAAACTATGCTTCTCCTGTAAGGAGCCATGGGAGCCTGGACATCCTTTCCTTGGTAAAGGCAAGGTTCATTTGATAGAGGTGACATCTGAGATAGATGATGAGGAGATACCTGATACTGATACTGAGGATAGTCTGGAGGAGTTTGAGTAGGGACACCCATAGTTAGAGCTAGACACTCTGGAGCCTTTGGCGTCAGCTAAAGTGACTATGGCTACTCTCTCTAATTATCCTAGATTTCATGGCTTTCATTTGAAGGGTACATTGAGAGGCCAGTGGGTTATGATCTTAGAGACACAAGTGCCACACATAACTTTATTGACCAGAAGCTAGTTGACAGGTGTGGGCTCCAGTCCGAGGAGTTTGTTGGTTTTGGAGTGAAGGTTGCAAATAGTGCCATTTTGAGCTATACTCGGAGGATTCCTCAGCTTAGCATCTAGATGGGGGACTATACTCTGATAGATGATTTTTATGTGCTACCACTGGAGGATTATGATGTAGCTTTGGGCATGCAGTGGTTGTAGGGTATTGGGTGATATATCATTGACCACCATCGCATGCAGTTGGAGTTTCTTTCTGGAGGGAAGAAGACTATCTTGATGGTAGCTTTAGATGGTGGTCCTAAGGAGGTAACTTCCCACAAGATGGAGACTATCATTCATCATGATGACATACTTTGGGCTACACATTGTTTTGTGAATTCCAAAATACCTACACCTTAGGTTGGCAGGGCCTTTCATGTAGACATACAGTCAATGATGGACCGGCATGATTGAGTCTTCGGTGACATACCTCCTGGTGTACCTCCTGATAGAGGTTTTGAGCATGGGATAGAGATGGAGGATGGGGCTAAGCCCATGATTACTACCCCATATCATCATCCTAGAGCATACAAGGATGAGATTGAGAGGACCATCCATGAGTTACTGGATATGGGATTCTTTCACCCTAGCTCTAGCCCTTTTGCTTCTTTTGTGGTGCTTGTTAAGAAGAAGGATGGGACTTTGCAAATGTGTATTGATTACAAAGCCTTGAACAAGAAGATAATCAAGAATAGGTACCCCATTCCATGCATTGATGAGTTGTTAGATGAGCTACATGGAGCTATCTACTTCTCAAAGATTGATCTCTGTTCAGGCTATCATCAGATTCGTGTATGGGATGAGGATGTGCAAAAAACTACTTTTCATTGTCACTATGGGCACTATGAGTTTTTGGTGATGCCTTTTGGCCTCACTAATGCACCTACCACCTTCCAGTCCTCTATGAACCACATCTTCAACAAGCAGTTGAGGAAATTGGTTCTGGTGTTTTTTGATGACATATTGATTTACAACTAGACATGGGAGGATCATCTCAGACACATTGAGGGGGTGCTTAGCATCATGGGGAGTTAGTCTCTATTTGCTAAGTTGTGCATATGTGAATTTGGACTTAGAGAGATTTTATACTTGGGTCACATGATCAGTGTAGAGGGAGTGAAAGTGCATGAGGAGAAGATTCAGGTGATTCATGATTGGCCCTCTCCCAAGAACATTACTAAGCTGCATGGGTTCCTTGGTTTATGTGCCTATTATAGGAGATTCATAAGGGGATTCTCTTAGTTAGAAGCACCTTTAATAGATCTCACAAAGAAGGGAGCCTTCAGATGAATAGAGCATGCATAGGGAATCTTTGAGAGACTCAAGGAGGTTATGAGCACTTGTCCAGTTTTAGCACTCCCTGATTTCTCGCAACCATTTGTACTTGAGTGTGATGCTTCAAGTGAAGGCATAGGGGTAGTGTTGATGCAGAATAGACACCCCATTGCCTACGAGAGTAGGAAGCTGCGAGATAATGAGAGGTTGTATTCCACATATAACAAGGAAATGTTGGCTATCATGCATGCATTAGCCAAATTCAGACAATATCTTGTTGGCAACAAATTTGTGGTGAGGACGAACCATAATAGTTTGAAATATTTCCTTGATTAGACAGAGCTTAATGATAGGCAATAGAAGTGGGTAAGAAAGGTCCAGGCATATGATTTTGACATAGAGTTCATCAAGGGGAAGAACAATACTATTGCTGATGCACTTTCTAGGAAGCCATCACTTGCTGCCCTATGTTCATTGAGTGAGATTTCAACAGATTGGAAGGCTCAACTTTTAGTTGAGTATTCCAAAAATCAGCATGCTTGTGAGATCATGGATGGGTTGACATGGGATGATAGATATAGTGTAGTGGATGATGTCATATACTACAAAGGCAGAGTCTACCTTGTTCCTAAATCACAGTTGAAAGAGCATGCTTTGCATGCTTACCATGATACTCCTAAAATAGGACATCTAGGTTATGGTAAGACCTATAGGGTGGTTCGAGAGAGATTCTCTTGGAAGGGTCTCAAGGATGATGTCTTACGCCATGTTTGTGAATGCATGACTTGTTAGCAGAACAAGTCAGAGCATACTTTTTCAGCTAGATTGTTGCAGCCTCTACCTATACCAAAGCAGAAGTGGACATGGATATCTATGGACTTCATTACAGGTCTTCCTCGAGTTCAAGGGAAGGACTGTATTTATATTGTGGTAGACAGGTTGACGAGGTATGCCCACTTCTTTCCTATTGCAGTGGATTTCAGAGCTTCATAGGTAGCCAAGCTATTTTTTAGAGAGATATTTAGACTCCATGGTCTCCCCAAGACCATAGTGAGTGACAGGGACATCAGGTTCATGAGTTCCTTCTGGCAGGAAATTTTTAGGCTAGTAGGTACAGAGTTGACCACCAGCACTAGATACCATCCTTAGATGGATGGACAGACTGAGGTAGTTAATAAGTGGGTGGAGGGGTATTTGCACAACTATGTGTTAGGGTAGCAGAAGGCATGGGTGTGTTGGCTGTATTTGGGTGAATATTGTTTTAATACTACACACCACATGTCCATTGACATGACTCCCTTCAGAGCTATTTATGGCTACGAGGCATTATCTTTTTGATGAAGGGTGCTCCCCTTAATACCACAAACACATAACAGAAATAGAGAAACAACAACAATATGCAAGAACAGAAAATTGGCTTCTTATTATGTCCACAAATGTGGAATTACAAACTTTCAAAATTACAATATGCAAAGCCACATGGGCATTCCCTTACAATATTATGTAGGACAAAGCCTTGAATCAATACCTAGATCTACTACCCAGAACTGTCCTGAACTCCTAGACAACACTACGGGCCTTTTTTATATAGGCAATTTCCACCGCCCGAGAAGGTTCCAGAAAAATTTAGCCCTAAGGGCCGACCAAACATAGAATTATTTTATTTTTCATTTTATTACATCATAGTCAGCTCAAAATAAATTTTGAAACCTAAATAGAAATTTTGAAGGAAAGTTATTTTTCACCATTTTAGGTAGCCCGACTTTCGGAGACCATAAGTCGTCACTAGTTGACCCAATTGACTATTATAACCCCATTTCAGAAAGGGCACGATGAGCTCTACAATGCCTAAATCAGGAAAGATTCATTTAGCTGAAAATTCAACCTCATCTGGCACCTCTGAAGCCTTCAAAACTGAGTTCAAAATTTCTATACCCTGTTTCCAAAACCGAAAATTTTCAATATCTTCAAAATGAGATCTGATCTAGCCATGAAACTTTACTGGCAGGCTGATATGATTGAGATGACCCTCCACATGTGAAATCAGAACATTCTGAGATCGTATGACCAACTTTCTAAAAATTGCAAGTTTCCATAAATAGCAACTCTACACAAGATAGGCCTTATTGAAAAGAAAACATAAATATTTTTGGGTGACACAAGATTGCTCTTACACCTAGGATGCTCCCGCATCAGACACCCGGGGTAATTTGTGAAGTGACCCTGTCATGACTCAAGCATGCAGAGGAAAACCGAGATGGTTAATCTCCTCCTTTGTTAGCCATGATGAATCTTCAATAGGTCATCCTTTCCATTTGACCAAATACTCTTCATATGTCCTATTCTGTGTGCTTCTACCATTATGACTATCTAGTATGTCTTCAACCTCCTTGATATTTGAACTGGTTGCTGGAATACTCCACTGTGCTACTGTAACCTCATCTTCGACACCTCCTTCAGGATACTCTGTCAAATTTGAAACATTAAAAACTGGTGAAATATTCAGCTCAGTAGGCAACTCGACCTCATATGCATTTCCTGAATCATGCTTCTTCAGTATCTTACATGGCCCAAACTTCTTCATTTTCAACTTGTTATATGTACCAACCGGAAATCGCTCCTTCCACAAATGAACCATGACTTCATCTCCAACCTAAATTTCCTTATGCATCCTATTCTCATCTGCCTTAGCCTTATACTACACATTCCTCTTCGTAATATGCTTCCTCACCTCCTCATGGATGTTCTTCAAATGTTCTACAAAATCCTTGGCTTCAACACTACTTATTTCTCCTTTATCTATTTTTCTCAACTCAGATGCATTTCTTGGACTGCTACCATATATAATTTGTGGATGATGTGATGAACTAAACTTCAAATCTGTCTTCAATTCTTCACTTTCTGCTAGTGTCATTCTGTGTGCTATCTTATTTGGCAAAATGGCTCCTGGAATCAAGTCCATCTGAGGACTAATCTTTCTTACTAGTGGTAATCCATAAGGCAAATTATCAGATACAATATCCTAAAACTCATTCAATAACTCTACAACTTCTACAGGTACATCTTCTACTTCCTCTTTCCCATCCTTTGAAATTAAGGTAAAACACATATGCTGATGCCTCATACCATCTAAGAAATTTCCTCTATCAACAAAAGTTATTCTTGCATTACCACATAACTTTTCTTTTATTTCCTTTAATGGTTTTAGCTTATGTCACACTCCATCCTTTGTCAAGGAATAGGTATCCGCATGACCATCATGTACAGCACATCTATCAAACTACCACGGTCTACCCAACAACATATGACATGCATCCATAGATATGATATCACATAGTACCTCATCTTGGTACCCACCGATCTTGAACTTCACTAGGCACTGTTCACTGACCATGACCTTGTGGTCATCCTACACCCAGGCAACCCGATATGGATGTGGATGTTTCTACCTCTTGAGCTTCAACTTTGTCACCATCTCTTCTGACACCAAATTATCAATACTACCACTATCAATAATCACATCACAACACTTACCCTCACACTTTCACCTCATGCAAAATAGGCTCCTCCTTTGTTTAGGTTCATTCTCACCACTCAGAAAGACTCTTCTGTTGATCAGTGTTTCTCCTCTTTCAGCCTCTTCAGAATTTGATGATCTGGCATCCTCATCTACATATGCAACTCTCGCCTAGCCTTCATTCCTCTTGTCTACCCTTCCTTGGCATTGAGGACATTCAAATGCCCTATGACCTTCTTCCCCATAGTGAAAACATGTTCCACAGAAGCCTCCTCTTCCAGATCCTTGTCCTCTTCCTTTTCCTCTCTAATCTCTATTATTCTGATCATGGAAACTATTAGAATTATCTCCTCTCTGATTTTGACTATTACTGGCCTCATCCCGCTCTTTTGGATCTTCATTTCGATCTCCATATGACCGTCCACCAGATCTTCCATCACAACCTCTTCCACTTTGTCTGCTCTCAAACTTCTTGTTTAGCTTTTCCTCTACTTTTAGCGCAAACTGGTATGCCTCTTCAATACTGTTCATTTGAACCAGATTCAACTCCTCTTGAATGCTCAGCCTCAACCCATTAAGGTAATGGAAAAATTTCTCCTTATTAGCTTCTGCATGGCCTGTTCTGATGAGGATTCGATAGAACTCCTCTGTATACTCTTAAACAGATCTTCTTGCTTGCTTCAAACTTTGCATTTTTCTCAGTAGGTCAAGCTCATAATCAACAAGGATGAACTGTCACTTCAATTTATCTAGCATTTGATCCCATCTTATGATTTTATCCTTTCCTCTTTGATTTCGCTCCAACTGAATCTCTTGCCACCAGATCTTTGCATGACCTTTCAGTTTGGCCTTCATGAATTTGACCCTATCAAGATCCTCAATATCTTCATACTCAAAATATTCTTCACATTCATTTATCCAATCGATCAATTCCTTTGGGTTAAGATTCCCTAAAAATGTAGGAACCTCGATCTTAGGTCTTTTCCCGATCTTGGAAATGGCCCAAAAAAGTCTTTCTTCCTATGTGTTCACAACTTCAACTTCTCCTTCTTGATCTTCTTCTTCAGCTTCATCCTCGCTTTCATCTCTGACATTAAGATTCATTCCTCTGCGAATCTCTCCTTGCAATGCTCGCACTTGTCTCTGGAGTGCTCTAACCTCAGGTGTTACAACACAGCTCTTCCACCATGTTCCCTTCATGGAGGCATTTTCATGATGCATGTTGAAACCCTAACCACGGTCTTGGTGCAAACTGCCTCACAATCGGTGATCTATTTACACAGAAACCCTAACCCACGGTCCTAGTGCAAACTGCCTCACAGTCGGTGATCTTTCTACACACTCAAGAACTCCTACTCTGATACCACCTGATGAAGGGAAAATCTGCTCTGATACCACTTGATGAAGGGTGCTCCCCTTAATACCACAAACACATAACAAAAATAGAGAAACAACAACAATATGCAAGAACAGAAAATTGGCTTCTTATTATCTCCACAAATGTGGAATTACAAGCTTTCAAAATTACAATATGCAAAGCCACATGGGCATTCCCTTACAATATTCTATAGGACAAAGCCTCAAATCAATACCCAGATCTACTACCCAGAATTGTCCCGAACTACCTAGACAACACTATGAGCCTTCTTTATATAGGCAATTTCCACTGCCCGAAAAGGTTCCAGAAAAATTTAGCCCTAAGGGCCGACCAAACTTAGAATTATTTTATTTTTCATTTTATTACATCATAGTCAGCTCAAAATAAATTTTGAAACCCGAACAGAAATTTTGAAGGAAAATTATTTTTCACCATTTCAGGTAGCCCGATTTCTGGAGACCATAAGTCATCACCAGTTGACCCGATTGACTATTATAGCCCCATTTCGAAAAGGGCACGATGAGCTCTACAACACTTAAAATCAAGCAAGCTTCATTCAGCCAAAAATTTGACCTCATCCGAGACCTCTAAAGCCTTCAAAACTAAGTTCAAAGTTTCTGTACCCTGTTTCCAAAATCAAAAATTTTCAATATCTTCAAAACTAGACCCGATCTAGCCATGAAACTTTACTGACAGGCTGATATGACTGAGATGAACCTCCATATGTGAAATCAAAACATTCCAAGATCGTATGACCAACTTACTAAAAATAGCAAGTTTCCATAAATAGTAGCTCTACACAAGATAGCCCTTATTGAAAAGAAAACATAAATATTTTTGGGTGATGCAAGAGTGTTCTTACACCCAGGATGCTCTTGCATCACTATTGTTGATTTGGCTTTCAGTGACAATAGAGTTCCCTTGGCATAGGATTGGTTGTAGGAGAACCAAGATATCATGAGATCTCTCAAGGAGAACTTGCAGCATGCTCAGAATCAGTAGAAGATGTATGTTGATCGACATAGGACGAAGATCGACATAGGATGAAGAGAGAATTTGAGGTGGGTGACATGGTTTTCCTTTGTCTACAACCTTATAGACAAAGCACCCTTAAACATGAAGGAGCTGAGAAGCTCAAGCCATGTTTTTATGGACCTTATAGAGTACTCAAGCAAGTTGGAGAGGTGGCCTATGAGATCGAGTTACCACCAGATAGTAGGGTTCATAATGTGTTCCACGTGTCATGCCTGAAGAAGGCACTGGGGCAGCATATTACAGCATCGCATGGTTTACCTCCTTTGGATGAAGAGGGTAAATTGACTTTCATTCCTGAGGAGATTTTGGAGGTCAGGGAGAGACGATTGAGGAGTAGGGTGATTCGAGAGTACTTGGTGAGCTAGAGAGGTCTACCCATAGAGGATGCCACCTAGGAGGGTGAGTCCATTTTGCAACATCCAACATTACAGTTGCTTGTGGGCAAGCATCTCCAAGAGGGGAGGACTATCATGTCCCCTCTCTAGTCTAACTAGCAGAGTCATGGGAGTTGGCCTATTATTGGAGTCTCATAGGCTACCAATGGTGGATAGAGACTCATACTGGATTCTTAGTGACCGGAGTTGGTTCTATAGTCAATGTGAGAGCTAGTCAGGGTAGTTCCTTAATTTTAGGGATTTTCCTAAAATTTAGAAGGTTGTGGCAATGACCAGATTTGAGGCTCCTCAGGACTAGTATATGGTTTCAGTTTTAGGGTGACAGGGTATATTCCCTAATTTCTAGGAGCATCCCTAGTTTTTAGGGATGGGACTACCAATTGGCCCACATTGCCTAGCATCAGTCATAGATAGGTGACAGGACTAGTTCACTGATTATTTGGTTGGTTTGGCTTTCCAGTTGAATAAAAGGAAATATTTTTAATATTTCGTAAGTTTGCATTTAAATAAATTAAAATAAAGCTATTTATATAGCTAATTGGAGTAATAAGGGGTTTTTGGCTTCATCTGGTCAGGCATGCCTATGTGTTATAGCTTGTTGGAAAGGTCTTGAATTATTATAACTTATTTTCATCATTTGGAGACCTTCTGGCACCTGGAGTTATGTTATTTAAGGAAAGGGGTGTTTTTCCTATACATAAAGGCCTTTAATTGAGAAGATGCCATTTTATAATAAAGGGAAAGGCATATTCTCCCTTTAGGGTTTGATTGGCTTTGGGAGGGAGATAAAAGGAGATGTTGGCTCATTCTTTGATCATCTTTTACATCTTCATTCTTGGTATTTGCAATTTTGCTCTGAGGAGCGATTCTAGAGGACTGGGACGCAAACCCCAGAGCCTGGCTATTGGGATGCAAATCCCAATAGATGGTTTCTAGCATTCTATAATGTTGTTTCAGTAGTTGACAGAGATTGTTAAGCTCAACATTTGGGAGTACTTGTGTGTTGCACGTTGGGGGCTTTGTTTGGAACGTTGGGATCTTCTTGCTGCCTTGGCATGACTATAGTAGTCATACAGATGTCTTTCAGCTGGCACGTGGTTTTCTGGTTGGCTTACGTCAACCATCTCTCCCCTTTCGTGCGTGGCTAGCCATTCTTGCAGCTGGCATCATCATTCCTTGTTTGTAAACACCTTTGTTGGCATACTGATTGCATATCTTGACAGGTACAATTCAAAGCTATTTTGGTTGACTGGATATTATATTATTGCACATTGTTTTCAGCTTATTTCATATTTTCTGCTATTGTTATTTATTGTTTTACTTATATCTGGAAAAATACAAAAAGAAACAATCCTTCTGCAACTTCTGTCTAATTCTCTAAGACCACAAAGAAAGCACAGGAAAATCTATTATTTTAATTAAAATTTATAGAAGTTCAGTGAAAGGATCCATTTGGGATCTTTCAATTTCTTTAGGGAGGTTAGGGATCCTATCATCTTTCACATTCTCTTTTGGTTGAGTAGAAGAAGAGAGTTTATCAAAATCTTCATTCTGACATAAGGTTGTCCTAGGAGATAAATCATCATGAATTTTTTTAACACTAGGATTATTGAAAATACTTTGATAAAAGGAAGAAATTGAAATAAGATTATGATATCTATTTTCATTAGGATAAATGATAGGAACTATTATCATTTTCAACAAAGACCTTTATGAAACTAATACAATCCATGTATTTCATAGAGAGATTTAAGATAAAATTACCTGAAATATGGATGAAGGTCTTGGAAAATGATTTAAAGGAAGGAAACATATTGGAAATTATCATGATGCCATATGCAAGAGTACCATGAAGGAAAGTAAGCAACATGAAATGGAAGAGACTATTATCTACTTTATGTGACTAATAAATGGAAGTAATAAGAAATGTAATAACATGCAAGATAACAAGCCAATCCAACTTAGTGAATTCCATAATTAAAATGAAAGCTACCAAAATTAGATCTAGGGAAAAGGAAAGCTACACAAATCAGATCTAGGGATGAAAATTAGAATTGGATATGTTATGAGTTGGGTTCACCAAAATGTAATATAAGAAATGGGGATCACCATAATGTAAGGAAGACAGAGTGATGATCTAATTTATTTTTCCACATTAGAAAGGAAGATGACTTACCAGGCTCGAGGAGGCTCAAACACTAAATGGGTATAGTGATCCTTCACTTGATGGGAAATGAAAAAGGTGATAATGGATAAGGAGATGATATATTTAGGGCCAAGTGGAGGAAAAGATAGACTTTCTGTATGCATAGACTAACATACAAATTCAATTACCAAAAATAAAATCCAGAAACTGTAACTAACCTATAGATACAATTTGATACTAATTTGGAGGGACTATGTCGATTGGGTCAACTTGTTCCCAGGACTAAGTTGACTAGGTCAAATTATTCCCTATATTTCTTAATAGTTACAGTTGTAGACTATAACCAAGATCCCACACTTTCTAGATCTAATCCCGAAACTGGTGCCACCTATTTTTGCACACAGATTAGAGGAAAATTATTGTGTAGAGAGGGGTTTACGTCAATCAAACCTTAGTTTGGAATCAACCATGAAATTGAACTAAAATATGCTTCAAAAGAAATCATGTTGATATAAAGAAGAGGCTAGATCTAAAACATGAAGTGTCTTATACATTGATGATGCAATGCTTCTTTGAATGTGGTTGTAAGTGTTCATGCAATAGCTTGAATCCACACAAAAACCTAAAAGGAAATCATGAAAGACATGCCTTACACAATGAATATTGTAGTTTTCCACAATAGATGATACAAAGAGGAAGAATTACTTGAATGCTGGAAGATTTAGATGCTCGAATGCTTGCGAATGGATGTTTATGCTATGATATTTCTTGATGGTGATCTCCTCTACTTGGCCTTCAATTAGGGAGAGAAAGCTACTACCATGGAGAAGATTTCCTTAAAAATGTCTTGAATGCTTGAGATGATGGAGATCTTGATCTTGCTCTTGAGGTATTCTTATTCTTTCTTGTGGTTATCAATGTTTAAACCCAAATAAGGAGAGGTAGGTTGCTTATATACCCCTCACAAACATTTTAGAGCTAAAAAATTGAAGAGGGTCGATAAGAATGTAGATTTCTCACTTAACTTTTATGACAAACTCCTGATTTAAATTTCAAAGAAAACATTAGGGAATAAGTTGACCAAGATGACTTGTTCCTACCTAAAAGCCTTGAAATTTGGACCAGGGATCCTAATTCCAAAGGAGATGCTGGAATGAAAAATCAAAATTAGGGCCAGAGTACTGGAAATTAATGCGGGAGCCCATACATGAAAAAATGGTGCCAAGCTAAATGGGGAATTACATAGTGATGCAATTCTAGGATGGTTCACTTATAATCTATAAAATGGTTACTTCTTTGGTGGTTTAGATCAATGCCTATAGAATGGATTTGACATCATGTAAACCTAGAATTTGAAATGTAGAAGTGATCTAGAAGGAAATGATAAACTTTAATATATTTTCATTAGTTCAATATACATTTTGAAAGTTGTTAGATGAGGGTAATGTTTTCCTCGATCAAGCCCTTAAATGGATTGATTCAATGAATTTCACACAATGATTACAAATACAGGTAGACATGCACTATGTATTTGAGAACTCAATAAATGAGGGTCATATTTTCCTTGATTGAGCCCTTAAGTGGATTGATTCCATAACTTTCACACAATGATTTAAAAAATCACTAAACATGCACTATGTATAAGACGATGATGTAATTAGGATTCTTTGTGATTTTTCCATGACACTCTCATGTGAATGCTCTTGTAGTGACTCCTCAATCTCCTAGATGATTTACAAATAAAAAGGGAATCTTTTTAAAGACAACAACACAATTCATACTATCTAAATGTATATGCATTAGGTTGACTCACAAAGAGCAACAAAAAGGTCGACAAAGATTCAAATCTAAATTTTGAATTGTAAAGGTTCAAGGTTTAATCTATATAGGTGGAAATGACCTAGGTCAATTTTGTACTTGTAGATTTGATCAAAAGATATGGCTAGGAGGTCCATTAATTAAGTCCTATTTACATAGCTAATAAGAATATGATAAATTCATGATTCAACACAAGAATTTGTCACTTCTAGACTTGTTATTAGAATGACACTTAACCAAAGTAGACCCAAAACATAAGAGAAAAGAGTATGATAATTCAATTTTCACTGTTAAAATCATAATAGTCTACCAACTCATTCATTCATTTGTTTCAACTTTTGGATATTCACAGATCTCTCTATAGAGATCGTCGAACACCAAGTGGTAAAAAAATGACATTTTCAAAGTATCGCCTAATACCCGCTATGTTCTTACACCAATACTCGTTCACTTAAAAATGTTATTACTTGTGGCCAAATGTCCCTGTAGTCGTTACTAAATGTCCCAATAGTGGTGCATAAATGGGAAAATGACCAACCATAAAAGCTAAAAAATGATTGACTATTGGTACATGTGTTACAATTCTTGGGGCTTCTTTAATATTAGTAATTGGGAGATAAACATTACAAAAATGTAACAATTATTAGACCCCTAATGATTACTGAGGACTTTCCCCTACTCACTTCTAATCTAATTTATTTAGAATAATAAATTAATACAATAAATAAAATAACTTTTTAGTTGACAAAATAAGTATATAATTCTAATCTAAAAATAATAAATTAACATTAAAATAAATCCAAGAAAACTTTCATTGCAATCAAACTCTTTTTGACGTGTAAAAAGAAAAGCTCCCTTCAGTGTTTGCGAAAGTGGTTTGACTTGTATTAGCTCAAGCAAACAACCAACGGTCGAGTTGGGAGAAGGTAAGAAAGTAGACTCGGTAAGATCAAAGTGGCGGAAGGCATTTAGATTTTAGATTTTTTTTCCTTTTGTAAATATCTACACACAAGATCTGAGAGGAAGAGCAGTTTTAATGGATTTGAGGGCTGCAAGAAATTGTAATGGAAACAGAGAAGGATATTTCACTACAAGAAGGCCTTCGCAAAAGAACATCTATCAATTTGACGCGTACTAAGAGTAGCGGCAGCACCATTAACAACTCAATTAAGAGCTCAGATAGGGCAGATGACGGAAAATTTGACGGTAATGTTGGTAAGGAGAAGGCTACCTATGGCATAACGACAATGGTGCACAAGAAGCTCAAAGAGAGTCCTCTCAGCTCCAACAACATTTTTAAATAGGCAAGTACTTATATCTTTTGAAGTTTTTTTAATTATCTTGTTACTGTTTGTTTTTCAATTTTAAGCCATATATGTTGTCTATTGGCTTCATTGTTAGGTCTTAATTAAAAGTTGCAGTATTTTATGAGACACATTAATAGTACTGTTCAGTCTTTATTGTTTATTTTCAATGTAAACCAGCTCTGTGGAACATTTGTTTGAGTTTTAGAATTAATTACAGTGGTTTAACATATAGCTTGATCATCTTGGTCAATATTTTTAGCTATTTTGGACCTTTATTTTATAAAGAGAGATTTAAATGGGACCACATATACTAAACGATAGGAAAAATTCTTCAACAGGCCAAAACCAGTGCATCTTTATCCACAGGCAAGATTTTTATACTAGAAAGACAAATAGGATTTTTATCAAGTTTTCGAGAGAGCATTGATTTGGATATTTATGGATCTGGAACTAGAAAATAGTATGCAACTGATTCCAGAAGAACATTGCCATTTGATTTTTCTCAAACAAAGCATTATTCAAGAGACATAATAAACTTATTTTGATTTTTATCAACAGTTTTTCAAGTTTACATCAAAGTTATTGCCCGTTACATCAGTGATAGTTATGATAGTCTTAGAAAGACAAACATGATATTCAACATTTTTTCGAGAGAGCAATGGCTTGGATATTTATGGATCTGTAACCAAAAATACTATGCAATTGATTTGAGAAGAACATTGCCATTTGAGTCTCTGCAAAGAAAGTATTCTTCAAGAGATAAATAAGCTTATTTTTCTTTTTATTAACACTTTCCACAGTTTATGTCAAAGGTATTGCTCACTACATTAGTGATTGTTATGATAGTCCTAGAAAGATAAATGAGATGCTCATTATTTTTTCAAGAGAGAACACACTTGGAACTTTATGGATCTGGAACTAAAAATACTATTACCATCTAATTCCCTACAAAAAAAGCATTCTTCAAGAGACATTAATAAGCTTTCTCTGCTTTGTATTAATAGTTTTTCAAAGTTTCATCAGTGATAGTTATGATAGAGGGTGCATTGTTGTCATCTCAAGACAGTTTACCTGATTTTGCATGATGTATGGACCAACACAAGGGATGCATGTATATAAAGGAGTTAGACTATGATGGTGAAATCTGGCTTTACAACATTTAAATTGTAATGCCCAATTCTAATCAAACCATCAAACCTTGCAAACTTAGATTTTGTAGCTAGACTAAAATGGGGTTTTCAACCCACCTATGAAGCATCCAATTAGTAGCCGCATGATCTTTCCCACTATGTGTCATGAACTATGGACCAATCTCCAAAGCTCATGCACCTCTCATCCTTTGCATTCCTCTTTTGCTAGATTTATTTTCCATTGCTTCTTGATCATGGGTAGTAGGCCCATCTTCCTCCATCTTTAGCAGTTGCAGAAGTTCAACCAAACTCATATCCCCTTTTGCTATTCTGGCCTCATCTACTTCGAAATCATTGTGAAGTTTGGAGACAGGGCATCACACGTTCTTCTCTTTTGAGCATCACATCAATCATCCCCTTCAAAAACTTCCAACTTTTGTCAAATTGAGTCTCCTCACCTTTAAGTTGTACAACATTCTCATGGATTTGACTGATTTCTTCCACAATTGACTATAGTTTTCAAATAGGCTCCATAGGAAATCTGGAGTTTGGTTGTGGACTCAACGGAAATGGGAACCCCCCTGAAAAGAGCACTTGAACATCATTATGACGGCAAAAAAATAATTGGTTCAGAGCTGCATTTAGTGAAATGAGGAGAGAAGGGAAGAAAGGGAGATTTAAAATCATGAAGAGTCCCTCATATTAGAGGGCGAGGAGATGGCTGTGACACTCTATTTCTCAAATTTTTTCAGATGACAAAATTTTTCCAGGGCATTTAGGCATAAGAAGATAATACAAGAACTAAAAATATAATCTCTAGCTTTGTAAAATGATACAATTCTGTCATGTCAAACATTCAACATTGACTATAGAAAAGTAAAAAATGAACTTGAAAATACAGTGTTACATTGAAATATTGAACATTACTAATCAATTTTGCAATATATATGTAGTTCTCAAATTTTCAATAGTGTATATAATAAGCAATGATCATGAAAATAGCAGATTGTGCCTTCAAACTCATGAAGAATCTCCAATGTGAAAGAACAAGGAGGGTGATTGTAATGTCCCCTATTGGGAGCTTACTTGATTTACCCTAAAATTCCCAACTAGGGTTTGGATTGTGCTTGGAAATGGAAATTTAACTTAGTCTTTGTAATGTCACTTACGAGGAGGCTACCGATTTCCAATGATTAACATACATCTCCATGCATTTAAATCAGATTAAATTAAGAAACAATTAATGATTCATAATACATTTGGAAATTAATATTCTTAAACCCCAATTCCTTACTTCTCTCCTAAACATCAATCCTAAGAAGGATGGGGATTTACTTGTCCTTAGGGCGCTTGGAAACCAATCTACAGGTAGGTTGTCAAGGTTTCCAGAACACATATTCGTACCCATCTTGGGACTTTTCCCTCAAGGCATTGGAAATACATGTCCTTAACCCATCTTGGGATTCACCTACCTTGTTAGGAGTTACTGCGCCTTTCCTTGATTAAACCAACCTATCCTCTCAAGGGACTATAGTGAGTGATTAAGGAATAGGCTATGTATATATTAATATGTCACACACACACACACACACACATATGGGTTTCTTAATAGAATTCAAATATATCATTATGTGGATCAATATTTAACTCGTAGATATGTTACAACATAATTTACTGTCATGCAATGCTTGCCAACAATGTAAATGATTCATTTCCTTTCTCATCTCTTCCTTGTGAAGGGTATCAAATATGTTTATAATCTCTTATTCTTCCATGCCTTGAGAGGATAGATTTGATATCCATTATATGCTTTTTCCATTAGAAAGACTGCAACCCTTAAGATGATAGATATATGTCCTTTTCTAAAATGCATCCATTCACCCTTTACTTAATTGATGATATTGATTAGTGAATCACTTCTGTTGATTGTTGTTTTATAATTCTCAAGACACACCTTGCCTTTTAGATGTTCCCTCTTATTTTAGGATATATTGATAATATTATAAAAGTTACTCAACTTAATCCGATATCTTTTAGAATGAATTGCTGCCTCACTTTATGATGTAGATTGTTGGTTATTAGTTTATCAAATTACTGGTCAATTGATTAGTTGGCTAAGATAATCTCTTATTCCCGCCGCTGTAGTTATACCATACTCATGGTATCTGTATCTTGAGATTATGCATTGTTAGTATTTGGTTGATGCTACTATTACTAGATTTTAATGATTCTTACTCCTTGTTGTATTAACAATGTGTCATGCTGACGTAGTTGCTGTTTATTCTTAATGATGGTCTTTGTCTTTGATTGAACCTACTTATTATTGTACCATTTCAAAGACAAGGATTTGTTGATTAGGACTATCTGATTTTTGCATTAGCTGGGACATCAGTTTAATGATATTACTACACCTTAGTTGATAGTGAACATGTTTGATTACTATCACCGATGATGACTAATCATATTGAAGGCTTGTATTATTGACTTATCCTCAATTCCTACCCTTACTGATGTTTTTGCCTTAGCAGTGTTAATCAATTCCTACCCTTATGAAAACAACTATTTGAAAATTCCCTCATTTTTTATTTTTTAATAATATAAATATGTTACTTTTCATTTTTGTAAAACATTTGTTGATGGGATGGAAGTTAGGGTGTCTGTAGGTCCTTTCAACTTATTTGTGGACATCCTTTGATGTCAGAGGGATGTCAAGATGTCACCAGGTATCTGTTGTAAAATAGGAGACATCATTTAGATGCCAAAAGAATGATGGATCACGGAGTGTTACCTTAAACATTGATGCAAAAAATTACATGTAGTTTTTTATAGGAGCTTTCTAATCATCTGTCATGTATTGTGGAAATATCATGGCTCTAATGCCAAAAAGATTAAAAAACATCTCAAGGTTACAAGAAAAAGTCTAGGAAAAATGGGGATTCATGGAGGATGTCCCTCCATACCTAAAATGTCTGGGAACATTTTTATGGTACAACTATTATGTTTTCAAGGTGACCAATTCAAATGATTTCCATATACATTAGAGAATTTGGGCCTTTGAAGGAAATAATAAAGTCACAAGATCTCTTCGTGATCTTTTAGACAAGTTCAATCAAAATGGTGTCCTTGGATGATGCATAATCTTTGTTTTTTGGTTGTGAGAGTATTGATCCCAAGGTTAGCTAAATAATTTGTGAGTGGTTTTCCTGGCCTGCCCATGTGGTCATAAGACATGACCTTGATTGACTTATCCAAGTGGTAACAGTCTATTCTTTTATCAATCTTCTAGTGATGATGGCACCCTTTATTGATCCTTAATCATAATTTTAGTCAGACTTACAACAATTACATGTGTCCATCCTCTGTACCCAAAATGTTTGGGATTACTTCATAGGAGAGGGCATGTGTGCCCATGGTACATTGTTGTGTCATAAATATTTCTTGTCAAGGTGGCCAATCCATATAACTCTTTCATAGATTAAAGGATTAATATCTTTAAAGGCATTGTTAGAGACACAAATTTTTCACGATGTTCTTTAATAAGAGTGTCAAAAGGGGTTTTCTTTGGACATAGAATTTGACCATCAAACTTTTTCCTTTGTTGCAAGAGCATCAATCCAATAGCTAAATATTTCATGACTTGGTTGCCTATCCTACCTTAGGTGGTCATAAGAAATGATCTTAATTGAATGATCCAAGTGGTTAGAGTCCTCTATTATTTTATTGATTTTCCCATGTCGACTTTTCCATTTACTAACTACATTAATCACAAATTGAGATTTGTCTTCAAGCCCATCCTTTTTCCTCATCAATCTGCACTGTTATGCATTGGACTGAAGATCTCAATAGATCAACATTATTCCTTCTGTACTATTTCATGGAAATCCCGTCAAGAACCCCAACTCAACCATGGAGTTCCATTGTTCAAACACCTTTAACTATCATAAACAACAAATCAGAGGCATGATCATCTACCCAATAGCATAACTATTTCCAATCCTTCTTTGGAATCCAATCCTCAAACAACTGAAACAGTAACTTAACCAGAACATTATCCTTATTAAGGCCTCAACATACTGCTTACAAGGCATTACAAGACATTTCAACATATTGCATCCAAAGAGCACATTATCTTAATCCATTAATTCTTATCATTAGAGTCCAAGCTCAAGACATATTAGGCCTTGTGATCATAGTCCATCCACTGGCCTAGTTCCCACAACAAACCTCCATTAAACCTTCAAGGTCCTTGTGTACTGATCACACTTGACTGTCCATAAGTAACATCCATCAGCAACTCTTCATACTCTTAGATCTCATCACCATAACTCCTCAATGCCCTGTTCTATCTGCATACAAGTATTAGTCCTAAATCACAAGATTCATTATTCATCAATTATCTCACCACACCCTTTCAATACACAGTCTACATTCAACGAAACAGTGACTGTCCCTTTTGTCAATATCAGATTACTGTCATAATCAGAACTATTTAGTTTGGTCTTCAAATACCAAAGTCACTCCATGTTATGGAAAATACATACATTGTTCCTTCACTTTGGATCACACAAAATTCCTATTGATAATCAGCTTTCAAATCATCCTTTTACTGCTGACTGTCATTCTCTGATAGTTCTGACTGCACATCCAAAACACTTGCAATCAGAACTTAAATCTTTCATAGCATACCTTCAATGCATGTTCCAAGGGTTAAATACATTGTCTTGATCTTATTTGATCATGAGATTTAATTTACAAACCATATAAATCATAAATGAAAAAAAGAATCAGAACCACAGTCTATACTGTCAAAACACAAAAGTTCCCTGGAAAAGCCCGCTAGGGCATCATTTTCCTCACATACAAGGGCATCATTTTCCTCACATACACTTATTCAATCCATTGACATACAAAGAAATGTATGGAAACAACAGATACACGTGAAAGTGATTCATTCAAAGAAAAAGCAACATAACTTATCTTCTATTATTGATTTCTAGTATATTTACAAACTTTGGTGGCATACAGGGATTGTTATGCATTTTCCACCTCTGCAACAACCCTTTCTTTTACTCAAACTGATCAACAAAGAGGCCTACTGTCCACCAACCCTGCAGGAATAAAGGGGACAGTTGGGTATTAAAAACTTGTCCAATACAAACTCCCCACCAACTGATCCACCCCCATACATTCGACCAAATGAAGACTTAAATAGATCCTTTCAACTTTTTTGACAGTTACAACTGCCCTTTAGGATCGACTACACCCTTTAGACATTAATTTTACAACTTTGTGTGAAATATGGCATTTGACAACTTTTGACACTTTTAGCACTTTTACACAAATGATTTCCAAACCTTGCATGAACCCTCCTAACACATCAAAATGGATTATATATGACCATTTACAACCTTTTTACCCTTACACAGGCTTGTTTACATGATTTGACCTTGTAGACCAATGTTGACCCTAGTGACCATATTAGTACCTTAATAGACATGTTGAATAATTTGGTACAAATGTCTTGCACAACCTTACATCATGATTCATTATGACTCAACATGCATTGAAATGGCCTTTCAGACTTGAAAATGGTTCATGACATCATCTTTTACCTTTTGGAACTTCCTGGTGTACCTTGGTACTAGGTGCTACTGCACCACTCTTCTACAACCTGGATCTGATTTCGTCTAGGGGCGCCATCAAAATTCAGTTTAAAGTTTAAACTGCTTTGTCCATCTAACCATTTTCAGGGAAGTGATTTTGGACTTTCAATACACGAATATTGTGTTTTTTCATTTACTATGTCATTTAGTTCTATAGTATTTTTTTCCATTTTAAATGATATTCATTGATCATTGACTCGAATGTTGTTTCTAAGTTCAGAGTTACAACATTTTTGCTATACTTTTTGATCTATTAAATTTCCCCTTGGTATACATTTTTTTTGTCTTAGATGCCATGAATACAATGAAGGGGTAGATTTCCAGTGAATTTATGTAAAACTTGTAGCTATCCTTCTATGGTGGGGTGTACCACAAGTGAGTTGGATATGTTATTTTACTTAATTTCAGGACTTCGTTATGTGTTTGGGGTTTAAACCTGGGGCTTTCGCACATAAGCCTTGATGCTTTTCCATTTGAGCGCATCCCATTAGACAAATTGATATTAATATTGTTCTATGCTTCATAATTTATTTTCAGTTCAAGCCCTTCCCTTGATTGTTTCTTTAACATTGAGAGTGGATTACAGTGTTTCTATTGTCTTTTTTTTTTAATTTAGTGTCTATAGAATAATTAGAGGACAAAAGGTTAACTACGGTGTTGTTCACAACCATGAATTGTGTGTGACGACAAGACTCTATTTTGTGATTACTCATTGAAGTGCACTAGAGATTGACACACAAAACCCCTCTCCATTAGGTAGCAAATTCATTTGAAAAACCAAAAAGTAGTGTTTTAGGTCTTACTACCCTAGGGCTAGAGCTTTCTATTATGTACTTGTTGTGGGCAAGATAAATAAAATTTGATAATCAAAACAAAAGCATTATAGAAGACATTTCAATTTTAGCTGAAATCTGATTCCTAAATTCCTACTGTCGGAAATAAAATTTAACTAAAATTATGTGGATTTTGAATACATTTGAAGGTTTGAATTAAATCATTAAATCTCAAGTTTGTATGTTATATCTAGAACTAGAAGAGGTTCTTTTGGATCTTTTAGATTCAAGTGTTTGAAATAGGAATGAGTAGATCAGAAAGCTCCACTGAAACTTTGGCATAGATTTCTAAGAAAATGGGATCAACAATATTGGAAATGACAAATTTTGAGAAGCTATTGGAAATGGAATTAGGATCTTTCCAAAAATCCTAGAAATGAAATGTCAAACTGAATAATTTTTCTACAATGTTGAGTTTAAAGACTGAATTTTGGAACTCTTGGAAAATAATATTTCCAAGAAATGTCTTTGTATTTGCAAGAAATGTTTCTGGAAGTTTCTTTCATGTGTGGGAGTTCTGAAAGTTTTCAAGATGAACACCTTTTGGCAAATTCAGAAGCAGGTTTAATCCGAATAACGACAAAGAGGCTATCAGAAAAACACATTCAATTACAGGTCTGTGATTACATGGAAGCATTCTTAGAAATCTATATGCTTCTCTTTGTAGTGCACAAAAATTGATGCCTAGTCCCTTTCGAAAATGGATAATGAATTCTGTTGATAATTAAAAAAAATTAATTTAGAACCCTAGAAGCTAATGTATGGATTAAACAGGAATTGAAAAGGTCTACATAATGATATTGTTGTTAAAGCTGAAATTTGATTCCTAAATTTCTAGAGTGGAAAATGATACTTAATTGAATTGACCCAGGACATATTTGATGGATTGAGATATAGATTATTTTTTTAAAATTTATATGTTGCAGCAAGAATCAACAATAGTTACAATCAATGTATATATCCAAAATAGGGATGACAAGGCCAGGAAACATCTCATATGTGTGGGTAGACTTAAACAAGCGAGCGATTAGAATGAAATCTATTATGTTTTAATATCTCATTTAATCTTTAGTTTTCTTACTATATTTGTTTCATTTTAAACTATTTACATGGATCTTTGGCTTTTATGTTAGGCCTAAATGCTATATTGCTGGTTTAAGTTCACGTCTAGGTTTGGGGATGGAGAGTTTCTTCTAAACTTCTAGGTACGTGCATATATAAAATAATAAAAATCATAAATATATAGGTAGTTTAGGCTAAAAGTGAAAATTAAGTTCATAAATATATTATCAAAATTTAAATATTAAATTAGATTGAAAAATATTGTATTAAATTGTAAATAGTAAAACTAAGTATACTGTAAAATAAAATTATTGAAAATTAAAATTATTACATTTAAAATTAATTGTTATAATCATTTTCTTTTATTTTTCTCCACGAAACCCTAATGAGCCTTCTGCTAAGAATTGGCTCTCCACTAGCTAAGTGCTGCTATTTTCACCGTTAACCCTCTACCTCGCATGCTTCTCATCCTCAGCCTGATTCCCAAGATTCCCTCATAATTTCATTTTGAAGAGCCATGAGAAAAGATAAATCACTTATGCAAAGGAGTTGTGTGAGAAGAGTCATGATAAGAGAGAATGAGCAAAGAGTTAACATCAGAGCCGGAAGCATAATTGTGAGTAAAGTGTTGCTATCTGTGATTAGAATTGTGACAAAATCATTGCTGATCTCTGTTGGGAACAATAGTATAAGGTAAAAAGGGGAAAAGGGGGTGGATGGGTTTGTGTGGATTTGCTTAGGTTTGTTCCAATTGCTGGCTCTAATAATCAGGATTCTGGATGCCTCTACAGAGGTATTGGACCCAAATTTGGACCAAATTCAAATCAAGCCTAGATCTGGGCCTATTTGGCAACAATCCGACACCATTTCCTAAATGCAGAATTATGTTAATATCAATTATAATTTTCAATTCAAATCCTAAACATACTCTTTTATGCAAAGTTAAATTGTAAACTGCTAAACATTATGAATCAATTGAGCTCAAGTTAAACATTTCTTTGAAAATTTTAAATACCAATATATATTATTACATTCAATATGATAATCACATTCAACTATAATGGGGTAATGCCTTAGTGGTCTAATTCTCATCAAATATCATGTTGATATCCACATTGCTAGAACTACTTGATCCAATCTAGCCAAAGCTCTTCCAAGTGGACACCAACCAACCTTATTGTGCAACCTAATCCTCATCAATCTATGCTACCTTGTTTAATCATGTTGCTCTTTATAGACTAGTTCCTCTCAGTAGCGAATAAACTAGATGCTTGAGCTAATGTAATGTACCCACTTAGGGACCCACTTTTGTTTTTGTACATTTGTTTAAAGATAATGTATATGTATAATTGTAGTCAGAAACTCTGTAATATCCTGGGCTTAGATTGATCAAGATTTGCATAAGTAACTTAAAAGTATTTGATATCTAAATGGAAGTATCACTAATCTACTCAATGATGTAGCTTAGTATTTAATGATCACAATAGCAGATAGTGAGGAAGAGCCAATAATTCCAAAGGTCTGATTTGAATTGTATGAATAAGAGATATAGGCAGCTAACTTCTACGCTACCTTGGATGGATTAATAATAGTCCTTAACTTGAATTAACTAGCACAACTTGATAGTGACCAAAGATGTGGACTTAAATCACTCGTGTCACCAAATACTAATATTGCCCTCTTTGAGAATCTAGATAACATTGTAGTGTCCCTACTTTCGATGCTAGTTCCTTGATGAATGAGCCTAACTGGTATGGTTCTAGCACAACTCTTTTTCCCAATCTCTCACATTGATCAATCCATATTCCCGTCCTTTCCCTTCCTTGCTATGTTGTTCTTTCGTAAAAAAATGTTTCTAATGATGCGTAATCTTTTTTCATGCATGGGAATGATTTCCATTAAATCCAACCATAAACAGTATCAATATCTTCCTTCCATATCTACATATATACTCTTTTATCTCTGCACAATCTTCTTGTATATTGACATTTTGACTTTCTTAGTACTCTCTGAGTCCAAATCTATGAACAAGGTTTACACATACTATTTTAGGTTCAATGCATAGGATACAATGTGCAAGAGAGTGTTGAACTTCTCCTACTTCCATTTAATGATAGGTCAAGCTATGTTCACTAGAGAACTGCAAGGTGGGCTCATTTTTTTTATAATGGTCTTCATTTGGTCAAGAATGGTATCAATCATTTATTACACCTCGCTAAGGCTTGGAGAATTAGTCTCCATGTTTGATCATTGTGAAAATGACAAATATAATGGAGATGATGCATGTAAAAACCTCTAGCAATAACATATAAAAAATAACCCTAAGACAAACATTACAAGTTACAACGAATAAACAAACCTAAATTTGTCTATTCAACTAATTTTCTTTTTTAAAAGTTTAAAACATGGTGTCTAGTCCACGAATAGGAAAGGTTTCTTTTTCTCAGATTTCAAGTGTATCCCTTCTCTTCCTAGCTCACAATATAATTAAAGTGCCTCCTTTCCCACCACACCTCAATTAGAGGCAATAAATCCCTCAAAT
Source organism: Chamaecyparis obtusa (assembly GCA_027943335.1). Lineage (NCBI taxonomy): Eukaryota > Viridiplantae > Streptophyta > Pinopsida > Cupressales > Cupressaceae > Chamaecyparis > Chamaecyparis obtusa. Next base: position 349,220 of record BSBK01006274.1, read on the forward strand.
GTTGGTAGTAACTAAGCAATTAACTAACAAATTTGTTCCTCAAATTAAGGTAATCAATTAGCAAGTTAGAGGCCAATAGAACCCACCTACTTGCTTATACAATAGTGTGGACAAGGGAATTCACCACCCTCGAGATTAATAAAATGTCAAGGGACAAATCAGCCCTTGACCGCCTCACTAAGCTAGTGCTCTAGTGAGCTAGGGTGATCAAGAGGATCAATTGATTAACTAGAACTTGAAACTTAAATGAATGCAAGGTAAAATAAAGACTGAAATAACACTATGATACTAATAGATATAAATATTCTGACTACTAAAATCAAGAAAGCATACTGTTAAGGCTGACTGGTTGGCTTTGTGAGCTCACTATCATAGATGCCTGTGCGAATCTAGGACTACACTACAGATGCAAGACACCCACTGAACTACTTGCATCTTGTATGGATAGGGCACAAAGACCAAGCCAAAAAGGTGCAAGACTAATAAATAACCAAACATAAACTAAATCTAGACTAATCGTGAGAAAGAGAAAGTATGAATGAACTATGAGAAACTATTCTAGACACAAACGAACACAAGAGGGAGAGAGAAGGGTTACAACCTAGAGGTAGAAGAATCCAAAGATCTCTTACTCTTCATCCTTTGAAACCTACATATGAACAAAAAGAAAAATGTTGGGGGTGCTTGATTAAGAGGTTTTCCATAGTCAAACCCCAGCTTTGGTATTTCCACATCCATAGATAGCCAAGATAGACAAATAGATTATGGATAATCAACATATGGTAAATGACAATAGATAAATAGGAAATGATCAAGATACTATGATATGCTAAACAAAATAAGATGAGGTGAGTGCGAGAGACCCCCCTTTGAAGCCACAAAGCCAAAGCTTGATGGGATGAAGGTGAGGTTGAACTGGTGAGTGATGAAGGTGGTGGAATTGCAATGTGAGAGTGCCCAAGAGCTATGAAAGGTGTACAAAATTGATGGAGAAGATTTCCAAGAGCTAAGAAGAAGTTTGAATCGCCAAGAAGAGATCCCAAAATGCAAGAAGAGACTAGTGAAGCCAATTCTTGAAGTTTTAAGAATGATTTTCGATGTTAGTGGGTGGTGAGAAAAGGCGTTACACTACCAAAACAACACTTTCATGTTTGGAGATTTGTGGGATGAGTGTGCACTATGCGAATGTATTTGCAACTTGCGATGCGCACACAACATGAGCCAAACAATCTGCATGGTCAAGAATTCGGATAGGAAAGGTGACAAGGTAGATGGAATGACGCAGAGGCTTGCGCAGAATTTAGCTTTTTGGCTAAGTTAGAGGCATTATACAATGAAGAATTACATGGGGTGTATTTTAGATTTTTACCACATGGAGTTGCCCCTAGAGAAATCTACATGATATTCGCAAGATCACATCTAGCATGCAAGTTGTAGATGAGCATGCTAGTTGAAAGAGATAATGATAAGATAGTGATCACTAATAGTACGTTGGTATGGGTAGTAAATTGTGTTATGCTAGATAGCCATATGATAGGGCAATATTGTTTTCGATGATATGAGTAGCAAAGGCTAGATAGTCGTATCGAGAGATTTTGATAGCCCTACTATGGGCAGTGATGCTAGATGGTACGCATGTATGGGTAGCAAAACTAGATGACCATATGATAGGGTGAAAGATTATAAATATTTGAATTGCCCCCCATGGAGGTAGATACAATAGATTAAAATTTCTTAAATTTTTTTTAAAAACCTATGATATAGATGAGAAAATATAATAGCACCCCCCCCCCCCCAATTGAGAATGGAATGTGTTGCACAGAGGGGGGCGTGATGCATTCTAAGGAGAAAATAGGCATTGTGGCATGTCAACATAGCTAGATGTTTCTGTTAGATTAGATGAAATACTAATCTCCCAAGAACACCTACATGCATAACCCTGTCACATGGAAGAAGTAAAGAACAGAAGCAAGAAAAATCATGGAGGCCAAAAAGCCAGAGACATCTTATGGACATGCAAAGAGAAATCTCTATTATGATCCAAGATTATCTAAAAAGATTGTACAAAGGGTTCAACCATATAGGTGAACAATAAAACCCTAAAGCTATAAAGCAAAAGATAAAGCTAGGTTGCACATTATAATTAATAAATATATTAATTATAATGCACCTAAAAGATAGCTTAAGTAAATAGAGTAATAAATGACTTAATTAATTAAACCAAAGTGATTTAATTAATAAGCATAAAGTATGATTACTCTAACACCCCCCCTTAAGCGTAGCTCAAGAGGGAAGCTAACCTAGCATAGCTATGAAAGCAAAAAAGAAAGAAAGAGCAATGGGTCCCGGCAACAAGGCCTGATCAGGTACCCAAGTACAAGAAAATAAACTAGATGAAGGAAACAAAGCCTCCAATCTAGGGAATGTCCCAAAGAAAGGAACAAGAAAGAGCATGAAGCATCTCCAAAGCATGAAGCTGCAAACACTGTCAGAAGAATACTGCTGGAACCCCCACTGAAATAGTGCATGACCAGGTAGAGAAGACAAAGTCTGAAGAGCTGATCAATCAAAGAGGTGACCTCCAAAATAGGAATGAATGAGTGTCTATATAGTAGATGAACCATCTCACCGAAATGCATAGGTGCCTAGCCACTGCATCCGCCTAGTACATAGGAACAAAAACTGAATACGTAGATCACTCAACCGAACCAAGGAAGCAATAGAGCCAACAGGTGAACCCCCCCATAATGCTGAACAGAGAGAGGGGTGACAAGAACACTGAAATGCAATGCCAGAAACATCTGCAAGAAGAAGAATCAGGAACACCAACAGTGCAACAGAAGTACACGCACAGGATAAAGGGAGGTGTCATAGACACAAACTACATGAGGCTAATGTCATGGAAGGTACACTCACTTAACAAAGGTGGATGAGCACAAAAGGCAAAACATCATAACCCCCCCATGGCACTTTATAACTAAGTGCGTATACAAACAAACACATAGTGTTCAAGATCCCAAAATGCAAAAGTAGGCACTTTATCTCAGTGCGTTTACAGAAAAGAATGCAACAGTGGAGATAAATACAATACTCAAAAGAAGAAGGAAAGAAGAACAGTGAGAACAGAAGCAGAAGTCATCCCAAGAATGGAGATCCGTGGACCTGTAAAAGCCAAGTAGTCCATCTGAGTGCAGAAAAGAAAAACTCAATGGAGGAAGAACCTGGTATAGAATCTGGAAATAAGACCTCTGAAACTGAAAAGTACACTGAACAAGCTTTCCGAAAATACCAAGTTTGCTGAAAACTGAGCCCGAATATGAGAGATATAGTGTCCGGAATGCAAAAAGTACCCGTGACTTTGACTGGCAGAAAACCCCTGCAAATGGAAAAATTAAACAACCAAACTGAAAAAAATAGAACGGTCTCGGAACCAGCTTTTCGTCGATATCTCGTTTGGCAAAAAACGCCATCGTATGCTCAAGTTACGGCAAAAACAGTGACAGGTGCTCGGGCAGGCACCTGAAAAAGAAAACCTCTGAATTCAACAGCCTGGTGCGAAAAATGGAAGAAGAATCTGGAAAAAAGCTATTCATATAAAATGACCGTCTCAGAATCATCTTTCCGATGATGTCTCGTTCGCCCACTAACTCCTCCGTATGAGCAAGTTATGCCAAAAAAGCATCAGGTGCTCCAGGAAGGCAAAAAAGCAGTCCTACCTTTGAAGGCATGGTACAAAAATCAAAGCAAAAAACTCAAAAAAAAAACCTCCATAATTGCGTTCGTCTCGGAAAGAGCTTTCCGATGATATAAAAAACTCTCAAATACGCCTCCAGATGAAGAAGATATGGCAAAAAAGGCCCAATTACCCCTAAAAATAGCTTCAAAAATTTTTTTTAAAGCCCCTGGGGCTGGAAAAAATAGAGCCCCTGGGCGCATGGCGCATGCAGGGGGCTGGAGCTAGAGCTCCCGGTCACCCATGTGACCGCCGCTAGGGCCCGCAGGGCTTAAAAAACCCGCCGAGCGGCCGGCGGAGCGGTGGGCGGAGCGGGGCCGGCGGAGCGGGCCAGCAGGGCGGCGGAGGAGCCGGCGGCGGCTCTGCAGCGGAGCGGTGGCCGCGGATGGTGGCAGCGGCATGGGCGCGCGCGCGGACGCGGGCGCGGGCGGCGGAGGCCGCTGATTGGCAGCGTGGTGGCCGCTGGTGGCGCAGCGGAGGAGCGCGGGTGGCGCTGTGTAAAAAACAAAGGCTGCATTTTTTTTAAACGCAAAAAATCATTAAAAAATGATTTTTTAATATTTTTTTTCGATTTTCGAGCCGTACGGCCCTAGGAGGGCAAAAATTTTCTCCCAGAAGTCACAGTGGCCAAAAACTACAAATTTTATATGATTTTTGACTCTCCTGGACCTTCTGAGCGTAATGGCGGCGTCCGTTTTTGCTCAAAATACCCCCAAAAATTTTTTTTTCTTTTTTGCAAGCAAAAAAGAAACAAAAAATACCGTCTTGCTTCTGAATCACTTCAACAAAAATACGAACAGCGAGCAGCAAGATGGCTCTGATACCATGTTAGATTAGGTGAAATACTAATCTCCCAAGAACACCTACATGCATAACCCTGTCACATGGAAGAAGCAAAGAACAGAAGCAAGAAAAATCATGGAGGCCAAAAAGCCAGAGACATCTTATGGACATGCAAAGAGCAATCTCTATTATGATCCAAGATTATCTAAAAAGATTGTACAAAGGGTTCAACCATATAGGTGAACAATAAAACCCTAAAGCTATAAAGCAAAAGATAAAGCTAGGTTGCACATTATAATTAATAAATATATTAATTATAATGCACCTAAAAGATAGCTTAAGTAAATAGAGTAATAAATGACTTAATTAATTAAACCAAAGTGATTTAATTAATAAGCATAAAGTATGATTACTCTAACAGTTTCCATGTAATGTCACCCCACAACAAGTGACACACGATATCCACAACATCAAGACAAGCAAGTAGCGATGAGGAGATCGATCATTTAGTGTTGAAACCCATAAGAGTTGAAAGACTTTTGATATATGACTACAAAGCGGTATTTCATTAGGATTGAGGTCTTTGAGCTTGAAAAAGAGCACATGCAGACAAAGAAAAATACAAATTTGGGTCAACATGTAATAAGGCCTAAACGCACCCAACACTTTACATTGTTCCCGAATTGCATAGTTCCTAGGGAAAATACCTGATATTTGTGAGATTGCATCCAACATGCAAGTTGCAGAAAAGCATGCTAGATGAAAGATAATGATAAGATAGTGATCACTAATAGTATGCCATTATGGGTAGCAAATTGTGTAATGCTAGATAGCCATACGATAGGGTGATTTTGATTTCAACGATACAAGTAGCAAAGGCTAGATAGTCATATGATGGAGTGACATTGATGTCATGTCCCCCATTTAAGACCCTAATTGTGATGTCCCCATTTTGAAATAGGATTTAATAATAAATAATAGTTAAATAATTAAATTTTATTAAATAAAGAATAATAATGAAAGAGAACTTAATTAATAAATAATAATATTAACATATAAAAATAGATAAATAATATAATTATATTATATTATAAATAGATAATAATATTGAAACAAACAAATAAATAATAGATATAATAATAAAATAATAAAATAAAATAAAAATAATAACCTTAATAAATAAATAAATGTGTTAATCAATTATTAATATAAGTTTTTCTAAATGAAACTCGGAGACATGCACCCGACTTAAAACCCAGGAGTACTCGGTGCGGGGATGTCCCCGAGATGGGTACTTGGAGTACCCAAGTACCCCACCGCCACCCAAGCGTCACCGCACCGTGGCCACACTCACCACCGTACCACTTGGGTGCTTGGGTGCTTGGGGATGTCAGGGGTGCTTGGGGGCTTGGGTGCTTGGGGACATCAAGGGTATTTGGGTGCTTGGGGACGTTCGGGGTACTTGGGTGCTTCATCCACTCTGTTAAGAGGAACAAACTTACCTCTAAGAGAGTAGAGAAGAATGTGTACAAAGAAAGCCCAGCAACACGATGGGATGTAGAGCCAGAGGATCCATCTGTAATAAGGCCTAAATGCACCCAAGAGTTTACAATGTTCCTAAATTGCATAGTTTCTAGGTAAAAGACATGATATTTGTGAGATTGTATCCAACATGCAGGTTGCAGACAAGCATGCTAGATGAAAAAGATAATGATAAGATAGTGGTCACTGATAGTATGCCATTATGGGTAGCAAATTGTGTAATGCTAGATAGCCATGCGATAGGGTTTTTTTAATTTCAACGATATGAGTAGCAAAGGCTAGATAGTCGTATGATAGAGCGACGTTGATGTCATGTCCCCCATTTAAGACCCTAATTGTGATGTCCCCATTTTGAAATAAGATTTAATAATAAATAATAGTTAAATAATTAAATTTTATTAAATAAAGAATAATAATGAAAGAGAACTTAATTAATAAATAATAATATTACAATATAAAAATAGATAAATAGTATAATATAACTATATTATAAATAGATAATAGTATTGAAACAAATAAATAAATAATAGATATAATAATAAAATAAAAATAATAACCTTAATAAATAAATAAATGTGTTAATCAATTATTAATATGAGTAATTCTCAATGAAACTCGAGGGTGTGCACCCGACCCAAAACCCAGGAGTACCCGGTGTGGGGACATCCTCCGGATGGGTACTAGGAGTACCCAAGTACCCCTTGCCACTCAAGTGTCATTGCACCACAGCCACACTCACCGCTATACCGCTTGGGTGCTTGGGGATGTTAGGGGTACTTGGGTGTTTGGGGACGTCAAGGGTACTTGGGTGCTTCATCCACTTTGTTAAGAGGAACAAACTTACTTCTAAGAGAGTAGAAAAGCATGTGTACAAAAAGAGTCCAGCAACACGATGGGATGTAGAGCTAGAGGATCCATCTCATATTGATGAGGATGAGATTGCAGCAAAAACTAATGTAGGGTTGGTTGGTGTTCCTTTGGTGGAACTTGAGCGTGAGGAGTCTAGTAGTTCCAGTGATAAGGACATTGGCTTGGGGGATGATTAGAGGCCTCCTATTACTACATTTTGTCATTTTGACATGATTTTGTACTTATTTTGATATTCATCATGATTAATATCATGCATGATGCTACTCATTGTAATCATCTTTATGATATAATTGATATTTGATAGAATTAATATAAATCCTATTTGCTGATAATTTGAATTTCTATTTGAATTTTGATTTTTGAATGTTACTATTGGGTATGTACTATGTTACTATGTTGAATGTTCAATGGTTTTGGTTCGTGTTGCAATTTTTCTATGTTCAAGTATTTCAATTTGGTATGTTATACTTAAACATCATTTCATGACTAGCATTTCAAGTTCTATATGTATAGTATGTAGCACCCCTAGAAGCAGGGGAAGCTTAAAGGGCTATTGCTACGCATGCAATAAGTTTGGACACAAAGCTGACGAATGCAGATCAAAGACAATGGCATTTAGATCCCCACCAAGACTGGTATTCCCCAAAAGAAATAAGAACTGGAGCACAACCAACTGTGCAAACTGTGGGACACACAATCACAATGAGTCTTGGTGCAAATCACCTAACAATAGAAGGGTGAATCCATGGAAGGCAACTGGTATAGTTTGTTACTCCTGCAACAAAGTTGGACACCTAGTAAAAGACTGTAGGAACTGGTCAATGAACAAAAGGAAAGAATCGGTCAAACCAGTAGAGAATACCTCATCCTCAAATGAGAAGATCAATAAGGAAGAGAAGACTAAGAAAGAAGTCAAGAAGATTTGGTTCGAAAAGGAATCAAAAAGCTCCGCTGAGGAGAAGATAGAGGAAAGATCATCATCGGTCGATGGTGATATCTCTTTAGTAAACTGAGCCTACATGGCTTAGGGGGAATCAGTAGCTTGTCTACTATTCCTGGTAGAACTGGTGAGAATCAGACTCACTCAGTCTACAAGGATAACCAGACAAGTAAGCATTGATCAATCAAGGTCTGCTCAATCGAAAAAGCCTAAATACTGGCTAGCAAAAATGAAAAGATAGGTTAGGTAAGGCAATTAATGCTGTAGTCGTTTAACAATAGTTATCATTTGGTAATTACCGTTATGCCCTAACTCTATAAAAGGAAAGGAGAATTACTCATTTAGCTTTACTTTGCGATTTTGTGATTAACAAATTCTTGTGCTTGAGTAATATTCTCATGCTGTGATCATTCTAAGATATACTTTGTAGACCAATCAAGCTACTTTCTATTAACCAGTTGTTAGCAATGGCATCTTCATCATCCATTGCCAAGCTGATTCCTACAAATCAAATTGATTGACCTTCCTATGATATCACGGTGACTTAGAATAGGGTGAACGACATGGATGGTGCATTATCTAGCGTGCCCTATGGTGTTTTCATGATGGAAGATGTGACTACGTTCATTCACGCCAAGTAGGAAGAACTGGGAGAGATTTATCTAGAGCAAGTATCTCTCACTGTGTGAGGACAGAAGGCTTTCTGATAGATACGCAAAGCTAGTGTTGTCCGGTCTCATCAACACTGTCAGCTTGGATTTGACTGGTTCTCAGTCCATTCTCTATCCAACCATCTTCTGACCATATTGGATTTGACTGGTTCTTAGTCATGTGCACGATCCATGGTTTTGGCTCCAAAAAGGTGCAGCTACACAAATCACAAAGGAGGATTTGCATCGAGTGACTGGGTATAGTCAGGAAGGGGAAGCACTAACCCTAAGAAAAAATCTCCAATGCAATTGTCACCAAACTAACAAAGTCTAAATACGATGGTCGATTTATGACAGTAAACGACATCGAAGATCAAGGGGTTCGGTTCGCATTAGCAGTGATAGGGTATAAAATCTATCAATCCAACAATCTGAACAACATACCGGGAGGAGCTATTCATGCCACTCACTAGATAATGTATGACAATGCCAAGTACGATCTCTGCGAAATGCTTCGAGGTTAAATATTTAAGAATATGAAGTAGCTCAACATGGTTAAGAAGAAATCCATGAAGTACGGGACCCTACTAGTATGTCTCTACTTCTACTATCAAAATTCCTTCCCAGGAATTGGAAAGGTGACACGGGGAACCGATTGATCAGTCATGCATCAAATAAGTGAAATGGCCAACCAACTGGGAAACCAGTTCGGTAGAGTAATGACCAAATATTTTGAGGCACTTCAATTGAGAATGCATGCAAGGGAGCGGGTGTCGTCAACTATTGTTGACTCATATAAGGATGATGTATGTTTTCTAGTTTCCACCAATCATTGCATCATTCAAGTAGTGGAACCGAGAACAGGATATGCTCCTGAACTATGTTATGAGATCACCACCAAGATTGTGAAGGCATATGCTAATGCCTTGACCAAAGCTAATCTTGATCTCACTACCCACCAGTTTGGTACATTCGAAGAGATTTAAGAGAATTTGAAAAAGAGGGCATTGATAAAAAATGTCTACACTAAAAGGACCCCCACACCAAAGAAGAAACCAGTGACAGAAAAACCCAAGACTCAAAGGAAGAGAGCTCAACTGGTTCCTAGCACACAAGAAGAACAAGAAGAAACATAATCAGAAGACACTATTCCTCTAGCCAGAAAGAGGGCTTCTGGCAAACCGGTGAAGGAGGATCCACCAAGAAGGAGAAAGCCCACAATTGACAAATTTGTGGTAGGATTGATAGAAACTGGTGGAATGAGTTCAGTCAGCACAAGATATCAGTTTGCAAATGAAGAAGAAGTAGAAAGATAGAGGAAGCAGTAGTTCACTATATCCATACGTTTAATTTGCATCCTACCAAACTTCACATGATTGTTCTCGATGATCTCCTACAAATTATTGAAGCTAGATGGAAAGCTTCAATGGACAGAGAAAAGGAGTTGCGGATTTGAGCTCTGCTTGAGGTATAGAATCACCTCACTCCGTGTCATGCCCAAAACTAGGGCAAAATTTACGCACAATTTTTTTTTTTTAATAAGACTTTATTCCATAACAACACAACAATTGATACTCAACCCTAAGGGATAACCTCCATAACATATGAATTCAATTTAGGCTCTTAAAATAAATTAGGAGGGTTTGATTTTCCTAAAGTCAATTTTATCGGATAGGTGCACTAGCCATTGAAGATACTATATAAACATGTTACCGTCTGAGCTTATATGTAGAATGATGCATATATATAAATAAGATCGTTCGATAATATATATATACTTATCCTGATTGGTTAAGGGATAAGACTCAACATCGAAAACTATCTTTCGATATCCTAGGTTTACAAGTGTACCTAGGAATGAGATGTTTGTTAATGAACAGGGTTGAAAGAATTAAATAGTATGATCTCCCTGGTTAAATTCAAGCCTCAAGAGATCAATTTCCAATATTTGCAATTTACAACTTTCGAAGTACTACATTATCAAATGTTAATGTTTCTACTAAGATATTTTACTAAGGTTAAATGTTTACTACAAAGTTTTAATCCTAAGGTATACATGATAATAATCACTTCTAATAAATAAAAAAACAAGATAAAATTATCCTTTAGAATAAAATCCTGTAATAGGATAAACATAATTTACTAAATCTTTTAATAAAAGAAATGTGCAAAAACAAGCTTTATTTCTCACAAAATATTTAATCATAAATATAATTCCTTTTAAACAAAAGTTTCTAATTTCCTCATTCCCCAAATTAAGGGGACTAAAAAGGTAATTCCATCAATAGAATATTGTGTCTATTATGATCCCACAAATCTAGGGAATATCTAAATGACAAAGTAGGAAACATTTCAATTTGATTTACTCAATAAAAGGGAGGAATTTTAGTTTCTCTCTGTGAAGAAAAATCTTAGAAGAAAACCTAATTCTAATCCCTAATTTGACATACACTATAAAGAACTTTCTTTATCTACAACTCAAAGATTTTCACTTCATAATTTATCTCTACACAAGTTCATGGAGTCCATGCCATGCATTTTCCTACAGTATTTCATTCAGCCAAACACATGAATGAGTACACCCAAGTGTGTACCCGTTCATGTGCAGGCTCGATGAATTATTTAGGATTGCACAAGAGAACATGCACGTCTAGAGGTATTCATCCCAGGCTTCACTTGAATGTGGTTCACTTCATTGTGAACACATTCCTGTGCAGTCTTGGATATCTACCCAGACTGCACACGAAGAGGAACATTCAAACAAAGTTTTCTATTTGTTTTGATAATCCGACCATGTGCATGCTTGGATAATCCAGATTAGATAAATACAGGGTTTTAATCTACTATATTGTTTATTTAAGTTTCTGATTTTCGTATTCCGTAGCAATAAAATTAGTTTAGCTTTGATCCTATGGATCTTTTGATTATTGCTAAACAAAGAGATCGATTTTCTTCTTAAAATATATGCATGCATTGTTTAAATTTTAATACCATAAAAAAAAAATTACTAATGGAACTAGATATTAATTCTAATCCTCTCATTCTCTTGTTTTATTAAAAGATGGATTCATTGGTTATTATTATATTTAGTTATTTTATTTTTTTAAAGCATAACACTCTAGCATTAATAATGTTCTAGTTTACTGTTCTAGCCGCAACGAAATATGCATCGAAAAACAATGATAAAGAAAAACCTAAAAATTTATTTAATATTAAATAGGAAAAGAAAATAACACATATGTTAATAACATTCGATTGGGGAGGGGCCTGTACACCGCCGGTGAACAGGCCTGTCGGTACCGGCCGACCTACTACCGTTATGGTGGGCAAGCCACTACTCGGCCCGTGCGACCTGTCACCGTCCCTGGTGACTGGGCCACTGACACATGGGGCCCGCACAGGATGCTCTCACGGTTCGGTGTAACTTTTTGAAATCCTAACAAGCCTGAGTTAAAATACGATGTTTGATAACAGTTATCCGGTTGGTAACAAAGCATACTATATAGTATTATATATATATATATATATATATATACATATTTATTAATAAGGATTTTTCCATTAGAAAGGGTTGCAACTATATATATATATTTATTATTATATATATGTTCATCTATATATATATATATATATATAAATTTGTAAACATATAAAATTCTATTTAGTCAGGCATATATTCCAATTCCATAAAAGAATTAATTTATTTTATTTATGAATAGCAATTTCCTAGTTTCAATTCATAATGCACATAGATTAAACAAAATAATATCTTAAGTCATATATCCAATAATAACAATCAAGAACCTTATTCTTTCAAATCAATCGAAGCTCTTTGCTAAAACTTTTCGAAATACAGTCCTAAATTTGCAGACTTTCATAGAGTATCAATCTATTTTATTTTTAATACTTTTGTAACAAGGATTTTTAAAAAATACAATATTTTAAAGCGTCTACACACTCTTTTAATCTACACCATTTTAATATTTAAATCAAAATTTTAACAAACTATTCCATCTTCATAAACCAGCACTCATGAAACTTCTGCAACAAATAAAGATTTGTAACTTATTTTTAAAGAGAGTGTCACTGTATACACACATAAACAATTTATATCCTTTCCTATATTCTGAAGTGAACACAACCTTTGTAATGCATAAATTTTAGCATCCAATTTATCAATCAAGATAAATAAATGAATATAACCATCTTTACTTCATCCAACACTATTAAAATTAACACTTCACTGAGAACATAACATAAATGTACAATTTCTTTCCGAGATAATAATAAAGGAATACAGTATAACATTACATCCATTACAAGCATATACGATGCTAGGCTTATTACATAGCCAATATTTACAACAACATTTATGTGGCTTGTAACCATTCAGCAAGGAGTATGCATAGTACAATTCCAAACATGTCACTTGAATTTCTTGAAACCAGCAAGTTGTTCCATTTCCAAGAAAAAAATTGCAAAACAACAACTGGCCATGGAGGCTCACCTCCCAACCATAGGCCATTACATGGCCACCCCCGAGCTAGGGGAAAACTTGGATGGATAAGGGGTAACAATACCATGCAAACACATTACACACATACAAGTAGGATACAACAATTTAACAACATCAAATTCCCTTCCCGTGGCTTTCACAATAGGAACCTCACTGGTCTCCTGTAGGGGTGAAGGTGGAACTGCCAATCTAGGAGATGGCCTCAGTGCAAAAATATAAATATAGCCTTCGTCAAGGCTTAAAATATACATGACTTCACAAGGCCATGTAACATACACCTACAAAACACACCCTTATACCTCCCAACAAAATGCACATGAAGGCACATGGCCACCCATACAACCATGCTTTCTCCTCTTCCCGCGCAAAGGAAGGTCTCTCCACTAGAAGGTAATCCCAACTTGTGCCCTTCACCTATCAAGGCTCTCTTCCCTCCCAAGGGTGAGTCTGGCCTTGCACAATCCCCAAGAAACATTGCACAAAAGAAACTCACAATGCATAAAACATGAAGACACTCACATAACATATTACATATACAATCCTTCATGAGCAAAGTAAAATAACATTACAACAAGGTAAATAGTAAGAGTTTCAAGACCCAACCTTAGTCCTAGCATCTTGGCTTGAAGATGAAGATAGCAATCCAACAATCCCTCTTGCAAATCCAAACTCCAAGAACTCAAGAAACTCCAAATCCAATACTACACAAACTTCACAAAATTCACAAGTCTCCAAAAGTTGGAGAGTGGGCAATTGCCCAACAATTTTCCCTCCATCCCCTTAAGAAGACAAACCAAATGTAAGAGGGAAAATTCAAAATTCAAAATCAAGAGTGGTTCTTCAAATTTTCATCACTATTCAAAAGGGACATCTTTTGGAATGGCAAAAATAGTCAAAATTCATCATACTAGTCAAAATTTCACTCCCAACATATGACACCACTATGGGGTAGCCTATTTCTAACCTCCACTAACATAAATGACCATTAAAACCCATTCAAAAAACCACTCAAAGCATGAATCCGAAAATGAAAGAGAATCCATTCATGACACCCTAAAATTAGAGACCACTACACACATTAAATACTTCGTCATGCCAACTCATGAGACATATGTCAATTGACACCACAAATAATTCACATGACAACAATACCCATGGCATGGCTAGTAGACTAATAATGAAGTAAAAATAAACATAATACTACAATTAACATTCATACATCACTTTACAAAATTAACACTTCACAATGAGGTTAATTTCTCCCTTTGGAGATAACCTAGGCTTAACAGGGTTTTCACAATTTATCCATCTTTAATTTCCATGGCCTTACTTGCACACTTGACAAAGCGTCAGTAGCTCATGACAAGTTAAATATCATATACATATACATCAAGTTAAAATGCATCAAAATCACATTCTGATTCATCACAATTTCTAATTGCATCTCATAATAATTCACAACATTTCAACATCAATATTGCAATTCTAAAGCACATAAAGTCAGGATTAACATGATACATAATGTTCCATCCAATATGCTAGCCATGATCCATTCCATAAATTTTCTATCATAATGTAACATCAAGATATCATGTATGTATAAATCAAAGATGCATCAATTACTATGCTCATGACCTAATAAATAGCATCAAATTGAGAGTCTTATATCATCATCACTTAATCAAACTCTAGTACATCATTTAGTCCAACTGCATCCACACTTTACCTCAAGAAATCACCTACTTCCAATAATACCTTTCTAAATTTCAAATCAAGCTATTTCAAGAGCATAAATATTTCGATTAACCTAATTTATTAACCATGATTATCTCACATAAACTCTCCTTGTACAAACATGAAATTATGGCATAATATTCTAACTTGAATAATTCATCAATACCATAAGTCAAGACCTAATAATCCAACGTGAAAATCAGTCCTAAATTATTTACAAGCTAGATTTCAAATGATTCTCTTTACTTGCATAATTATAACATCAAAGCGTTCTATGTGAAATCTCCCGTTCAACACCAGGATCTAATAATCATGTCTCAACATAAAATAAATTCAAATAGTCATTTATGTAAGCATTCATATCCAAATAGAAAATATCTCAACATTCAGTAGTGGTACACTCACACCTTCCCTACTGCATTTCTTCTAGAGATTACATACGCATGAACAATATTTAACTACATTAGAATATATATATATATATATATATATATATATATATATATATATATATATATATATATATATATATATATATATATATATATATATATATATATATATATATATATATATATATATATATATATATCACCCTTTTATTATTTAAACTACCTTATTCCAATACAATTTCTATAAAACGTGCACTTGATAGTATTATCACAATGATTAGTTGAATTCAATTAATCTTATTTTAAACACAGAACATCCTAGGATTTTGAGTGTATAAGTAACATGAAAAGAGTACATCACAATGATAATCAAACCTCTATCTACCAAAACACAAATCATAATGCAACAACATAAATTTCTAATTACTAAGTCTATTATGTAGAAAAGATAATTCCAAGATAGAATCTCTTAAAACACCTGACATGACTTCAAGAGATAAACTCTAGATAAACATAAGGATAATCTAGCAAAGAGCATCTCATGATGCCATCGACCATAAAGCAGGTAACAATCACTGCACCCACATGAATGACTCATCCCTACTCTAAGGGTTTCCAGAATGTGATTCAAGACCTTATCCTATGTCTCCTAGTCCTCGTAGAACATTGATACATGCTCCAAAACAATCCTCCTAGCTGATTTTCCTTACTTGGGACCTACATGACTTTACCCTTTGAGAATGACAGTCAAAACCACACCATAAGGATACTCGCACAAAGGGGTAAATGAGGGAGGCACTACATCATCCCCCCCAAGGACTAGGCTTACTCCTGGAAGTCGACAAGACAACTGAAGAGGATTGTACACGCGCGTGGACCAGCTATCCTAGGAATACCTCAAAATAATTCACCCTTTAAATATTTCTCAATAAATAGCATAGAGCCGCACAAGTGGAAAAAATTATCAATAGGATAGTATGATAAATCCATAACCCAAAGAGTGTTGCCCCACCAAAACAAGGGCCATCAAGGCCCACCACATGGATCGGATCTTGAAAGTGGTCTAAGCCACACCTAACAATCTATCAAACCACGCTAAGAAGAGGAACTTCCCAAGCTTCAAAAACACATTCAAGGGGTCCAGGAATGTCCTCGAGTTTACATGCTAAATCTATCATAGGAATAAAAGTTGTATGTCCTCATGAAAGCCTTGAAAGAAATTAAACTCAAGTGGCATTACCTTTCTAATTCGTATCATTAACAAATGAGGTCTTATCAACCTCCAACTATTGGCTAGAGTCACAATGCCCTGATAGCCTACCTTGGCATGGCCTTAACCATATATGCTTTCAAACAAGAAGTGGCTCTTACACAAGGATGACTACTGATCTAAACTCTAGATATCATCTAATCGCAATATACTCCTTCTTGGCTATGGACCTACACCACCACTATACTAAATACAAGGGCACATCTCAGTATTTTCTTCCTGGTGTTCCCCCCTCCTCTGTACATACTGCCAAGGATCCTCAATAAACTTGGTAGAGTCACAAACATAAGACTAGCCAACAAGTCAAAAACATTTGGAATAGTCACCAAGAATCAAGAGAAAAAAAATGTCAATTTATTTCAACAATAAATTCAAGAAAGATATGAGCTCATTACAACAATAAAGGAAGTGTTTCATAATCATAGAAAGATAGTTTGGTGACTATTTCCAGACATAAGAAATAACCAAAATACGCTGGCCCACACAACATGAGGAAAATTCCTCTACAAAAGATAGATGAAATGAAAGGAATATAAATAAACCAAGGCACCATCCATCAAAACATTATTACAAAATTTAGCCATGTAAGAGGGAGAGTTCACCATAAGATGTTGAGGACACTGCTTCCAAAGAAAACCTTTGAGATCGAAACCACCACATATGGTCCCTAAAAGAAGCATCTCTACAATATAGATAGCCGAAACAATAACCTAATCCTAACAAACTTATCTCTCACCTGATTGTTGCAACCTTTCTAATGAGGTAAAAGGTATTAGACGATTTCTTTCAACCACCCCCACAAAAGCAGAGAGGACTACTCAAAATCGAAACATGAACCTCAGACTCTAGGAAGGGGTTCTCTAAGTGCTCTAGGAAAAAGTTAGAACTCACATGAGGTTCTTCCCAAGCTAGGGTATGCACAACTTACATCACCACACTAGAATAGGTGCATCATTCAAGGGTGTGGTCAAAATCTACACACAATTCAATGGTAGGAAAAAAATTCATTTACAGAAAAAAAAACAAAAAAACTATCGTAGAACGAGTGGAGGGGTAAAGTATTGCTCACCCAATTCATAATTTTCTCCACAAAAGGGATAAACTCAATGAGGTTTTGCACCCCAACAACAACAATACACCCTTCTACAAAAGAACAAGACATCAATGAAAAGGCTAATGCCAAAAACCATCCTAACTCTCTCACAAGTCATGACCCTAAGGTCCTAATCACAACATACTCAAAGAAAAAAGTTCATGGTGTCATAATGATATAAACTAACATTGTGCCACATGCTGCAAGGAGAGAGCTAATAGGCCCTTATACCAAGCATAGACACCACTCCTGTTCTAACCATACATGGTCATGCTAGAAAAAGAACTACTAAAGGCTACCAAGAGTGTCAAAGAATTCTATCAACATACACCAACCACCATGCTACTCCTGGTGGCATCACTACCGCCATCGCCAAGTCTGCTACACTACCGAACACAAAAAGGATTGCAAGAACTTGACTATACACAAATTTTGAACACCATAGAAAGCGTTCCTTCCTAAACCACAAGGTACTTGGGTTAGTTTTCTTGAAAGCCCAAGTTGCAGTACAAACACACCCAGGCTACAAGTCAATTACAGGATCACAACATATAAAACATGAGAGTTCACACAAAAGAGATTGTAGTGAGGATGTATGACCTTAGTCAAGTGCCTATCTTAGAGGTAGTTATGATATTTCATTTCTGGTTCGGGAGTCATTCAGAAAGGGGAAAATATCAATTCCCTACTAGTATCCTAAAGCTCCCTACTCCACCTCCTCACGTGTCGAGGAGCATATCAAAAGACCCTTAAATGTCTACACACATGCCATGCTCAAAAGACAACCTTCAAATTTGAATACAAATGGGAAACACAATGACTTCAGGTTCCCAGCGTTGAAACTGCGCTCTGATACCAAAATGTCATGCCCAAAACTAGGGCAAAACTTACACACAATTTTTTTATTTAATAAGACTTAATTCCATAACAACACAGCCATTGATACTCAACCCTAACAGATAACCTCCATAACATATGAATTCAATTTAGGCTCTTACAATAATGTAGGAGGGTTTGATTTTCCTAAAGTCAATTTTATCGGATAGGTGCACTAGCCATTGAAGATACTATATAAATATGTTACCGTCTGAGCTTATATGTACAATGATACATATATACATATAAGATCGTTCGATAATATATATATATATATATATATATATATATATATATATATATATATATATATATATATATATATATATATATATATATATATATATATATATATATATATACTTATCCTAATTGGTTAAGGGATAAGACTCAACATCGAAAACTATCTTTTGATATCCTAGGTTTACAAGTGTACCTAGGAATGGGATGTTTGTTAATGAACAAGGTTGAAAGAATTAAATAGTATGATCTCCCTGGTTAAATTCAAGCCTCAAGAGATCAATTTCCAATATTTGCAATTTACAACTTTCGAAGTACTACATTATCAAATGTTAATGTTTCTACTAAGATATTTTACTAAGGTTAAATGTTTACTACAAAGTTTTAATCCTAAGGTATACATGATAATAATCACTTCTAATAAATAAAAAAACAAGATAAAATTATCCTTTATAATAAAATCCTATAATAGGATAAACATAATTTACTAAATCTTTTAATAAAAGAAATGTGCAAAAACAAGCTTTATTTCTCACAAAATATTTAATCATAAATATAATTCCTTTTAAACAAAAGTTTCTAATTTCCTCATTCCCCAAATTAAGGGGACTAAAAAGGTAATTCCATCAATAGAATATTGTGTCTATTATGATCCCACAAATCTAAGGAATATCTAAATGACAAAGTAGGAAACATTTCAATTTGATTTACTCAATAAAAGGGAGGAATTTTAGTTTCTATCTGTGAAGAAAAATCTTAGAAGAAAACCTAATTCTAATCCCTAATTTGACATACACTATAAAGAACTTTCTTTATCTACAACTCAAAGATTTTCACTTCATAATTTATCTCTGCACAAGTTCATGGAGTCCATGCCATGTATTTTCCTACAGTATTTCATTCAGCCAAACACATGAATGAGTACACCCAAGTGTGCACCCATTCATGTGTCGGCTCGATGAATTATTTAGGATTGCAGAGGAGAACATGCATGTCCAGAGGTATTCATCCTAGGCTTCACTTGAATGTGGTTCACTTCACTGTGAACACATTCCTGTGCAGTCTTGGATATCTACCCGGACTGCACATGAAGAGGAACGGTCAAACAAAGTTTTCTATTGGTTTTGATAATCCGAGTGTTTGCATGCTTGGATAATCCAGATTAGATAAATACAGGGTTTTAATCTACTATATTGTTTATTTAAGTTTCTCATTTTCATATTTCGTAGCAATAAAATTAGTTTAGCTTTGATCCTATAGATCCTTTGATTATTGCTAAACAAGGAGATCAATTTTCTTCTTAAAATATATGCATGCATTGTTTAAATTTTAATACCATAAGAAAAAAATTACGAATGGAACTAGATATTAATTCTAATCCTCTCATTCTCTTGTTTTATTAAAAGATGGATTCATTGGTTATTATTATATTTATTATTATTATTTTTTAAAGCGTAACACTCTAGCATTAATAATGTTCTAGTTTACTGTTCTAGCCGCAACGAAATATGCATCAAAAAACAATGATAAAGCAAAATAAACAGGCCTGTTGGGGAGGGGACCGCATTTGACGGTGGACTGTACACCGCCGATAAACAGGCCTGTCGGTACTAGCTGACCTACCACCATTATGGTGTGCAGGCCACTACTCGGCCCGTGCGACCTGTCACCGTCGCTGGTGACTGTGCCACTGACACATGGGGCCCACACAAGATGCTCTCACGGTTCGGTGTAACTTTTTGAAATCCTAACAAGCCCGAGTTAAAATACGATGTTTGATAACAGTTATCCAATTGGTAACAAAGCATACTATATAGTATTTTATATATATATATATATATATATATATATATATATATTTATATATATATAATACTATATACATATTTATTAATAAGGATTTTTCCATTAGAAAGGGTTGCAACTTTATATATATATATGCATATATATATATATATATATATATTTGTAAACATATAAAATTCTATTTAGTCAAGCATATATTCCAATTCCATAAAAGAATTAATTTATTTTACTTAGGAATAGCAATTTCCCAATTTCAATTGATAATGCACATAGATGAAACAAAATAATATCTTAAGTCCTATATCCAATAATAACAATCAAGAACATTATTCTTTCAAATCAATTGAAGCTCTTTGCTAAAACTTTTCGAAATACAGTCCTAAATTTGCAAACTTTCACAGAGTATCAATCTATTTTATTTTTAATACTTTTGCAACAAGGATTTAAAAAAAATACAATATTTTAAAGCGTCTACACACTCTTTTAATCTACACCATTTTAATATTTAAATCAAAATTTTAACAAACTATTCCATCTTCATAAACAAGCACTCATGAAACTTTTGCAACAAATAAAGATTTGTAACTTATTTTTAAAGAGAGTGTCACTATATACACACATAAACAATTTATATCCTTTCCTATATTTTGAAGTGAACACAACCTTTGTAATGCATAAATTTTAGCATTCAATTTATCAATCCAGATAAATAAATGAATATAACCATCTTTACTTCATCCAACACTGTTAAAATTAACACTTCACTGAGAACATAACAAAAAAGTACAATTTCTTTCTGAGATAATAATAAAGGAATACAGTATAACATTACATCCATTACAAGAATATACAATGCTAGGCTTATTACATAGCCAATGTTTAGAACAACATTTATGTGGCTTGTAACCATTCAACAAGGAGTATGCATAGTACAATTCCCAACATGTCACTTGAATTTCTTGAAACCAGCAAGTCGTTCCATTTCCAAGAAAAAATTTGCAAAACAACTGGCCATGGAGGCTCACCTCCCAACTATAGGCCATTACATGGCCACCCTCGAGCTAGGGGAAAACTTGGATGGATAAGGGGTAACAATACCATGCAAACACATTACACACATACAAGTAGGATACAACAATTTAACAACATCAAATTCCCTTCCCGTGGCTTTCACAACAGGAACTTCACTGGTCTCCTGTAGGGGTGAAGGTGGAACTGACAATCTAGGAGATGGCCCCAGTGCAAAAATATAAATATAGCCTTCATCAAGGCTTAAAATATACATGCCTTCACAAGGCCATGTAACATACACCTACAAAACACACCCTTATACCTCCCAACAAAATGCACATGAAGGCACATGGCCGCCCATACAACCATGCTTTCTCCCCTTCCTGCGCAGAGGAAGGACTCTCCACTAGAAGGTAATCCCAACTTGTGCCCTTCACCCATCAAGGCTCTCTTCCCTCCCAAGGGTGAGTCTGGCCTTGCACAATCCCCAAGAAACATTGCACAAAAGAAACTCACAATGCGTAAAACATGAAGACACTCACATAACATATTACATATACAATCCTTCATGAGCAAAGTAAAATAACATTACAACAAGGTAAATAGTAAGAGTTTCAAGACCCAACCGTAGTCCTAGCTTCTTGGCTTGAAGATGAAGATAGCAATCCAACAATCCCTCTTGCAAATCCAAACTCCAAGAACTCAAGAAACTCCAAATCCAATACTACACAAACTTCACAAAATTCACAAGTCTCCAAAAGTTGGAGAGTGGGAAATTGCCCAACAATTTTCCCTTGATCCCCTTAAGAAGACAAACCAAACCTAAGAGGGAAAATTCAAAATTCAAAATCAAGAGTGGTTCTTCAAATTTTCGTCACTATTCAAAAAATTCATCTTTCGGAATGGCAAAAATAGTCAAAATTCATCATACTAGTTAAAATTTGACTCCCAACATATGACACCACTATGGGGTAGCCTATTTTTAACCTCCACTAACATAAATGACCATTAAAACCCATTCAAAAGACCACTCAAAGTATGAATCCGAAAATGAAAGAGAATCCATTCATGACACCCTAAAATTAGAGACCACTACACACATTAAATACTTGGTCATGCCAACTCACGAGACATGTGTCAATTGAGACCACAAATAACTCAGATGACAACAATACCCATGGCATGGCTAGTAGACTAATAATGAAGTAAAAATAAACATAATACTACAATTAACATTCATACATCACTTTACAAAATTAACACTTCTCAATGAGGTTAATTTCTCCCTTTGGAGATAACCTTGGCTTAACAGGGTTTTCACAATTTATCCATCTTTAATTTCCCCAAAATTTCCATGGCCTTACCTACACACTTGACAAAGCATCAGTAGCTCATGACAAGTTAAATATCATATACATATACATGAAATTAAAATGCATCAAAATCACATTCTGATTCATCACAATTTCTAATTGCATCTCATAATAATTCACAACATTTCAACATCAATATTGCAATTCTAAAGCACATAAAGTCAGGATTAACATGATACATAATGTTCCATCCAATATGCTAGCCATGATCCATTCCATAAATTTTCTATCATAATGTAACATCAAGATATCATGTATGTATAAATCAAAGATGCATCAATTACTATGCTCATGACCTAATAAATAGCATCAAATTGAGAGTCTTATATCATCATCACTTAATCAAACTCTAGTACATCATTTAGTCCAACTGCATCCACACTTTACCTCAAGAAAATCACCTACTTCCAATAATACCTTTCTAAATTTCAAATCAAGCTATTTCAAGAACATAAATATATCGATTAACCTAATTTATTAACCATGATTATCTCACATAAACTCTCCTTGTACAAACATGAAATTATGGCATAATATTCTAACTTGAATAATTCATCAATACCATAAGTCAAGACCTAATAATCCAACGTGAAAATAAGTCCTAAATTATTTACAAGCTAGATTTCAAATGATTCTCTTTTCTTGCATAATTATAACATCAAAGTGTTCTATGTGAAATCTCATGTTCAACATCAGGATCTAATAATCATGTCTCAACATAAAATAAATTCAAATAGTCCTTTATGTAAGCATTCATATCCAAATAGAAAATATCTCAACATTCAGTAGTGGTACACTTACACCTTCCCTACTGCATTTCTTCTAGAGATTACATACACATGAACAATATTTAACTACATTAGAATATATATATATATATATATATATATATATATATATATATATATATATATATATATATATATATATATATATATATATATATATATATATCACCCTTTTATTATTTAAACTACCTTATTCCAATACAATTTCTATAAAACGTGCACTTGATAGTATTATCACAATGATTAGTTGAATACAATTAATCTTATTTTAAACATAGAACATCCTAGAATTTTGAGTGTATAAGTAACATGAAAAGAGTACATCACAATGGTAATCAAACCTCTATCTACCAGAACACAAATCATAATGCAACAACATAAATTTCTAATTACTGAGTCTATTATGTAGAAAAGATAATTCCAAGATAGAATCTCTTAAAACACCTGACATGACTTTGAGAAATAAACTCTAGATAAACATAAGGATAATCCGGCAAAGAGCATCTCATGATGACATCAACCATAAAGCAGGTAACAATCACTGCACCCACATGAATGACTCATACCTACTCTAAGGGTTTCCAGAATGTGATTCAAGACCTTATCCTATGTCTCCTAGTCCTCGCAGAACATCGATACACGCTCCAAAACAATCCTCCTAGCAAATTTTCCTTACTTGGGACCTACATGACTTTACCCTTTGAGAATGACAGTTGAAACCATACCATAAGGATACTCACGCAAAGTGGTAAATGAGGGAGGCACTACACTCTGGAAGAAGCCACTCAACAAGCTGAACTGCATCGGGAAACCTTCTTGACAAAGAAGAGGATCGGTCTAATGCTTGTTGGAGAAGCTAAGAAAGTGCATGATGGAGTAGCCATATGGACCAAACTTCTTCAGACCCAGCAGCAAGCAGAGGAAGCATGCCAAAGAACCATAGTTCCACTAGTCCCTGACACCGAAAAAGGAAAAGGTGTGCTTGGAGCTAGAGCACCAATCAAAGAGAGGAATCCTACAGGAGCAGTAATTGTAGACATCATTGATGACAAAGGCAGTGATCCAACTCGTCCCACTATTCTAATTTCTCTAGAAAAAGGTAATACTCGCACCATGTCTATCAATGATATTGTTGATGAAGTGATGGATTTTGGAGAAGTAGAAAATGTTGCTAAGTGGTATAGTCTGTTAGATGAAGAAGATAAACAGGCTATAATAATAGCTATAGTGGACACTTTTATGGACTACAACAGAACTCCAAGGGACTATAGGGCCAAGTTTCTGCTAGAATTAAATTCTAGGCTAATGACCAAATGGAGAACCAGTCTAGGCACGACACTAGAATCAATAAGGAGACATTATCTAAGGTTAGACCTGGTCTTAGTGAAGAGAGAATCAAGCTTCTACTAGAAGAAGCATCAATGAACTTGGATACCAAATGTAGAGTTGCCAAGATTCTCAACAGATATGAGAATGAAGTTTATAAAGAGACTTTAGATTTTTGGTAGCAATATGACTTCAATGCTCTTGAAAGGACAGGTCCACAAGATCAAACTCAAACAATCCAAACACCACCGATTCAATTCACTACTCGTGAAGAACCTGCAATCGGTAAGGAAAATGTTCAAACAAGAAAGTTCACATCTGGTGAACAAGTAAATGTTGAACATGTAGTCCCCCCAGAAGAACAAGAGCTAGGAAATGATATGCCTATGGGAGAATTACATATAGCTAAAGAGAAACACAAGGAAGAAGTCCCACCAAAAGAGAAACTCCCATAAGAAGAGGATGCACAACCAGAAGTTGAAGTGCAACAGGAAGTGGAAGCATAGAATAAAGAAGAAGTACCAGCAGAAGAAGTCCATCTAGAAGAGGAAGAACAACTAGAAAATGTGGCATTACCAAAGGAGTTAGCCCAATCCAGAGATGATGAAAATAAAGCAGAACAATAGAAAGGACAAGAACAAGAGTTTCCTATATGCAGTGAGCAAACACTACCGGTACAAGAGGCTACATAAAAAGAACAGGTAGATATACTGAGCTCCTCATCCAAGAGGAAGTTATCATTTGTTGAAGAAAAAGAAGCCAAAAGGAGCAAGGCAAAAAAGATTGTGGTTGACATCAGCAAAATGTCAACAAGGTAGCTAAAGGAGCTAACCAAGAGGAAATAGGACATGGTCCTGACCACTATCAAGAATATTCTATGCAACTTCATACCTGATGCTGACATCGATGAAGATGAACCTGTTATAGATCAGTTGGAAGTATTGGCACAAGCAATTGATGATGACCTGACAGATCTAGAGACTATAGAAATAGATCATTATGAAAAGAAGAGAATAGAGATTCTCCATAAACAAGTTGAAGAGATAAAGGTGACTGTGACAACCAATTTGAGAATTCTAGTGGTAGGAAGTTTGATGACAAGAACTTCCACTTTTGATACATTCGTGTAAGATTTGATAGAGAAGTCACCAAAAACTTGATGAAGGGTGCTCCCCTTAATACCACAAACACATAACAGAAACAGAGAAACAACAATAATTTGCAAGAACAGAAAATGGGCTTCTTATTATCTCCACCAGTGTGGAATTCCAAATTTTAGAATTACAATATGCAAAGCCACATGGGCATTCCCCTTGCAATATTCTATAGGACAAAGCCTTGAATCATTACCCAGATCTACCCAAAACTACTTTGAACTGCTTAAGACAACACTACGGGCCTTCTTTATATAGGCAATTTCCACCACCCGAGAAGGTTCCAAAAATTTAGCCCTCAGGGCCAATCAAACTTAGAATTATTTTATTTTACAATTTATTACATCAAAGTCGGCTCAAAATAAATTTTGAAACCCGAATAGAAATTTTGAAGGAAAATTATTTTCTGCCATTTCAGGTGATCCAACTTCTGAAGACCATAAGTCATCACCAGTTGCTCCAATTGACTATTATAACCCTAATTCAAAAAGGCCACGAAGTGCTCTACAGGCTTGACTTGCACAAGCACCCATCACCTAAATTCTTGACCTTATCCAAGACCTCTATAGACTTCAAAACTGAGTTCAAAGTTTCTGTACCCTGTTGCCAGTACCAAAAATCTTCAATATCTCCAAAGCTAGACTTGATCTGTCAATGAAACTTTATTGGCAGGCTGATACGACTGAGATGAACCTCCACATGTGAAATTAGAACATTTTGAGATTGTATGACCAACTTACTAAAAATAGCAAGTTTCCATAAATAGCAGCTCTACACAAGATAGCCCTTATTGAATGCAAAAACAAAAATATTTTTGGGTGATGCAAGATTGCTCTTACACCCAGGATGCTCTTGCATCAAAACTTTAGAAGCATAAGAACTTTGTCTTCTCAATTTGACATCAAGAATAAGTCTGAAACAAACTTCAACAGAGAACTGACAAGTATTGCTCTCATTCTAAGAAATACTTTTGAAGAGAAGACTAAGAGAATCCAAGACATCATTGGATTTCAATTGTTTTAGGCCCCCACATTTGATGCAATGCAACAAACTGCACCATCGGCTGAGAATCTGATCAAAGAACTCGGCTACAAAACTGTGGAGGACATGGAGAACATTATTGTCTCTCTAAAAGCAACACAGAAGAACCTTGAACACGTAACTGGTCAATGGGCGCTGTTTCTTCATTTAGCAAGGAATATCTATAAAGATATCTTCACAAAGCTACAAATGTAAAAACATAAGTGAAGCTAAACCTTTTGTCCAATGGAGGCAAAAAGGGGAAGATAGAAGAAGAAATGGGAAGAAGGCAGAGATCCGAGTAGAAAGGCAGAATGGTCATAAGGTCAAGGACATAATAGCTACATAACAAAAGAGCTAAAGCACTTGGACAAGGGAAGTTTGGAATAGGGGAAGTGTGCCACCAGAGGAAAGAAAGGAAAGAGAAGTCTACAGGACAAGGTATGAAATGTGATAAGTGAGTATGGTTTTTCCACCAATGACAAAGGGGAAGATTGTTAGCAATTTAAGTTGTCATCAGTGTAGATTAAGTTGCAAACACCATTCCCACCGGTAAAGGTTCACCGATAGTTCACTCACATTACTTTAAAGGCACCGGTAGACTAGAAACAGAGTGTATGCACTGGTAGACTAAACATAGGAGATTTTATGGTAGACCAAACTAAGTACATTGTACTGGTCTTATATTGCATACAGGGATGGATCAGGTGTAAGAGTAATGCTAGCAATTTAAGTTGTCATTAGTGTAAATTCAAAAACACCATACACTGGCAAACACTCATCATTCACTCACATTACTTAGAAGACACCAGTAGAGCAAAGATAGAATGTATGCACCGATAGTTGAAGCGAAGGAGATACACCGGTAGACCAATCTAAGAACACCATACCGGTCTCTCGGTGTATAAAGGGATAAACTGAGTGTAAGATATACTGATCTAACTGTCTAAAGATCTACACTAGATTTTGTGGAACAGTTTGAGTTAAAACCAGATAATACGGGACATCCACTGCTCTAACGTGGAGTTAAGATTTTTAATAGGAGTTAGATTTATTTCTACGGATGTTTTGCAAGGTAAACTCTAGATTAGAATGCATAGCTTTTTGCTAGTTGCATGATTTTTTTGGTGAGTTTACAGCCTAGCGGTTCTATGAGTTAAGGGTTTCATTACAGTGAACTCTTGTATAAATACAGGTCATAGGATACAAGATAATGTTGCTGATAATTGGTGAATGCACAGAGTAGAAGATCAGATACCTTATGAGAGAATTTCTATAGTCACAGAGGTGAAAGGCAATAGAGATCAATAGCTAGGCAAACCGGGAAAGATCAACAGGTATGATCTAATCAGACAATCAGTGTCATAGAAGATCATTGCTTTTGTAAAGTGTGGAAGCAAGTTAAAATCCCTATATTAGGGTGGACCTAATTGGTTCATTATAAAATCCCCTAACAGGGTAACATCTTTATTGGTGTTAAAATACCTCTAACCAGGTGACTCTTAACAGGGTTAAGATCTTAATCGATCTTTTGTAAAATCCCTTAACTGGGTAGCACCTTAACTAGTGCTTTGTAAGCTCCTAACAAGGTGCCTTCATTCAGAAGTAGTGAATTTGTGAGCTTTGTCTCATTGTGATTTTTTCCTTCTAACCGAGGGTTTCCACGTATATATCTTGTGTTGATCTGTGTACTTCTTTTACAGTTATGATTATTTGATTATCACTTTGGTTAGATTTAAAGAAGTGTTAAACAAGATAAAGAATAAGGGTAGAAAATAGTTCTTACTGATTCACCCCCCCTCTCAGTAACCGGTTGGTATTAACAAGTAATATTAGTCTAACTACATAAAGATCCATATTGGATTCTACGGAGAAGTTGAGGATAAAACCAAAATATGCAGAGCATCCACCATTTAGAACTGAAGTTAGCTTTCTAACAGGAGTTAGTTTTATTTCTATGTGGATGTTTCAAGGTAAACTCTAGATCAAAATGCAAAGCTTTATTGCTAGTTGCATGATGTAATGTTGAGTTTACAGCTTGGCAGTTCTATGAGTTAAGGGTTTCATTGACATGAAATCTTGTATAAATACAAGTCATAGGACACAAGAAAAAGTGTTGTTGATAATAGTTGAATATATAGAGAAAAAGAAAGATATCTTCTGAGAGAAGTGCTACAATCATAGAGGTGAAAGGTAGAAAGATCAATAGCTAGGTAAACTAAGAGAGATCAACATGTATGATCTAATCAAACAATCAATGTCAATTAAGATCATTTCTTTTATAAGGTGTGAAAGCATATTGAAATCCCTCAATCGAGGTGAACCCTAATCAGTTCTTTGTAAAAATCCTTTAACCAAGTAACATCTTTGTTGATGTTGAAAGTCCTCTAACCAGGCAACTCCTAACAGAGTTAAGATCTTAACTGATCTATCAAATCCCTTAACTGGGTAGCACCTTCACAAGTTCTTTGTAAGCTCCTAACAAGGCATCTTTATTTATGTAAAAGTGAAGTTGTGAGCTCTATCTCACTATGGTTTTTTCCTTCTAACTGAGGGTTTCCATGTATACATGATGTGTTGATCTGTGTATTTCTATTTATGCTTATGGATGATTGTTTACATTCTTCTTATCTTGAGAGAATCCTTTTATAAGCTTTAAATTGCAATAGAAATAGTGTTTATTGATTCACCCCCCCTCTCAGTAACCAGTTATGAACAACATATACATTGGTACGAGTAGCAAAGCTAGATAGCTATACAATAGGGTGAAAGATTATGAATATGTGAATTGGCCCCCATGGAGGCAAATACAATAGATTAATTTTTTTAAAACTTGCAAAAAAGTATGTGCTATAGATGACAAGATATAATAGCCCCCTCTTAGAATGGAATGTGTTGCACAAAGGGTGTAATGTCCCCATTTTTCACGAGCATTAGATTTTGAGGGATTAGCCTATTATTGTGTCCCTCATAGGCTAATTATTGTGGATAGAGGTTCTTCTGAGGTAGAGGCTTGGTTAATGGAGGTTGTTGTCTTCTCCAGAATTCTATATGTTCTAGTTTGGTCTTCATTTGGCTTAGATTGGACTTCGTTTGGGCTCAGTTTCATATACTTACTATTTGTAGTAAGTCTGAGATTGATAGAGATGGGCCCTTTCTATTTTTAGTGAAGCAGTCATACAGATAGAGGATGCACTAGTTGACTTCCTAGTTCAAATGACTCGTCAAAATAATGAGTATTTAATGAGATATTTATATTTTAATAGCCTTTAATGATGTTTAATTATTTAAGTTACATTATAAAGTTATATATTGACTTTATAATAAAGTGAGGGCCATGTTGAGGGTAATGAGAAATTAATATTCATTGATTTAAAGAATGCTTTATTAATGATATATTATAAAGTCAACTCATTATTATAAAAGCAATTATCAAAATCATTAAAGAGCCCTGCTAATAAAGATTCACGGGGAAATATTATAAAAGAGCCTTGTAGAGAAATTAAAAGGCATTCTTGTTGCATTAGGTTTTGACTTAGTTGTTGATTCAGATTCGGGTTTGAGAATCTGATTCGTGGATTCGTGAAAATATTTTTTTCCTGTTTTGGATTTGTGAGTATATATATATATGCATTATATATCCAAAAATATAAGAGAAATATACATAATTATAAAACTAAATCATTTCATACTATGAATCTATGATGGTTGATCATTGATCAATGCCAAATGTCAAAGATAAACATTAAAAATTCAAATAGCATACTTGATCATTGATCTATGATTCTATGTTGACGATTCTAAAGAAAATCAGCACATTGAATTACTGAATTACAAAATGACAATTCAAAATATTGTTCATTAAATTTTGAGAAATGATTCAATGTTCAATGGTTCATCAATCATGAAAGACTAAAGTTTTCATTTCATCAAAGTTTCAAACATCAAATGGATTATCAAAAAAATCCTGATGAATGGGGTCTCTAGTAGCTGCAAGTGGTTGATCAAAATCATCATTAATGGAACCCAAATAGGTTCCACTACCACTAGAGGGTATTGTCTCATCATCGTCATCATCTTTCACATCAGCCAAAGTGGCTCTAGCAAGATCCCGAATGGTCATATCTAGGTCAACAAACTCGGGTGCTACATCCCAAAGCTTCTCTGGCCCCTTCTTGTAATTTGGATCCTTCCATGATAGGAGATGCAAGTTGTTGTGAATATACACCAAATCTTCTATTTTTTTTGCAACCAACTAGTTACGCTTGACTGAGTGGATAAAGGATTAAGTACTCCAATTCCACTCAGCAGCAGAAGAGCTCACAACCTAGAGAGAAAACCAACAAAATTAAAAAAATACAAGATAAATTCAAGAGTGTTAAGTATTAAATTCTACAATGCAAGTGACAAAAAAAAAGAAAAAAAAAGTTAAAACTTAAAAACTTGTGATAGAATCTCAATCGCAAGAGGTTGGAGGTATATATAATCTTGCCCATGAAGGTACCACCATGTAATAGCATCCATTTTGCTTTGGTCATTGATAGCAGTA
The DNA here is from genome assembly GCA_027943335.1 of Chamaecyparis obtusa. Classification (NCBI taxonomy): domain Eukaryota; kingdom Viridiplantae; phylum Streptophyta; class Pinopsida; order Cupressales; family Cupressaceae; genus Chamaecyparis; species Chamaecyparis obtusa. Next base: position 380,886 of record BSBK01006274.1, read on the forward strand.
GGGTGGAGATCTCTTCCTGAGATAAATGATCCAAATTCTCTCCTAACACTTACCCCAATATCTGGATCATAGAAGATTTTATCAAATGCCCTATTATACCCATTGGCAACCTCAACATCTCTATATGGTGCCACTCTATCTGGAATAACAAGTACTTCTACGCTATAGTACCTAGGAGAAAGAGCATATGCTAGGAGGTGGAAAGGTGTGGTCATCTTGTTCCAACGATGAAGAACCATTGCTTCCACCTTTTTGTATAAGGTGTCCTTAGGATCATTCTCTCTCCTATGTATGACCTGGGATATCAAATGATGTTCATGTAAGTTATCTTGAAGTAAGTTATCATTATGTCAATTTTGAATTTAAATAACTGTCATCAAACAAAGATAAAGGAATGTATTCAATTTATAGCTTACCATTTTTATATTCTCCAACATTGTGTCCATGCTATCATAGATATCCCCCAAGCATGGTTCATCAGTGTCGACAAATCGAAGCATAGACATGATGGGATCAGTGAATTCCAACACATACTCCACACAAGCCCACCAATCATCATCTAATATCAATGCCTTCACCTTTTGGGCCCTCACTATATTGGACTGCTTCCAGATGCTCCATTGGTTACTAATAACCATTTGTGATAAGGCCTCCTTCACCTTGACAAGACGTCTCAACACAATTGTGTGAAAGGAAAAACGGGTTTCAGCTACCTAAGACATGTTAGTAGAAAGTTAAAACATGGCATAAAAATTATAAAATGATAAATGAAACTAAATAAATTATAAATTAAATTTTAAAATTTACCTTCAACAATTACAATCTTGAGTAAGTTCTAAAAATTACTTGTGACATATGGTGATTTGTCACAAACATTTGAATCTCCTCACCCTCCTCATACACTTGTGTCACCCATTCTATTTCGGTGCCAATTGCCTTCATCACTAGATTGAGAGAATAGATAGTGCACGGTGTCCAAAAGATGTGATCATATCTAGCCTCTACCAAAGCACCTACAGCCTTGCAAACTTTTGCATTGTCCGTAATTACTTGGACAACATTTTCATGACCCACGGACTCTATGGAATCAATGAGAATCTAGGCAATGAACTCTATATTTTTTACTTCACCTTCACAGTCAACCACCTTCAAAAACATCGACCCCTTGGGGGATACAACAATTACATTAATTAAAGGATGGTTTTTACAATCTTTCCATCCGTCTAAAACAATAGACACCCGTTTGAACCCAAGAGTCTCTTATTGGTTTTAGTTGGGTCTCTAAATTTTTTCTCTCACTTTGTAATATGGTGGTGTGCAACTTTTCATATCCAAGGCCATGGTAACCAGAAGCTACTTCATTTATTCCTTCACACACCTCCCTAAAATAAGGTGATCTCACAAAGTTGAATGGAACACCATTTGCAAAGAGGCAACGTCCAACTTTGAGATCAGCAATATCTCTTAACTCATTTTGAAATGCCCTATCTTATGGGCCTCTCTTACAGGGGGTGTTGTGTGGTTGTTCTACATCTTCATCCCTAGAAGGCATAAGCAAGAATGGATGTGATCTAGAGCCTAGTTGAGTGGGTGGCAGCATTGTTTTCTATTTCCCGGTATAAGCACCTTGTTTCCCTTTTGCAACTATTATGTCAGCTTCTTCTTGTTCTTTTACCAAAGCTGCTATTTGTGCAACTGACAATCCCTTCTTATCTCCCCCCTCACACATGTTAATCCCTTGACCCCCAAGGCCTAAAAGATGAAATTTTACTTGGGAGTAGGAGCTTCTATATTGTGTTTTGCAAAAATTACATATCCATACATACTCCCCACCTCTAGTACATTGAGTATCCTTAATTGAGTGACATCCAAGGGTATTGGGATGCCAGTTCTAGGGTAGAGTCAAGGATTTATTAAAAATCTTTTTTTTTTGTTTACAAAATTTGTGTTTGTCGAGGTCTGTGCAGAAGAATTAGTCCATGTGACTTCCGTTGGGAAGATTGTCTAGGCAACTCAACCTAGTTCTATACAAGACCTTTCTAGTGTACTGTCTAGGCAAATCAAAATATTTTTGTACAAGACCTTCCCAATTTATTAAACTAGTTTAGTGTTCATCCAATGGGCTAGGAGTTATGACCCTAAAATATGGGTCAATGAGTTTTGACTCAAAAACTACACACTTCAATCCTGATAACAATATCACAATTTTGATCCTACCAAGTTGGAATACCATTATTAAGAAAATTCCATATTAACTTTTGATTTTGTAATTATTTGTTCTCATTAAGATATCCATTTTAGCTTCCGTAGAGGACATGGCAATTATGTTGATGTTTGGTGTGATTTACTATTTTTAGTAAGTTTTTTTTTACATTGTGTAATTGATTCAATTTTATATAGTGGCTGAATTTGAAGCATTCAGATAGATTACAAGGCATGCATCTTTTCCATAGAGTTTGCCAAGTTTGTATGGTTTATCATTTTTAACTAAGCTATCTTGGTCAACTTCAGTAATTGTCAAACTATATTCTCTTGCTTTGACAAGTGCTGTTTATAATAGACTAAGTCCCTCACTGTTGCATTGTACTCCAAAATTCCCCCATAAATCGGATCGGTAATAATAATGTTATACACTAAGTGTGATTAAAATTGTTGGTTATAATAATAATATTGTCAACTAACTCTGGTTCAATTGTTAGTTATAATAACAATATTGTTAACTAAATCTATATTTCAATTGCTGGTTATAATAATAATGTTGTCAACTAGCTATGATTTTTAAAAATAGCATTGTCCATATAAGTCAAAAAAGTTTGGATAAAGGCCAATCATATATGAACTTAGCATGACTGCTATTGAAGAAAAGATGTAATTACCAAACTCAAAGACATCTATGACCATAGAATTTTTCCTAAGATACAGGATGTGTAACTTGGTGCGCACCAGATGTGGATGCACTCCGGTCATAGTTCAGATGTGCATTTTGGGTGTGCTCTAGGTGTGCATAGTGTATGCACTTTGGATGTGCACCACTGGTTGTGCATCCATGCACAACTCAGGGAAAGTGACTTAAAAAACCCATTAAAAAGTGTTTTATTTTTTTTACCTTTTTTGTTGAAAACTCTAAAATGACCTTTTATGAGGCCATTCAACCAAAAAAATATCATTTTGTTTACTCTTTTTCTCTCAACTCATTTTTGTCTCAATTTTTGCATTTTGAAGGGTAGGTGGTTTTCTTTGGAGGGGATCCTTCGTGGACCTAAAATGACTATTTGTGAGGCCATAAAATGATGTGCGGTATGGAGTTTGAATGTGTGTTTCCCCTTGGCCTCATGGGGCATGTTGCCTCTAGATCTTCCATAAGGGTTGCTTCCACCAGATCCTTGCAAGGGGCACTACCCCTTGACCCTTTTTGGGGTGTTGTCCCCAAATCCCCGTTTGATTTTTGCAGTACACTACAACTTTGAGTTTGCACAGTATGTGTATTTGATGATGTTATTGTTTCTTTAACATTTATTCAATTTGCATCTAATATTTATCTTTGGCCTTTGGCATTGATCAATTAATGAAGTATCATACTGTCAAATGATTTAGTTTTACAAATCTGTATATATATATATATATTTTTTGTATACACACACACATACCTGAACCTGAACCTACCCAAAGCCCCAAAAATTTTTGTACATATCCACATACTGGGTTCTCATACACGAATCTAGACCCGTACCTACAACTTAGAAATTTTCTATTTTGTGTTCCTAGTATTTTATCATTCCAATTTATCTTTTCATTTTGGTTTTCTTCATCCTTCATTTGTTGATTCTATCAAGGTCATTCTTCATTCTTCTATAAAGGGTGCTTGAAAACATGCCTTTAGCTTGTTGCATGGAGGGAGAACTATTGGGGAAGAAATTCATCCTTAAGTTGATCAGTGTAAAAGATAATGAAGAGTGTAACATTCAAATACTTGTTAAATGTTAGATACTGTATCTAAACAAAAGAGGTTGATCGAAGTATGGTTTAGCAAATCCAAATGGATCCTACCCTTTTGAGAAGCTTGTTCAATAAATGCTACAAATGTTTGATTCCTTGATCAATTTCCTCCTCTTAAAAAGTTAAATATGACAAGTTTATTTGAATGTTTGGTTACTCCATTAATCATTACTTATAGCTAATCACATGTAGTACTTGATGCTTGAATATTGCCACAACTTGAAGTGGTTTGAATTTTGAGAATTTTGTTCATTCACCCTATTTAGAGTGCTCTTGAACATTTATTTTAGATTCTCTGTGAAACATTGTACTATCTCTAGCCATTATGATCCTAAAATTATAACAGTGAAATTACAGGCACATGTAATATATAATTTGTAGCTTTCCATGTTTTCAGCTGCATGTTGTGATATTCTTTCTACATTAATTAGACACCATGTTTTTTAATCTCTATGATGTTGAAACTGATATTTTGGTCAGATGGATTCATTTAACCTCTAAAACACTGACTTATGGATTTGGTTGTGGGTGCATGATGGGAACATAACTCTGGGACCATAGATTTAGTTTTACAGTGTGCCTATTAGTGTCTAATGACAAGGTGCATGCAGGTTCATCCAAATATGGCATATGATCTAATATTTCTATCTTGATAAAACTTCATTGAATTATATATTTATATTTGTAATTTTATATTAATATTGGGATTATAGTTGTCCTTTTATTTCATACCCACCATTTTTGATGACATTAAACTGATTTTCTTCCATTGGGTTCAATCTTGTTCTTTTCCCTTCAATTATTGTTATGATGAATTGTGTTAGAGATGGTTGTTTCAAGGCTTAAGCAGTATATGACAGATAACTTAAGTAATAATATAGTATTTACTATGTTCTATAATCTGTTTTGTGGACTTGTATGTATGCTTTGATATAACATTCTTGCCCCAATATAATGGCTGTTTAAAAGTTCCATAAATTCCATTTCCTCCACCTTATTGCTGTTATTTTCTTGACATTGCAAAGCCATGCAAGATTATTTAATCTTTGTGTTGTGCTCTTGATTACTATGAACATAAGTTTGATTATTATAATGCTTTTTTGCATATATTACTAGAAATGTTGCTCTTTGTGTTTGTAGGGAATGGAAGGATATTGTTTCTTTTTCATGTTTTATGATTTACTAGAGCAGAAAAACATGTGTTTAAACTTTAAAAGCATAACTTATACAAGTCTTATATTCAATGTTGTAGTATGGTCTTCTAATTCAAACTTGGTTCTGGTTTAGTTCTGAACATCTTAGAGACTGGCCACTTTTAATGTGCGGGTAATCATTATTAACTTATATTATTCTTTATCCTACAAAGGGGGTGGTATAATGTAGTGAATGTATTAGAGTCTGGGTATCATACATCAATAATATAATGCCACATATTGATTTTCGCAGGATTACACTTCCACTGTTCCCATTTTGTGTGTTTCTAGTTGAGAAGGCAGGTGTGCATACTCATATCTTTGAATGGGTAAGGAGAATAAAGCAACTATAATTAATGATGTTGCATTTTTTGGGATCTATTATCACCTTAAATATTGTGTTGGTTGTTTTTTACTTGTAGACTAATTGGTGTTTAAACTTATACATCTTGGTTGTTCTAGAAGTTATTTGTACTTACAAATGTATAAGGCTTATATCCAATTAAAAATGTGTAGTGCTTATACTTAGTGTATGTTGATAAGCAGTAATCTTGGATCAGTTATAACATCGATTAAAATTATTTAAGATTCTTAATTTGAATGAATTTCAGGGTAAGGGGGGAGATAGGGGGGCATTTGTGTAGGTGATCTTCACTAGACATAAGTAGAAGGCTCCATAAGAGATATAAAACAAACATCATGGCATTCAAATTAACAAGGTTATCAAGAGAACCACCTCATCCCAAGTACATTTTTTGCATGTTTTGCGTGCTCTATCCATGGATTAACATAGATTAAGTTCTAATAGTACCCAAAGGGTCTTGAAATTAACCCAGGAATTAAGATAAAGTAGTTTTGCTATCATATTAATTATATTACACAGAGAAGTAGTAGTTTCCAAAGGTATATATCTTTATATTTTACATGGTCATATAAAAATAAATACATTTTGATACCAAGAAATTTGCACACAATAAATATGCTTACTTTGAGACAAGCATTGTAGATTATAACTTCTTAAATTGAATTTCATATATTAGTCTTCCTTAAAATATCACACTTAAAGATCATCTTTGAGCACAAAACAAACAATTTGATGTCTAAGAGAATGTTTCTACATGAACCTAGACCGTGGGAATGTAACTCAAAAGTTCAAATATGCAAAGAGTGAAAGGAAATAGGGTTAACCTTACACCATCTTTAATTTCCACTTAAGGCCATGATATATGCAAAGGTAATATAAGGAGCTAGAAACTTGTAATTGCAAGTGATAAATTCAAGAAATTCCTTGAAGCAAGGAATAATATATATTATACCTTGTCTATAACATAAAAGTAGAGAAGGGAATTATAGGAAGGTCCTTGGAGGGGCCAAAGTAGGTTAATAGGGTGGCACTTTAATAGTAGATTAACTTCGCTTGCAATTTATTGAATTATTCAATTGCTTATTCTTTGGAAGGAGAATATGCTTGGGAGTTACCTAAGTGATGGTCAAACCTTCAATTTTTGCAATACATGACAAGCACAAAGAATATTCTACAACTATGATGTTAGACTAAAATTTTCTTTTCATTTCTTCATGATATTAGCATCTGACTTGCCTTCAAATTTTTGTTGTAGAAGAAAACCATTGCTCAAAAGTAAGTAGGTTGGAGACCCACCCACTTTCTATTTAAGGCAATTTTCTATTTTCGTTGACTAGTCACTAGATAATTGCTTCTGCCTTTGGATACCCAAAATGGCTTGGTGGTTGGATGTGTAAGGAACCTCGTTAAATAGCTTGCAAGATTATCCATGGTCTATACTCAATGTTTTTGAGCTTATGATCATTTATTTGAACATCTACCTGCATAGGTGTAGCCAACTGTCTCCTACCTTAATATTTAGCTTCTACTTGAGAAATATGTATCCCACATTCCTGTGGCAATGTGATGAGTTCCCCACAACCAATTGCTCTCTTTATTCCTTTTGTCATTATAACAAGTGCATTTGGTAGAGAAACAAGTTTTTTTGTGGGTACAATGCATCACAAGTTTTGAAAGTAAAATGTCATATGAATATGTTTCTCCTTTTCAATAAAAGTGTTGAATGTTACATAAATAGTTGCTCTTTTAATACATGTAAATATGTTCTCTCTTGTAAAAGTAGAGTGTTTTATTTGACAACCCATGCTTTTCTTTAGGGACTGCTTACCATAATGAGCTTACAGAATCACAATTAAATGCTATACTATTGCAATTAAAATGAGTTTATCTTCATTTTTCCGAATGCAGTTTCTCCATATTTCAAGGGAGGATAATATCAAGGTATTCTTTTTTTCACTTTTAGATACAATCAGCAAGTTAGAGATAGTTTATAATCATTGAAGATGATTTAAAGAACTCCATCTTGCACCTTGTTATTAGTGTGGGTTGGAGTTTGTACTCTTTTATCAACGGTTATGATGGACAAATCTCATATGGTGAGCTTCATGATATCTTATTTTGTTTATGGGCATTGATAGTAGGGAGTTATTACCTTGGTAGTCGGCATATGTGCACTTGGCCATAAATGCCTTGCAGTGGAATATATTTATGGATTAATGCCAGTAATGCCATCACTACTATTAGTATTATCACAAAATCATTCTCTTGTTTGATAGATTCTAAAAAACTAAGCATAGCAGTGCATATTGTTCAACTTCTCATATTATGTCCCATTTTTTTGGTTGCTCGTTTACTTTTTTTTGGAGGCAAGTTGAGGCGCAACACCCTAGATATGTTTACCAATGTTGGAAGAAATACACTTCAAAGAAAATTTTGGATTGGATATTGTATCAACATCTCGACAAGAGAGAGACATCATAGGAGTGTATAACTAGACTTCCCTAATGGCGTATTGTTGTTAAGAAATTAATACATAATGGAAAATGAATGAACCAATCTAGGGGGTGGTATGCTCTTAATTTTATTGTATTTATGAGTATTAGGTTTTGAAAGAAATTTGAGCATGTCATAATTTATTTTAGTCCAAAAGACTGAGATATCATTGACTGATTTGAACCAATAATTTTCCAATATTTTCCTTGAGTGATGTTGTCAAAGAGGCTTGCTTGATACTTTAAAATGTTTAGTTTCAGGGATGCAGGGGAAGTGGATTGACTTGATGTTTGAAAATAATTAACTAAATGATAATAACTATATCCTTTGAAACCTTTATACTAAGACAAAAGGCATTCCTTATTCAGTTAATAGAATAACAAGAGCAAGTATTTCTCTGTCCCTCTGAAATCATAGCAGCACTTGGAAAGGTATGGTAGCAACTACAATCTCCTCTAACTCTGCACTTTACCAAATATGCATTGTTGGCCACAGTTCATCTCAATCTCCTCGAATGGTTTTGTTCACAATTAGAACCTTTATATGCTTATGGATCCCTTGCTATAGGAATTATGAGTGCAAATGTTTGTTCCTTAGTATGAGTTCAGTCAACACCAAAGAATCAAAAAATGCCGACCCTTCCATCACCTGTGCCACAATCTGACTATAGCAGTGATTGCATAAGGAGATACACTCAGCTGGCCATGAAGCATCTCTGCACTATTTTTTTTGGTTCAAGAACAATCTATAAAGGCCCTTGGCTGCCACATACAACAACACAAGCAAAGTTACCTGCCAATTCTGAGTATCTTTTGCCAATAAGTTACCTGCTAATGTTAGAGCAATCCACAACCATATTCTATTCTATTATGCTCGTTGAGATGAGATTCAATGCTACAAATATCAAACCACCAATACAAATTTTGCACAAACATTATAAATATTTATCGCAAAATATTAGAGTGATAGAATAATCAGCCTCCTCCCATTGATGACAAGAATGAAGTCACAATATGGTAGTAGACACCAAGCAAATGCCCAATATTCTGCATGACAAAGGGACTCTTTATGCCTTGGTAGGGTTTTCTTCAAGGGCTTAAGCTAGCGAATTGCACACAATAGGAATATCCAGCACATGCAAAGCCAAAATATCATGTTTGTTGAATCTACACTAAGCATGCACTATTACCTTAAAATATGCATGTCGACCCCTCAATAGGAGCTCATAGCATAGGAATGTTCATGCCAATATTGAGATATGACAAAGAAAGATCTTCCCCCAATACTATTGCCATATTGATAAAGAAATCACAATTTTATCTTCCAGATAATTAATTAAGGCCGATACAAATATATATCTTTGACTTTTTAGTTTCTAATGCTAGAAACATGAATATTTGATGTCATCCCTTACTAAGGGTTATAACCTTTTATTTGTGGATGTTGGGTCCAACACAAAATACTACGCCCAATATTCTTAATTAACAGTTGACTTAATATACTGCCCAACCATTTTAAATCCATTACGTAATATCGCACTACCAAAATATTTATCTACCAACTATATAAATTGTAATCTAGCCCATGATGATATATTGAGTCGATGCATAGTATTTTCCTTCATTTGCACATAAACTCTCAATAAAAATATTAGAAATAACATTCCACAAATCACAACATATAAAGTGTATAGTATATATCAAAATATCCAAAGATAACATGAACAACAGAGACCAGTGACAATAATATCATAATTAACACCGATTGGATAAGTCACAACCCTTAATCATTTCTCCTCTTTGAGAGAGTCACAACCTTTCATATTTACCACTCTTTGAAAGAGTCACAATCATCCATCATTGCCACTCTTTGAGAGTTATAGCCTTTCATAAATACCACCTTTTGGAAGAGTCACAACCCTTTATCATTTCTCCTCTTTGAGAGAGTCACAACTTTTCATAATTACCTCTATTTGAAAGAGTCAAAACCCTTGATCATTTCTGCCTCTAAGAGAGTCACAACCGGTCATAATTACCACCCTTTGGAAGAGTCACAACCCTTCATCAATTTTAATCTTTCTTGATTCATATCTTCAATTCTTTCGTGATATTTTGTCAAACACTTGTCATGCAAGTCACAATATACTAATTTCTAAAATAAACGCTTTTGTATGTTGGTCTCTATTCATGGAAATTTTTATTTGTTTTGTATGTTTGCAAGTTCTTATCCAATCAATAGAGTTCGTTGATGTTTACTTTTATATTGCTTTCAAGATAGGAGAACAAGTATAGAACATGATACATTGCAACATAATAGAGAAGCTTCTCCAACATGATTTTCACCACCTATCTCGCTAACTTCCCTATCTTGTTTTCATGTATGCTGTTGTTGGATACTTAAATTATCGATTGTAGTTAATAGCTGTTGTTGGGACTGCATGAATGTTTGCATCATTTATTGTTGTTGTTGGGCCAAATGTGCCTGAAACATCCTGGATGCTTATCCATTTCCTCTTTCATTTCTATGCTCTTCCATGTTTAAGGGGATTTTTTCTTCTACTACCTGTTGCTATCCTGCTCCGTGTCTAATTTATAATGGCTTCATTGCTGACAGGAAATGTGGTTCTGATAGCATTGTAAAGTTCCAGCTGATTTTGATCTGATTTTTTTTTGTTTACTATGTTGACATTTCATCAAACACTTGTCATGCAAGTTGATGGGCTCCTAAATAACCATCTTTTTCACTACTTTTTATCCTCTTTCTAAGGACAAGTTAATTGCACATAGACATGCATTTATGGTTTTAAGCATATGAACTTATGGTTTCTATGTATATCTTATATATGTGTGTGTGAACATAAGATGGAAATATGGATACTTGTAAAGACATAATATCTACTTAATTTCATGGACAAGAATGGTGAATATAATAGTTATACGTGTTAATGGATGTTTTCTCTCCTAAGCTATGTTTTGGGTAGTTACCTCTTGTAGCCATAGGATTTGCAAGAGTGATAATTAAGACTTACACCTTTTCCTAATATTGATGATGTGGATATATATGTATATGGTTGGCTATGTGCACATTGATTGTTTTGTAGGAGTTGAATATGGATATTCAAGGACCAACATATTGGTGTGAGAGTCATCGAAACCAACCATAGTTTCTAGAATCTTCGCAAGCAAATCAATACTTTCTGTTGCATGCAGCACGTAGATTTAGTGTGCTCTATATTCTGGGATTATTCATGGTCAATAATGTTTTTGTTGTGAAAATTTATGAGTTGTAACTGATCCTCATTATGAAGTGATCATAGATTTAGGAGTTAGTGGTAGTTTCCTTTTAAATAATCGACTATTGTGACTCTTTTGGAGTTAGTCAAACAAACTGGTTTTTAATATAGAACTCTTGCATACTTTTTCAATCAAGTGTAATTGTTTTATGGATGAATAGAATGTTCAATTCAAGTTTACAACTTTCATCTTGATTGTACTTCTCATTCACTCATTCAAGGGGGCCCACTTGATGAGTGAATTGTTTTGTTAGTATAGAGTTCATTTTCCTATTCATTTTTATGTTTTAAAACTCTGTTGTTCTTACAGCTACTAATACCAGAATCAGTAGCCTATTCCTATAACACAATCAGTTGGAGTAGTTCCTAACTGTGATTTCCTACTTTGATTATAATACATTTTCTTACCAGTTTTAGTTTAGTTTTCTTGAAGCATAAGCATTTGAATTCCTTAGATAGGCTTAGAAGAGGAGGTTTGAAGCATATACTTTGTAGATACCATTCCAAGTTTACATCCCTGGTCAATAATTAAATGAGACCAAATGATGCATTTAGGAACCATTTAGGGTGTCCAATCCTAAAATAGGTAGTCCATTGCTCTAGGTTTCTGATACTATTGTTTGGCTAAGCATTTTTGGCACCACTGCCAGGGATGGTGTTAATTCAAACTAATCCTTGTAGTTGCAGTCTTGGTTTTAATCTAGTACTTAAGTAAGAATTTTTATGCATAGAAGGAGAGATCACCTTGGGAGATTTCTTCCCCATAACTACCAAGAAGAGCCATTGGATTTATTTAATCCTCAAGTTGAAGAACCACAAAGTGAGAATGAAGAAGAAGAACCCTTTGAAAATCCATTTTCCGATGCTCAGGAACACATATCCTCTTCATCATCTAAAGAATCACTACATTTAAACGACCTATTTGTTGAACCTAAATATCAAGATAATCTGCTAGCTCTTGTTGTATATCAGCCACCACCACAAGGTCCTCCTCCCAGAATGGCTGCTCAGGTTCCCTTTCCTTTTCCTATACCTCAACAGCAAGGCAACCAAAGTTTGAAAAATATACCTACTGCTACACTTCCCAAATTTTATGGCCTCCTTACAGAGGACCCCGAGACCTTCCTCTTTGAATTTGATATTCTTTTCTAGATTTATGACTACACGATTGATGCCCACAAGCTGAAGTTGTTCCCATCAACTCTAAAAGAAGCTTCTTTGAGATGGTTCATGGGGTTAGCTACCAATGCTATAGCAGATTGGGATGCCATGTGCACAATGTTTCTTATGAAGTACAAAGAGTACTGTAGAGGTCAAGATTTGAAAGGTGATGACATTTTTAAAATGTCTCAGAAGGAGGATGAAACACTAGAGGATTATGTATCCAAATTTATGTTCAACCTCCAGCGTAATACACATCACCAGCTAAATGAGACATCTCAGAAACACCTCTTCCTAAAAGGTGTGAATGATGGAAGTATTGAGGCTCTAGACCTAATGGCAGGAGGAGATATCACACAAAAAGCTTGGGTTGACATAAAGAATATATGTCAAAATTATTCAAGGGCCACTTTGAAGAAGGGTAGGGGACTTAGAGACCTACCATATAAGTCCAATGGTGATTCAAGAGTATCCAAAGTGGAGATGTCTATTTTTCTATCTGACTTCAAGAAAGACATCATTAATGATGTTGCCACTCAGCTAGATAGTATGCAAGCAAGGAGGAAGAAGGAAGAGGAAAATGTTGTGCTTGCTGAGTTCTACTCTCATTGTAGAGAGAAGAAGAGAAACTACAAATGTAATATGGTTGCATCTGTGGACGTTAACCCAAAGCTCACTGAATTCAAAGTCATAGATGAGGAGAATGGAGAATTTTTCTACGTTGCTCAAAGGCATCCATGGGCTTAGAGACAAGGTATGCCTCCAGACCTACTGAATAATTTTGGTTATAATAATAATAACTATTGGCCAAACCAAAATCCCCAAAATTCTTCTCCTAAGGGTCAAAATTGGAATCAACAACCATACTATAACTAAGCCTATCTACAACAACCACCATTTAACCCATACCAATATTAGTATAACTCTTATCAGTAGCCATAGTAGAATAGCCAATGGCTACCTCATGGTAACTGGCAACCACAACCTGAGTGGGGACCCAATCAACCTAATTAGCAACAAGCACTAATACCTCCACCTCAGCATCAAGCTATTATGCCACTGCCTCCTATAGAAAATAACAATCCTCAAAAGCCAACTCAACTTCCAGCTCAGCCCACTCCAAATCCTAATAATAAGCAACAAGCTTATTCTTGCACGTAAATGATATCCATCTTAGATCAGGAACTACATTGCCTGCACCCAAGGAGCCAATAATAACTGAAGTTGTTGATGCTGAGGACATACCCATGAATCAACCTGTTGATGTTCCACATGTTCCTAAAACTGCACCAGTGCCTAAGAAACCTCCTTATCTGCAAAGATTGTCTCAAGTTGTTCCTCCAAAAGAAACTCCTATAGCCATTGATTTGATTGATCAGCTCAAGCAAATGACAGTGTAGATTCCCTTGTTAGATGCACTTAAAGAAATTATAGTCTATACTAAAGTAATTAAAGAAGCCTGTATCAAACATCCTGGAAAGAAAAAGAAAGACCCTGATACTATCCACATTTTAGGCCAGCTCTCTGATCTCATGCTAAGAAAAGTTTTCATGCCCAAGTATTAAGATCCAAGAAGTCCAGTGGTAACCATATTCATTAATGGTACCCAAATTTAGAATGTTCTCATTGACTTGGGAGCATCAATTAATGTTATGACTAGGGAAGTTCTACTGAAACTTAGTATCATTGGTTTATGGGACACACCAATAATATTGTAGTTAGCTAATAATTCCATAGTCAATCTCGATGGTATGGTTGAGGATATTGTTGTTACTTTGGATTCCTTAGATTACCCTTCTGATTTTATAGTCTTGTCACCCAAAGCCACCCTCTGGGGATATCCATTAATCCTAGGAAGGCCTTGGTTAGCCACGGCTGATGCTTGCATTGCATGTTGTTTAGGGAAGATGACCATATCAGATGGAATAAATACCAAGAAGTTAACTCTGTATTCTCCTGCAAAACCCCAAAGTGAACTTGATCAAATTGTCTGGCCCGACTTAGGAGATGCTTCCCTTGAAGTAAGTTCTATGCAAAAACTAATGGTCATTGATAGAAATCCATTCATGGTATCACAAGAAGAAGATGATAAACTCACAGCAATCCTTACCAATCAATATGGTTCTGAGGAATCATCTTGTGATGATCCAAACTATTCCCTTCAAACAATACTACCCAAGCAACCTACATCTCAACTTCTTGCAATAGCTGATTATCTCCACACCTTGCTACCCCATGAGATAAAGTCTCCATCCATAGCAGAAATTTAGATGTTAGAAGTAGTTAAGAGAGTTGAAATTGCTTCAGGAAAGGAGTTGAATGTTAATAAAAACCTCACTGAATTCTAGATGTCTAGTCTTCTCAAGCTTTTATAGGATAGTCAGCAAGCCTTTGCATGGGATTACACTGACATGAAAGGCTTAGATCCTAAACTATGTACTCACAGAATATATATAAGCCCATAATACAAGCCAGTGAGACAAGCTCAAAGAAGAATTAACCCTGCTTTAAGAGATATAGTTAAGACTGAGTTACAGAAGCTTCTTAGTGTGTGTTTCATTTATCCTATTTTTGATAGCCAGTGGGTTTCTCCTCTTGTAATTGTTCCCAAGAAAGGAGGAAAGTGGAGAGTTTGTGTTGACTATAGAGAACTTAACAAAGCCACTAAGAAGGATCACTTTCCACTGCCTTTCATTGACCAAGTACTTGATAATCTTGTGGGTAAAAAGTACTTTTCATTTCTAGATGGCTTTAGTGGGTATAATCAGATACAAATATCACCAGAAGATCAAGACAAGACAATGTTTACATGTCCTTGGGGAACCTTTTCTTATTCAATCTTGCCATTTGGATTATGTAATGCTCCTGCTACTTTCCAGAGAGCAGTGCTAGGTATTTTTTTTGATATAGCTGCTGATTGTGTTGAAATCTATATGGACAAATTTACAACTCATGGAACCACATTTGAAGAAGCACAAGATAACTTGGAAAAGGTTCTTAAGAGATGTCAAGATTATAATCTCTCTCTTAATAGTGAGAAGTGCTACATGATGATGGAGGAAGGAGTAGTCCTAGGACACTACCTTTCATCTTTTGGAATTCAAGTTGACCTTGCAAAAATTGTAGTTATCAACACACTCCCCACACCACTTAAGCAGAAGGATGCTAGAAGTTTCCTTGGCCATTCTGGTTACTATAGAAGGTTCATAAAAGACTTTAGCCAACTTGCAACACCATTATATAATTTGTTGAAGAAAGAAGCTGAATTTGCATGGACAGAGGAATGTGAAGCATCATTCCGAAAGTTGAAAGATGTGCTAACATCAACACCTATTCTCAGAGGACCTGATTGGAAGCTTCCATTCCATATCTACACAGATGCATTTGACTATGCTATTGGAGCAGTTCTGGGACAAAAGGAAGGTATTATTGAACATGCAATTTACTACATTAGTAAAAATTTGCAAGGAGCTGAATTGAATTATACTGTTACTGAAAAAGAGTTGTTAGCAGTTGTTTATGCACTAAATAAATTTAGGCACTACATTACAAGCTATGAAGTATTTGTTTATACTGATCATTCCGCTATCAAGTACTTAATGAATAAACCTTCCATTAGTGGTAGACTAGCACGATGGTTACTCCTGATGCAGGAGTTTGATGTAAAGATCATAGACAAACCAGGCAAGGCTAATGTAGTGGCCAATTTCTTATCATGACTACAAGTGCCAAATGATCCTACAACAATTGATGATAGTTTCCCTGATGAGCACTTGTTTTCTATTGATTCTTTTAATCCATGGTATGCAGACTTAGCCAACTATCTTTCTATAGGGAGAATTCCACCTCACTTTTCTCCTAAACAACATCATCTGTTAGTTGAAAAGAGCTTTAACTTCTCTTGGATTTTAGGTTTCATGTTTTATATAGGACTAGACCAGGTCACAATGAGATGTGTTCAAGAAGATGAAACTTATGACATCCTTCAAGCATGCCATGATGAACCATACAAAGGACACTTTTCTGCAAAGAGGACAACCTACAAGATCTTGACAACTAGGTATTACTGGCTTACATTGCATAAGGATGCAACAAAACATACTCGGCACTGTGACAGATGCCAATGTATGGGATGACCTACAAAGATTGATGAAATGCCCCTGCATCCACAAGTAGTTGTCACACCCTTTGACAAATTGGGTATTGACTTTGTTGGACCTATTGAGCCCTCTTCTCATGGGAAGTCTTACATCTTAGTATGTATTGATTATGCAACAAAATGGGTTGAAGCCAAAGCTATGAGACATGCTAGAGATCACAAAGTTGCTGAGTTTCTTTATGAATGCATATTCACTAGATTTGGAGTACCAAGAGAAATTTTCACAGATCAAGGGGCACAATTCACCTCTAACCTTATCACAAAGTTGATGCAAGAATACATGGTGCATCATGGAAAATCTTCACCCTACCATCCTCAGGTTAATGGCCAGGCGGAAATCACAAACTGGGAGATAGAATCTATTCTCACTAAAATAGTAGCTGTGCATAAAAAGGATTGGGCTACCCATCTTCCTAAAGCCATATGGGCTTACCGCACCACATAGAAAACCACCACAGGGTTTAATCCTTTTGAGTTGGTATATGGAAAATCTGCCTCTATGCTGATTGAATTCTAGCATAAAACACTTCGCATTGCTTTAGAACTGGATATAGATATTGCCAAAGTACAACAAGACAGGTTATTGCAATTAAATGGCTTGGATGAATACAGGAAGTCTGCTCTCCACAATATAGAATTGATACAATAGCAAAGGAAAAAGTGGCATGATATGTTCATTCATGATAAGAAGTTTTTTGTCTGAGATTGGGTACTATTATATGATTCAAGATACCAGCACACTCCAGGGAAATTTCATACCAGATGGCTTGGGTCTTATGAGATTATATCAGTATTTGACAATGGAGTTGTACAACTTTCAACAATTGATCCTATTCAATTCAAGTTACTCATCAATGGGCATCATCTGAAAATTAACCACAAACCTATAAGCTGTGATGAGTTCCTGAAGTAGTTCCAGAGCACAACTGAAGCAAGCGATCCTATAGCCAAAGCATCAGGATCTTCCACCCAGGATTCTACCAATTCTTGATTCCATTCAAGAACAACATAATAAACATTTCACATTTTGTGGAATACTTTCTCCATAATAAGTTTTCATCTCACCTTCTCTCTTTTTCCACCCATCCGCCCCATCCCATCACTTCATATACAGGTGCAATTTTTTGAACAACTCTTCCTGTAGCGCTTCCAAGTTTGTGACATATATACTCGTACATATATGATTTTTATTCATTAATTTTTAGGATTTTTTGTCATTTTAATTTTTCACTCTTGCTTAACCTGGCTTGGTGGGACCCATACCATTACTTAGTTGGGGGGGGGGGGGGGAATTATTCTATTTTCAAAATCTCAAATTAGCATGTAAAATTAAAGATCGTGTCTTTGAATTTTGTCTGCAACATGACTTGATGATCTATCCTTTTGTGATTGCATCATCACATTTAAAGTGAATTAAAGATATTAAAATATGATCTTGATTTCTAATGATATGTTGTGATGTGTTAGGGGTGGAAGCCTTGGCACACATGAGCTTTTATGAGATCTTATTCAAAACTCATATCATTAGATTTCATGCAAACAAATCTTTAATTTTATGAATCAAGTTGCTATTTGTACGCCATCTTTTCTTCTGCAACATTTTGTTCAGTAATGCATTAAGGTCTGTGACTTTCCATTGTTGAACTCTATGAGAATTGTAGTTTTTCTTATTCAAAAATTGTTTGAGAGTAGTAATGGGAGGTGACCTTCAAAGGCATGAACCAGTCGACCACATGGTTTTGTTAAATGATGTGCCCGCCTATGAAATGTTTAGAAGGAGAGGATGGCTGGATGATTGTTTAAGCCTTAAAGGGTTTAATGAGGAAGTTTCTTTTTAATTTATGTCCACCTTGAAGGATGGGTTTGTAGAAGTTAAAGTCTTGAAAATTGAGTTCACAGAAAATGTAGTAGCTGAAGTGATTGGTTTACCTTAGGAAGGTGAACAATGGGTGAAAGATTTCGACCTGCATTTAGTGAGAGAACAGTTCACTTTGCACAGTGATCCTCAGTTAGATGTCGACAAGAAGCAAGGAACATAGAAATTATCTTTGCCCCTGGAGTTCATCCAGCCAGCCACATTTGTTATTTAATACTTCACCTGCGAGGGATGCTACAAATACCTGCATGCTTTGTACTTTAAAATTATTAGTCATCTCCGACATGATAATAGATCGGTAAATCTTCCTAGCTTCTTATTTAACATTGTGAAAAAACAAGCTTTATTAGTCTAGTCAGGAAGCAACCAGTCTATTTCACATCATTGCTTAATAAAATTAATTATAGAAAGGGAGTTGAATAGACAAAAGGTTGGGACATGGGAGGACTTTTTTCAAATGAATGAGGTTGAACCTAAAATAGTTGGCCCTAGAGGTCATGGTGTTGGTCAGAGAGAAAAAACATCTTTTAGGGTTCGTCTAATTGTTCAAAGAATTGAGAATGATCCCGAAGCCTCTCCTTTCATTTCTAGGTCACCTAGAAAAAGAATTTTCAATGCTGGAACCTCTACTTCTCAGAGGAAGAAAAAAAAAGTGCAGAAGCTCCTAATATTCCTAAATCTTCACCATCCATAAGGACAAGGTCTGCATCTAGGAAGGGTAAGGGTAAAATAATGAAACTAGAAGAGGAAACATTAGAACCTCAGCCTGGTGATAATATTGATAATATGGAAGAAACCCTACATTCCCCTAGGGAAGAGAATCCTAAATTTCCTCCTGAAGAGAATTCTATGAACCCTAGGGAAGAGAATTCTGAAAACCCTTCTAAAGCAGTGGCAGAGGATGTAGTCATTAAGAAAAAGAAATGAAAGAGTCCTCCGAGCTCATCCACACCCCCTATGAGGAGAAGTAGAAGGCTTTCTGAGAAAGATGTTGAAGCTTCTATCCCTATTATTAATATTGATTCTTCTGAATCTGTGGAAAATGAGCCTTTGGACAATTCCTCTTCTGAGGAATTGTATCATCAACCTGTAGCCAGTGACACAATAGTGAGAGATTAGAGTCCAAAAATAGAGGTTAATCCTAGAGTTGGAGTTAACTACATTCTGATTGATAGTGACAAGGACTCTGAGGGCACAAAGGAATTTGAAGATAATACTACCGAGCAGGACACTAGTATGAATTCAGAAGAAATTATTGACTTTGGAACTAAAATTATTGAAGAAGTACCCCAGTAGAGTAGTCAGGATAGGTTAGAAACACTGGCTAAGGTGGCAGTTGATGTTAGTGAGGAAACCAATGCAATAAAGACAATTGTTTTATGGAAGGGGAAGTCCTCTGCACCAAAGAAAATAATTAAAACTCCTCAATTTTCATCTAGATGGGTGGACATACTCAATCAAGAACCTTTACCCCCACTAGATTTGTCTACACCCCTTGTTGTAGGGATAAGCTTATACCAATAGCTGTTATGGGAAAAGAAACAATGGAATTTAGAAAAGGAAAAATTGAAACGAGTCATTAGTGAGTAGAATTCTCAGTTGGAGCAGAAATTAGATGAGATTGAGGTATTGAAATGAAGGATTGATCAAATTACAGGGTTAATTCCACAGCTGATGGAATGCAGATCACCCTCACCGGTGTATGCAATATTCCTTCAAGAGAAACTTGTTAATTTCAAATTAAAAAGGATTGTAGAAGGCCTAAATCCATCCATATCAACTCCCCATGAATTTTACTATGCCTTTCAGTTTTCCCCAATAACTCTAAAAAATCTGTTGTGTGAATTATACTTGCATAACTTGGTAGTACCTAATGACATAGAGTGGAATTCACTCCTCTATGTAGGGGATGTACAGTTAAGAGCAATTATGTCATGGATGCAGAACAAGATAAGTAGAGACCACTAGGTTGTGCCATACAGAGACAAAGAAATATCAGTTCCTTTAATGATGAGGCCTGAAGTGCAGCACTCCAGGTGGACATATTTTGGCTGGCTTTCTATCACAGAAAACACTAGTGGAGCCAATAAGATCTATCCAGTGTGAGAACAAGCCTTTGCAGACTGGGACCAGCATTCCTCATGAGATGTTGCTACAATAATTAATGCCTCTAGGAAGAGGTGGATAAGGATGTCATAGGATCTAAAGAAAATGGAACCTCACTCACCACAGAATCTAACCCTTGCCACAAGAAGAGTTCCATGGTATATTATGTTAGGAAGGACACTCCTTAACCGTTGGTTTCCATTAAGGTTTCAACCTCCACTCTTCCTTCAGCCATTTTTGGTGATGAATGATAGTGCAATAGATTATGACATGGCCTCTGAAGTCCAGCAATGGGAATGACTCAAAGAGACTCATGGATACTTTGATTATGTTCATGATGAGTCTGGGTAGAGAACAGCTAGTGATTTGAGCATCCGTGCCAGGATTCAAAACTTTATGATTACTGGGGACCACCAATAGTTTAGTTGGGGGGAATGATGGGCTCCTAAATAGCCATCTTTTTCACTACTTTTTATCCTCTTTCTAAGGACAAGTTAATTGCACATAGACATGCATTTATGGTTTTAAGCATATGAACTTATGGTTTCTATGTATATCTTATATATGTGTGTGTGAACATAAGATGGAAATGTGGATACTTGTAAAGACATAATATCTGCTTAATTTCATGGACAAGAATGGTGAATATAATAGTTATACATGTTAATGGATTTTTTCTCTCCTAAGCTATGTTTTGGGTAGTTACCTCTTGTAGCCATAGGATTTGCAAGAGTGATAATTAAGACTTACACCTTTTCCTAATATTGATGATGTGGATATATATGTATATGGTTGGATATGTGCACATTGATTGTTTTGTAGGAGTTGAACCTGGATATTCAAGGACCAACATACTAGCATGGGAGTCATCAAAGCCAACCATAGTTTGTAGAATCTTCGCAAGAAAATCAATACTTTCTGTTGCATGCAGCGTGCAAATTTAGTGTGCACTATATTCTAGGACTATTCATGGTCAATAATGTTTTTGTTGTGAAACTTTATGAGTTGTAACCGATCCTCATTATGAAGTGATCATAGATTTAGGAGTTAGTGGTAGTTTCCTTTTAAATAATTGACTATTGTGACTCTTTTGGAGTTAGTCGAACAAACTAGTTTTTAGTATAGAACTCTTGCATACTGTTTCAATCAAGTGTAATTATTTTATGGATGAATAGAATGTTCAATTCAAGTTTGCAACTTTCATCTTGATTGTACTTCTCATTCACTCATTCAAGGGGGCCCACTTGATGAGTGAATTGTTTTGTTAGTATAGAATTCATTTTTGTGTTCATTTTTATGTTTTAAAACTCTATTGTTCCTGTAGCTACTGATACCAGAATCAGTAGCCTATTCCTGTAGCATAGTCAGTTGGAGTAGTTCCTAACTGTGATTTCCTACTTTGATTAGAATACATTTTCTTACCAGTTTTAATTTAGTTTTCCTAAAGCATAAGCATTTTATTTCCTTAGATAGGCTTAGAAGAGGAGGTTTGAAGCATATACTTTGCAGATACCATTCCAAGTTTACATCCCTGGTCGATAATTAAATGAGACCAAATGATGCATTTAGGAACCATTTAGGGTGTCCAATCCTGAAATAGGCAGTCCATTGCTCTAGGTTTCTGATACTATTGTTTGGCTAAGCACAAGTCACAGTATACTAATTTCTAAAATAAATACTTTTGTATGTTTGTCTCTACTCATGGAAATTTGTATGTGTTTTGTATGTTTGCAAGTTCTTATCCAATCAATAGAGTTCACTGATGTTTACTTTTAGATTTCATTCAAGATAGGAGAACAAGCATAGAACATGATGTTTTCATTAAGGGATGGTAATTGGTAAGCTTGCTACAGGTACATGGCAATTAGGTATTAGCATTGATTAGAAAAAGAGGAAAGAGGTGCTGACATCTCAATCTAGGGCACCTGTACATGATCTATGAAGGGACGGGCATAGTTGACAACAACAAGTGCGAGGAGAGACTGATTTAGCAACTAGTGATATTTTGCAAAGAAAGAAGAGACTATATTCAATCATCAGAGAAACTGGTCACTAAGCAAGATGCAATCTGCAACCATGGAAAGGATGCAACTAGTATAGACAAAGGTAAGAAAGGTGACAGGTCAAAGCTCTTAGTTGTACATAGCTTTAGGTCCTTTACCGATCAAGTGAAGACTTCATTGTAATAGATGACTGGGGAAGTCTTAGTCAACATGTAGCTATCTAACTCTTTGACTAGGAGTTACTGCACTAATTCATGTACTCTTTGAGTTGTCAAGATGATCGGTACGAGGCATGATTGCAGGTGTTAATGCTGAGATTTGTGGTATTAAATTGAGGAGATATCTCTTGTGAAGGAAAGCTTTTGACATGCATCTGTTCCTTTCTTTTATAAAGAAGATAAAGTAGAGCATGTATCAGATGTTTCCTTAGTGAATTGATACTTCACTGAGTGATGGATCTGAAGATGATCTTTAAACAGGTTGTGCATGAGAAAAGCAATTAGGGCAAGAAGTCTATATATTCTTCTATCTGATAAGAATATAGTTTTCCCTCATTCTACCAAAGTAAAGAGTGAACCTATATGCTAAAGAAGCTAGGGTAAAAAGAAAGGTGAAGAGAGAAGAGTGTGTAGAGAAGCACAATAGAAAATGAGAACATACTTGTAGCGACAGGTGATGTTTCTTAGTTGAGTATAACAAAGATCTTATCAAGCTATGCAAAGCCATTTCTAAAAGGTCAATCCTTCTATTGTTCTCTAAAAATTACAATAGCTAAATCCTAGTATTTTGGGTGGACATTAACAGGTCCCTTGTGCTAAATCCCTTAACCAGGTGACATCTATTCAGGTGTTCTAAGTCCTCTAACTAGGTAGACTCTAATAGGCCTTATTGTATCAAATCCCTTAACTGAGTCACATCTAACAGTGTGTTGTAATCCTTTAACAAGGAAAGCTCCTAATAGGGCACACTTTAGAAGAGTGCAGAATTTGTGAGGCTTCCTCACATAGTGGTTTTCACTTGATTTGGGTTTCCACGTGATAAATTTGGTGTTGCTTACTTGGTTCATTGCTTGATGTTGCTTTATGCTAGAATCTATTTTTTCTTATAGTTATAGTATACTACATCAAATTTGTATTAAAAAATTTATAGGTGTTGATTCACCCCTCCCCTCTCAACACCGGTTGGGACTGTCACATGATACATTGCAACATAACATAGAAAGTAAAGGGCTGCTAGTATTTCTTTCAGAATTCATCAAGCTCTTATATAGAAATATGAAATAGATTTAAAACATAATCAGACCTTATTTTCAAATCATTTAAGGAATTCTCAAAACTAATTCCAATCTTGAAATATAACTCCAATGAGTGAGGGTGAATAGTAAGATAATTTCCAAGCCTTCAAACACCATTTAATCTACTCTAGAATTAGGAAAACTTCACTAGAAACTATAAGTGCTCAAGTGTGATGATACAGATGCAGTTACAACTTCAAACAAGAACTTTTGACTCTTACAAAGCCTGTATGCAACCTATAGCACTGGTGTGGCCTATGTTTGAAGCTATTCCTCAAATCTCAGGCATTTTCTTAGACCAATGAAATGCTACGGGAGGTCGAGTTGAAGTCAGTGATGTGAGGGGGCCCTTATGATATAAATACACTGGCCATTGAAGCTACAGCTGCTCATGGTGACGCCAAACACCTTTAGCAAATAAAACCCTTACATGTTAAATGTTGCCAACAAGAAAAACTAGGAAAAGCTTGAACTCGTCAGCTGGAAATGCTCGTTTCATCCCAAAAATGATGGCAGCTACTTGAGAAACTTTCCCAGGACTACGCCTAGGCCAAGAAAGTCCTCTAGGATGGTCATCCTAGGGTTTGGAAAATTGAAACACTTGTTGGAGAAAAATATTGAGTCAAAACATAAGGTGTGAATGTTTGCCAAGCTGATATTTCCCATCTTTATGCAGTTCTCTTCCCATCTAATTTCATTATAATATTTTACCATCTTATTGATGGTCGCCCTTATCCACCATCGACCTGCAATAACATTAAAATAATATTATTTCACCTAATCTGCCTCACTTAGATAATTTGATCATGTTAGGAATATTCAACTTGGGCATAAAATAAATAATTCATTTATATATCCTTTGCATCCCCATTCATCACTTAACTAGACCAAAAATTAATAATAATTAATTAGGAATAAGTTATAAACTCAAAATTGAAAGCCTATCCATAAATAAATATTATTTAATTCTCTCCGAAAATTTTTGCCTTAGCTTACAGGAATAAAATAGGCTAGCAAAAATAGTCATTGAGGCATTTAGGCAGAAAGGGACATTATCGTCCTCCCTTCCTAGGATTGTTGTTCCTCTAGCAATTGTAAATTGGGATGCTACATAATATGTTCACCTTCCCATGTGGCATACTCTTCTAGTAAATTTCTCCATTTGACGAGGTATTCATGAATCACCCTATTCCTTAACTTTCTTTCTCTCATATCCACAATACAATCAGAACTAGGACCAACTTTTCTTCCTTGTCAAGGGTTGGCAATTCCAGAGAGGACGCTATATGCTAAGCCAATGTCTTTTGAAGCATGAAACATGAAATACATTATGGATTTCACTACCTTTAGGAAGATCCAATTCATATGCAACCTCACCAATTCTTTTCAATATTCTAGGGCCCATGTGCGGCTTGAGTTTTTCTGCACCACTTTTCTTTAGTGCGGTTTTCCTGTATGGTTGTAGACATAGGAAAACTAAGTCCCCCAACCTCAAAAGATCTCTCTACATGATGCTTGTTTGCATTCATATTTTGTTTATTTTTAGCATGCTGGAGGTTATCCTTAAGTTCCTTGAGTATGTCCTAATAATTCTGCAGCATATCCTTAGCCCAAGGGACCTTATTGTCATCAAAGGCTAAATCCAAAAATGATTGTGCATCATAACCATATAAAGCCTTGAAATGTGTCATACTGATCGACATGTGGTAGGTAGTATTGTAGTAGTACTCACCTAATTGCAACCACTTTATCTAAGCATGTTGCTGCCCTAAAACATAATTTTGAAGGTAACCCTCAATCCACTTATTCACTATTTTTGTTTGACCATCTATTTGAGGGTGGTAGCTAGTGTTGGGCATAAACTTTGTACCTGCAAAGTGAAACAACTCCTACCAAAACATAGTGAGTAATTGGCTATCTCGATCACTAACAATGGTCTTAGGGAGCACATGGAGTCTGAACACATCTCTAAAAAATAAATCTACAACTTGAGGTGCTGAATAATTTGTTGGTATAGTGAAGAAATGTGCATGTTTAGTTAATTTGTGACCAACAACCAAAAAAATGCAATCTTTTCCTTGAACTCATGGTAGCCCTGTAATAAAATCCATGGATATTCCTTCCCACTTCTATTTTGGTATAGGGAATGACTGAAGTAGACTTGCAGGAAAGGTTTGCTTAGACTTGTTTTGTTGACAAGTCAAACATTCTCTAACATGTTGTAACACATCATCTTTTAGTCCCTTGTAGGTGAATCTTTCTCGAATATGCTGATAAGTTTTGAAGAATTGTGGATTCCTTGCTAGAGGTGTATCATGAGCTACTTTAAATATCTTGGGCTTCAACTTAGAATACGGTACTAGATATATTCTATTCTTATGATTTATGATATTGTCTACCATGGAATATCTGTCATCTTGTACCTATCCATCAATCAATTCACAAGCAAAAGTATTCTTAGAGTACTCAACCAATAATTGAGATTTCCAATAAGCTAAAATCTCAGTCAGTGAGTAGAGGGTAGGTTTCTAGGAAAGCATCGGCTATAATATCCTTTTTACCCTTAACATATTCCACATCAAAATCATAGGCATAAATTTTTCTTACCCACTTTTGTTGTCGTTCATTAAGGTCTTTCTATTCAAAAAAATATTTAAGGCTATTGCAATAAGTCCTAACCACAAATTTTGCACCCACTAGGTATTGTCTGAGTTTCACTAGCGCATGCATAATAACTAGCATCTCTTTGTCATAAGTAGAGTACAAATTTTTTGCATCCCTTAGCTTCCTGCTCTTGAATGCAATAGGATGTCTATTTTGCATCAATATTGCTCCAACCCCTTGTCTTGATGTATCACACTCAACTACAAAAAGTCACGTGAAGTCAGGTAGTTCTAGTACTGGACAGCTACTCATGACCTTCTTGAGCTTATCAAATGTCACTTGTGTATTCTTTGTCCAATGAAATGCTCCCTTTTTTGTGAGATCTATAAGAGGTGTTGCCAATTGAGAGAATCCTTTCACAAACCTCCTGTAATAAAATAAACCCAAGAAGCCTCTCAACTCTAAAATATTTTTAGGTGGTGGCCAGTCTAGAATAGCTTGGATCTTTTCCTGATGTACTTGTACACCATTAGGTCCAATCACATGTACAAGGTAGAGAATCTTAGTTAGTCCAAATTCACACTTGGAAGCCTTAGCATATAGAGATTGGGCCTCCATTATACCCAATACAACATTGAGGTATTGAAGATGATCCTCCCAAGACTTACTACTGTATACTAAGATGTCTTCAAAGAAAACTAATATAAATTTCTACAGCTGATCTCAAAAAATGTGATTCATAAATGACTGGAATGTCGTCAGAGCAATAGTGAGTCTAAATGGCATGACTAGAAACTCAAAATGTTTGTAATGGTAGTGAAATGCAATCTTGTGTATGTCTTCTTCTCGGACTCAAATTTGGTGATAGCCTGATTAGAGATCAATTTTGGAAATATACACGGCCCCGTGCAATTCATCAAGCAACTCATCGATCTTGGGAATGGCATACTTGTTTTTAATGGTCTTCTTGTTTAAAGCTATGTAATTGATGCACATTCACAAAGTACCATCTTTATTGTTAACCAAGACAACTGAGGAGGGAAAGGGATTGGAGCTAGGATGTATGCGACCCTTGTTCAATAATTTCTTGATTTTCTTTTCAATCTCTTCCTTAAAATGGCATGGATGTTGGTAGGGTGTGGTGATAATTTTCTTAGTTCCCTCCTCAAGCTTGATGACATGCTCAAACCCTCGATCAGGTGGCCTTCCCATAGGAATTTCCCCAAACACCACACTGTCCTTATCCATAACCTTTTGAATATCAACATGATAGTGTGGTTCATTAGTGGAGGTAGATTTAGTAGACACCAAACACTCAACTACCCAATCTACATTCCCAAGCCTGAATAGAGCCTCCATCCTCCTTGTTGAAAGTACTCGGGGTCCATTATTAGACTTAGCCTTAAGCACTATTTTCTTCCCATCAACTGTAAAGTCAAGTTGCATCTAGTGAAAGTCTTGAACATACCATTCAAGAGATTCTAACCACTAGAGTCCCAATGCAACATCTATATTCCTAAGACCTAGTACATAGAAATCATCGGTTAATGTGTAGTCTCCAATTTGAATGCTTAGGTGGGGGAATATGCTAGTGCAACTCAATGTGAATCCATCAACAATAGTGACACCAAATCTTGAGAAGTCTTCAACCTTTAATCCTCACTTCATCACTAATCCTTCATCAATAAAATTATGTGTGGTTCCACTACCAACTAAGAAAACCATTCGTTGTCCTTTAAGGACACCTCTCTATTGGAAAGGGTGACTTATGGGAATTCCAAATAAAGTGGAAATAGTGCTGCATGGAGTTTCCTTGGGAACATTATCATCCAGTTGTACTCGTGGTGACTAATCCTCATGATCACTATCATCCCCCATGTTGGTTTATTTCTCTTCATACTCTTTGTCATTGAATATGACCTCAATCAAATGAGCCTTGCCTTTTCCCAAATAACAGTGTTGGGTTCCCATAGTTCCTTACATGAGAAGCATAACTTCTTTCTCCTTAGTTCATTCTTAGATTCTTGATTAGCTTTTGGTGGTGTATACTTATGATGCTTGAAGCCCTTTTGGTTTGGTTTGTAGGTGCTGAAAATTTTCCTTTGTGGTTGGAAAGGAGGCGTAGTCTCAAGGTCGAGTGCTAGCTCAGTAGCATCCTGTTGTGTTTTAGGCTTATGTGCCTAGACCAATTCTTTCAATCTATTGCTCAAGCCTTCAACAAACATCATTGTAACTCCCCTTTCTATCATATCTGGAACCATGATGACAATCTTTTGGAACTCATTGACATAATATTCGACATGCCCCACTTGTTTGAGTTGTGCTAAATCTCTGTAGTACACCTCTATGCCTTTCCTATCGAACTGAGCATTAAGCTTGCTTACAAATTCCTCATAGGAATGGATCATTGCATGATCTTTTGACACAATTCCATGGTGCCACCTATCATAAGATACTCCTTCCATATGCATTGTGGAAAATTGTATAGCTTTATCCTCCTCCATTGGTTTGAGGGATAAGAACATGTCTAATTTATGATCCCAGGCTCTAGCAATTATCTTTCCGCTTCCATCAAAATTTGGTATAGGGACTTTCTTCAAAGCTTCCTTGTATTCCTTGGGTTGGGAGTCTTGCCTAGTTTGCCTTCATGGCCCCCTATCCTGCCATTCCCATCTGAGTTTGGCCTTATCGTTCCATTGGTTCATGAATTGATTTAGATTAATTTAATCCCTTGACTCGATTTGGAAGTGTCATGAAATCATCACAAGCGGCAAATGCATCATTTGTGATATTTGTTTCTTTTGCCTCTTCTTTAGGAACTTCTTCGTCAACTTCATTTCTTTAGGGTAAGAATGTTGGTTTCAATTATCAATCTAACCTTATGTTTGTTGATCTAACAACATTAGAAGCTTCTCTAGCATGATTTTCTTAACCTATCTCGCTACCTTCCTCATCTTGTTTCCATGTCTACTTTTGTTGGATGCTCAAATTACCGATTGCATTTAACAGTTGTTGTTGGGACTACATGAATGTTTTCATCATTTGTTGTTGTTGTTGGGCCAAATGTGCTAGAACATCCTAGATAGTAGGTTATCCATTTCCTCCATCATTTCTCTACTCTACCATGTTTAAGGGGTTTTGTTCTTCTATTACCTCTTGATGTCCTTCTCTATGTTTAGTATAGTATATGTGTGGCCCAATTTCCCACACATGTGGCTAGCAGGAAATGTGGCTCTGATAGCACTGTAAAGTTTCAGCTAATTTTTGATCTAATTTTTTTTTGTTTACTATGCTGACGTTTCATCAAACACTTGTTATGCAAGTCACAATATACTGATTTCTAAAATAAATGCTTTCATATGTTGGTCTCTACTCATGGAAATTTGTATTTTTTTTGTATGTTTGCAAGTTCTTATCCAATCAATAGAGTTAATTGATATTTACTTTTATATTGCATTCAAGATAGGAGAACAAGCTTAGAACATGATATATTGCAACATAACATAGAAAGTAAAGGGCTGCTAGTATTTCCTTTAGAATTCATCAAGCTCTTACATAGAAATATAAAGTAGATTTAAAACATAATCAGATCTAATTTCAAGTCATTTAAGGAATGCACAAAACTGATTCCAATGTTGAAACATAACTCCAATGAGTGAGGGTGAATAGTAAGATAATTGCCAAGCCTTCAAACACCCATTTAATCTGCTCTAGCATTAGGAAAACTTCACCAAAAATTATAAGTGCCCAAGTGTGATGATACAAATGCAGTTACAACTTCGAAGAAGAATTCTTGACTCTTACAAAGCCTATAGGAAACCTACAACACTGGTGTGATATGTGTTCAAAGCTATTCCTCAAATCTTAGGCATTTTCTCAGACCAATGAAAGGCTACAGGAGGTCAAGCTAAAGTCAGTGACATGAGGGGGCCCTTATTCTATAAATACGCTGGCCATTGAAGCTACAGTTGCTCATGGTGATGCTAAACACCTACAGATAAAACCTTTGCATGTTAAACACTGCCAACAAGAAAAACTAGGAAAACCTTGAACTTGTCAGTTTGAAATGCTCATTGTATCCAAAAAATGGTGGAAGCTGCTTGAGAAACAGGCCTAGGGCTACGTCCGAGCTAGGAATGTCCTCTAGGATGGTCGTCCTCGGGTTTGGAAACCCCAAATGCTTTCTAAAGAAAAATATCAAGCCAAAACATAAGGCATGAATGTTTGCCAAGCTGATATTTCTCATCTTTATGCAGTTCTCTTTCCATCGGCATTTATTTCATTATAATATTTTACCATCTTATTCATGGTTGCTAGGAATAAGTATTTCCCCTCGTGATTTTTTTGAAACATTAGGATATCACTTCATAAGACTTAAATTTGATTTATTTATTTTTTCTTTTCTTTTAAATATATGCTTCGCCCTTATCCACCATCAACCCCCAATAATATTAAAATAGTATTATTTCACCTAAGCTGCCTCACTTGAATAATTTGATCATGTTAGGAATATTCAACTTGGGCATAGAATAAATAATTCATTTATATATCCTTTGTGACCCCATTCATCACTTAAACAGACTAAAAATTAATAATAATTAATTAGGAATAAGTTATAAACTCCATTGAAAGCTTGCCGATAATTAAATATTATTTAATTCCCTCTAAAACATTTTGCCTTAGCCTATGGGAATAAAACAAGCTAGCAAAAATAGTCATTGAGGCATTTAGGTGGAAAGGGATACTATTATATCTCCCTTTGAAATGAACTCTTCTCCCTTTTATATCTCATGTTTGATGGAGTCATAACTCTTCATTTCATGCTTCTTAACCTTTCATTAAACTTAATTAACTTGTAATTATATTATTTTATGTTTTATTATTTTTAATGTATTTTAATTTTATCTTTATTATAAAATCCTATTTTAGAAAGGGGATAGCACATGCACCCAATCAATTGCGCTTGACCAAGTGAATGAAAGAGTATGTAGTCCAATTTATCTCAGCTAAAGAACTTGCAACTTGTTGAGTTTGCATACAACCTTTAGTATTTAATTATATAGTTCAAAAATCAAAATTTAATATGTTAAAACATAAATTATAAAATAAAAGTAATTTATTATGATAGCATCGAATGAAAAATGATAAAATAAAGAATAAAAATCTACACATACTAGGAAAGATTTTTTTTGGGTAGGTAAATAATTGGAAGGGCAAGCTCCCTTTCATATTATTCAAAATAGAGTTTTACATCATAGCTTCGGGATATCAAGGTACCTAGAAAAGAATTTTAATTACAAGAGGCTTTGAGAATATGGAGCCTTGACCATGTACATATCACCACTCAGCAACATTCATCCTATATTTAGTGTTAAGAGTGGTAGTGTCATGATATTATGAAGATACAAACTAGCCAAACTTGGTCAAGACAATATTTCAAGTTTATTCATCATCGTATATCTTTTTAAATGCAACCTTGTAGCTAGTAGCAACCTCTACATCTCTCTATGGTGTCAGCCTCCTTGGCAGTGCAAGTATCTCTTGGCTATAAAACCTTGGTGATAAATTGAATGTTAAAAAATTTAAGGGGGTGATCATCTTGTTCTAATAGTCAACAATAATTCGTTCCACAACTTTCAAGAATGCATTTGTTGGCTCATGTTCCTTAGCATCTATTTTGTTATTATCTTCTCCACCATAATCTACATGCCATCATAAATTTCACCCAAATATTTCCAATCAATAACATACCTAATCATGCTCATGATGGGCTTGGTGAAACTCAAAACATATTCTGCACGATCCTACTACTCATCATCAAGGATACACACTTTTAGTTTCTGGTCTCCTTTTGTGTTTGACTATCTTCATACACTCCATGAGCTGTTGATGACCATAGCACTCAAGGCCTCTTACACCTTCAAAATTTGTCTTAAGACTATTGTGTGGCATACAAATTGTGTTTCAGGAATCTAACATGACAAAAAATACATGTCATATATCAACTATAAAAATAAAATTAAAAAAATTTAAATTACCTTGAACAACTCCAACTTAGAGAAGGTCTTCAATATGGCTTTGTGACATTTGATGATTAGTCACAACCATTTGAATCTCCTACTTTTGCAAATACTTGTTTGACCCATCCAGTTTGTGTGCCAATCTTTTGCATGATTAAATTTAGTGAGTGGACTGCATATTGTATCCAAAAAATGCGATTATTTGTGGCCTCCAATATAGAATTAGATACCCTACAATTCTTAGCATTGTCTATTATGACTTGGGAAACATTTGCAGGCCCCACCATCTTATTCAATTCTATGAGGATATTGGCAATGCGACTTGCATCTTTCACTAGCCCTTCACAATCCATTGGCTTCAATAACATTGCCCTTTTAGAGGACACTACTATAGATTGATCAATGGCCTATTTTTGCAATCTTTACATCCATCAAATATGATGAACACACCTATTTTTGGCCATGCATATTTGACCACTTTCAAGTATGTCTCTATTGAAGCTTTCTCCTTTGCCAATAAGGTGGTTTGCACCTTTTCATACTCTAGACTAGCATAATCAAAAGGTGTGTTACAAAGGGTATTCACCATCTCTTGCTAATGAAGTGATCTAACAACATTGAAAGGAAGCCCGTTGCTATAAATACAACAAGCAATGCTCTGATTTGATTTTCCAACCTCTTTGATTTAATTTTTGAACACACTATCTATTGGGCCTTGTTGATGCAAGTTTTGTTCCACTTACACAACATGCAAGACTAAACACTCAATTCTTTGAGAAACATAGAACATTAAACCTTGTCTTGAACAAAGTCATCTCGCATGCTAAGCTTTGGAATGAAGATCATGTAATGAATCCAAAGTTCCTTACACCCGTGGATATCTAACTCAGTTGAAATGATGTGATTGTTTGGTTAATCACTTAGGTGGGCTTACATGATTCATTCAAGGATGCCAATGTACTTGCACTTCTAAATATTTGGCTTCACAATGTGCAATAAAAATATAACCGTGATTTATATCACTTCCAACTTTTCTCTTCAACTCCTACTATCTAGACTACTTTTACTTCTAACTATGGATGAGAAGACTAATGGATGGACTAGGACTCCTACCAAATGGAGGCTTGCCTGTGACTTCAACTCCACCTAGTGCAAAGATTCAAATGAACTCAAATGGTTTCCATATCAACACCTTACCCTCAATCCAACTTAGAGTACAAATCAAGGATCCAATGCCAATTGAACTTGAGCACAACTACTAGATTACCACAAAAGGCACCCTTGCATCTACAAGGAGCTAGTGGCCTAGTTTTATAGAGTCAACTAATCAAACATCCACTAATATCACCACACAATCCATCTACTTTTACTCTTACTTTAACAACTTTGAAATGAAATCCTATTTTAATTGTGGAAGTAGAAACCATGCAATAACACCAAGTGTTCCAACTAAATCACCATGCAAAGCACAACAATGATAAGAAGAGCAATTTTGGCATTACTTAAGCAACAATTTTCTTCAACCTCCCAACTAAATTACAAATGAGAGAAAATGGCCTTATATAGAGGTTCAAGTACAATGAGTGGCCGAGATTAAGAGGCAAAAATCTAAAATCATGGGCCCAGATTAAATCCCAAAAACCCTAATTAGGGTTACCCCCATCGGCCAATGAGAAGAGGACACCTCATTCAATGAACCAATGAAAAAAATACAAAGGTGGCAACCAATGAAATGGCACCAAATTTTTAGCCAATCAAAATCAAACACCTACCCAACCCAACAAGAAAGGAAAATATGCCACTTGGGCTCACATCAAATGATCTTCTAAGATAGTCTTTCCTTTGTCCTTCATCTTCTTAGCCAAATTGATGAACTTGGCTAGCATGCTGTTCAACTCATCTAAAGAAGGGCAAGGGGTGCATCAAATCTTCCTCTCAAGCTCATCCATCATCTTCTTTATCATCTCAAGTGTCTTCTCCTACTCAGTTGAACCATCTCTAGTAAAGTCAATGAGAACTTTGAGGAATGAGAGAGCCTCTAAATCTTTTGCTTTGATGATGGTTCCTCCAAAAGATCCCAATCTCTCTGCTAAAGTATTCATGTTCATATCCTCATCTTTAATTTCTTCAATGCCAAAGATGACTCTTGCTACTCCCAAGGTGTTTGATATCCTGTCATAGACTGTTGACCTGAGATGAGCAATCTCATTCCCAACTCCTAACACTTCCAATCTATGAAGTAAGGCAAAATACCAATTCTCAATAATGCTCTTCTCATCTACCTTAACCACTTTGGCTTTCTCTAATAACTTATCTAAAGTGTTAATCACTACCTGCTGTATGGTGAAAATGTGACCACGCTTCTATGAATCCTTACATGCAAGAAAACTCAACAATGAGCCCTCACAAATCGATCCATAGCTCTCTATGCATGGAGTTGCAAGATTAGTAAAATTGCTCTCAGCTAGAGCTATAAACTCATGACCTTGCTAGTCAACCACACAATGAGAGATTCCAAATCAAAGACAAGGGCAACAATGCCAATATCTCTAATGAAATCAATATGGATGCAATGCAATGCAAACTAATCTATGAGAATGAAAGATGCAAGCTATGCTATGAAAGGAAAATACAAGTGTTACAAATCCTCCTATTAAGCTATGTGAGATTAATCTATTGCATAAAGGAAATCTATACTAAAAATGCCATGATTATACAACTATGATGTAAGAAAATAAGCTAAATGAAATGTAACAACAATGTCTTCAAAGCTTGAATGCAAGAATGTCTTCAAAGAGCTCTAAATGACCTAGAAAACCTGCAGCATAACATTAGCATAAAAACCTAAGATATGAAAATGAAGGAGAGAGCTCTCCTTTTATAAGAAATGAGATGAAAATGGACCATTGAGATCAAGAG
Organism: Chamaecyparis obtusa; assembly: GCA_027943335.1. Lineage (NCBI taxonomy): Eukaryota > Viridiplantae > Streptophyta > Pinopsida > Cupressales > Cupressaceae > Chamaecyparis > Chamaecyparis obtusa. The sequence goes on from BSBK01006274.1 coordinate 416,366, forward strand.
GAAAAAGTCTTAATCAAGGGTGGAGAAAAATGGAAGCTTGATCCTTGTGCACAAATATCCTCCAATAGGAAAATAGGAGTTGACTTTTGTGTCCCACATAAGATAAAAAGTGTTTTTCTCCCTTTTTATAAAATAAGAATAATGCTTTATTTGTGCAACATAGAATAAGAAGAAAAGTGAGGATTTTTTATTTAAATAAAAGGGGAGGAAATTCCTTTTAATTAAATAAAGGCTTAGGATAAAGTGATTTTATTATTTAATTAAAAGAGATTTTTAATTAATTAAAAGGGAGCATGTTCTCTTAATTAAATAAGATTTTTATTTTTTTCTCTTTTAAATTAAATAAGGCTCAAACCTTAGGAAATATTGAATTGATTATGATTTGATCAAGGAAATTGATATAATTGATATTGTTGATATTTGAAAATATTGATTCAGGGATTTGATAAATTGCTAAATGGGGGCCCAAAGTCTAGGCGACCATTTTAGGGTGTATAAATTTGCTCCTCTTTGACTAATGTGAGATTGATTTGGGATCACATGCAACCAAAGAATGATGTTGAAATGTGAGATCGATTTGGGATCACAAAACAACTTAGATGTGAGGTCGATTCGGGATCACATCCGGACAAAATATAAACAAAAGATTCTGGACATGAGGTCGATTCAGGATCATATACAAAATAAGAGAAAAAAATCTCAAGCTTGAGTGAAAGCTCACAAAAATATAGTTGAATCAAGAAAATCAAGGAATCAATGATTAAAATCCAATAGGTACTGCCCCATCGGAATCGAAATCGAAATCAGGTAGAGGAGAAGCAAAAAATTGATAAACCTGATCAAGTCACAATAAATCATAATTGAAGGATGGAGCATGATAGGATAACCATCAAATAGTGAAGATATGCCCCAAGTTGACTAGGTTTGACTGGGAAAGATACAAGATAAAAATTAAGTCAAACCTTAGAGAAATGAAGTGAGTGAAAATGAATGATAGACTAGGAGTTTGGAAGACATGGAAAGGAAGAAATTCCATCAAGGATCGAAGAATTATGCTTCAAAAGGTCAGTCAACTGCATAGAAGAATGAGAAAAATTGGAAACGTGACTCAGATTTCAATTTTGAGTCTGAAAATGGATAGAAAATGATGTGATATGAAAGACCAGAAATGAAAGATATGATCAATAAGAATCAGAAAATGAGCACAGTTGACCAACTAGTCCGTAGATGATAAAAAAGGAGAGCTCTCTCCATATGCAAGATACAAAAACTAAACTATGATGAACCTAATAATGCAAGCTACTATGAAAGTGGTTGACTTGCAAGGTCACAATGCCTATAGACATCTAATTATCATCATCGAGCATTATTGGTAGCATCGTAAGATCATACAATACACACTAGCATAACTATGTGGATATGAATATGATCTTTATCAGAAAGAAATGTGAAAATCCCACCTAGGCATCAAAGACATGGAGGTCAAGATGACTAATGTAGTGAGATTACCTAAGTTTGATATGGCGAGAATATGCTTGTATCAAGACACATGAAAGTCAGAATAACTAGAAGCATGCACTCGCAAAACAGTCAAGGATAATACCTTGTCAATCCATAGTGTCAAGTAAGACCAGTATAAATGCTCATGACAATTAGGATCAACAAAATATACCCATAAGTAGATAAAGAAAGAAAACATGTTCTCATACCCTCAGTCTTCTAGCTATGTATCATCAAAAAATTCTTAGGGAGAGACCACTCATCAAAGAAATCCTCATAGACAGCACACAAAGAAAAATAAAGTCAACATATCTCAAGTGAGTTGATTGTCTAAGTGCGTGTGTGTTGGTCATAGAGTCAGACTCTGGTTATCACATCTATCAATGAGAAATATCACATCATACTTAGACTATTGGGTAAGACATCTGATAAGTGTTAAGAAAAACTCGACGCAAGGGTAGTGTTGAAAAACACTGTCTGGGGTGGTGTTGAAAAACACCTGTTGTGAAATGCCCCAAGAGACAAATGCAGCTAAAGGACCTATGCTAATAGGTATGCCCCCTAGACAAAGACAAAGACCAATTCTAGACCACGCCAAATAAGGTAAGGACATGATGGAGAAAGGTTCAATGTCAAGGACGCATGCTAACAAATAGGAGTGCAAATGCCACAAGTAGCACCTGTTTCTAGGTTTTCACCACTTGGAATCTTTTTTCATTTTTCAATTTTTTTGTATTTTTTCTACCAAGGTGCCTGTTTCCAGGTTTTCACCAAGGCACTTTTTCTATTTTTTTTGAATTTTTTGCATTTTTTGATTTTTTTGTATTTTTTCAGGACTTTTTATGCTTTTTAGGATTTTTTCAGCATCATATATGAATTTTTTTGGTATTTTTTAAGGATCATAAAATATGTACAAAGGATGCCCTAGATAGAAATGGGCATCAATGATAGAACTTCTTTAGGTGCAAAATGTTGATGGGCTCAGGGAGCTGTTCTCCATCTTCATTCGACAGTAAATATTCACCTGTACCAAAAGCTGCTATAATAATGTATGGTCCAAGCCAATTAGGTTCGAACTTGCCCTTTTGTTCTCTGTTCTATTGATTCTTAGGGTTCTCTCTCAAAACAAGATCACCTATATGAAATTCCCTAGGGAAAACCTTCTTGTTGAATGCTTTGGACATACGCTTCTGATATACTCTCATGTGATCAAAGGAAGCCTTACGCTTCTCATCTAAAAGTTCTAGTTCTTGTAACCTCATCGCGTGATAATCCTCATCTGTAATCAAACCTTTGAGAGAGATTCTAAGTGAAGGTATCTCTACTTCTAAAGGCAACACTACTTTAGTGCCATAGGTAAGAGCAAAAGGAGTAGCTCCTGTAGGTCTACAAATGCTAGTTTTATAGGCCCATAGTGTCAGATTGATTTGTAAGTGCCAATCCCTACCATTCTTATGTACTATTCTATGAAGGATTTTAAGAATGGTTTTATTAGAGGCTTTTGCCTGTCCGTTTCCCTGTGGAAAATAGATGGAGGACCAATGTTTCTTAATTTTAAACTTCTTGCATAAATGCTTTAGGTCCTTGTTCTTGAATTGACCTCCATTATTAGTAATAATCTCAAAAGGCACTCCAAATCGGAAAATAATATGATTTAGAATAAATAGGGAAATTGTTTTTCCTGAGGCAACAGAAAGAGGGACTGCCTCTACCCATTTTGTGAAATAATCAGTAGCTGTGATGATAAACTTATGTCCACCTGATGAGTTGCGGTGAATTTTCCCAACAAGGTCAAAGGCCTAGTACTGAAATGGCCAATGAGAAATAGAAGGAATTAGCTCCCTCCTTGGAGCGTGAATCAGGTTTCCATGTTTTTGACATTTCTCACAAGGTTTAGAGAAAGCTACTGCATCAGTTTTCATTGTGGGCTAGTAATACCCCACCCTAAGCAACCTTCAGGCCATGGCAAGACCATTAGAGTGTCCACCACAAATGCCCTCGTGAATGTCAACTAACGCTTGGTCAGATTCCTCCTTTTCCAAGCACCTAAGAAGTGTCCCATCTAAACCCCTCCTATATAAATCACCAGAGATAAGGGTGTGGTGAGAGGCATTACGGATGAGGTTTCAGCATTCAAAATGGTTGAAAGTGTCAGGGATGATGCCATCACATAGATATGAATAGATAGCACCATAGCGGGAAGACTCATGTGTGACAAGGGTACAAATGAAATTGCTTTTAGATGAGTCAAATATGGGGTGGTGTTGCTCTTCCACTAGGAATTCAAATCTAGATTCATGTTGTTCCAACTGTAGGAGTGAAGCTAATCTAGCCATAGCATTTGCAGCTTTGTTTTCTACTCTAGGGATATGTTGAAATGTCACAAAGGTAAAGTAATGTCTCAATGAATCAACCATATTTTTGTAAGGTATCAATTTATCATCTTTGGTTTGATACTCCTTATTGACTTGGTTGATAATTAATTGTGAATCCCCAAAGACATGCAACTCTGTTATGTTCCATTCTATAGCTAGTTTCAATCCATTGGTAAATGTTTCATATTCTACAATATTGTTTGTACATGGGAATAAAAGTTTGTAGGATTTTGGTATATTATACCCATGAGGAGAAACAAACAATACTCCCACACCTAATCCATTTTGCATGTTGGAACCATCAAAGAACATCTTCCAAGTGCGAGTGGTCATATATAGAATGTGTTCATCTAGGAACTCTACCTGAATAGGCACACTATCCTTAACTCAAAAATTAGCTAACTGATCAGCAATAGCTTGCCCTTTTATGGCCTTTCTCTCAATGTACTCTATATCAAACTCAGAGAAAACCATCATCCACTTAGCAAGTCTACCTGTAAGGGTAGCCTTACTAAGAAAGTACTTAAGAGGATCAATTTTTGCAACCAAATGTATAGTATGAGCAAGTATATAGTGTTGCAACTTTTGGGAAGCAAACACTACTGCAAGACAAGAATTCTCAATGTTATTATAATTGATCTCATAAGATACTAGAGTACGAATGATGTAGTATATGGCCCTTTCTTTCCCAGTGTCATCTAATTGAGCCAACAATGCCCCCAAGGAAGACTCTGTTGCTGAAATGTACAAAATCAATGGTTTCCCTAGAATAGGAGGCATCAAAATTGGAGGATTAGCCAAATACTATTTTGTTTGATCAAGCCTCTTTTGGCAATCCTCATTCCACACACATGTGACTCCCTTATGCAATGTTTTATTGAAAGGTTGTGCTCTATCTACAAGTTGTGAAATAAACCTCCATATAGATTGAAGCCATCCTTGAAGACTTCTCATTTGACTTATGTTCTTTGGAGGTGGCATATCTAAGATAGCTTGGACCTTTTTAGGATCAACCTCTATTCATTTTGCTAAAATTATGAATCCTAGAAGTTTACCTACGGTAACTCCAAATGCACACTTTTTCAGATTCAATCTAAGTTGAAACTGTTCCATGCGATCTAGAATCACTTCCAAATCATCAAGGTGTGTATCCCATTTCCTAGATTTAGCCAAGGTATCATCCACATAATCTTCCATGTTCTTATGCATCATATCATGAAAAATTATGGTCATAGCTCGTTGGTATGTTGCTCCTACATTCTTTAGGCCAAATGGCATGACGTTCCAACAATAGGTTCCCCATGCACATGTGAAAGCTATTTTCTCTAAATCTTCAGGAGCTATTTTTATCTGGTTATATCCAGAAAACCCATCCATTAAGGAATATATCTCATAACCCACCATCGTATCCACTATCATGTCTATGTTTGGGAGTGGAAAGTCATCCTTTGGGCATGCTTTGTTGAGGTCTCTGAAGTCTGTGCAAATGCGAATGGACCCATCATGTTTTAAAATTGGAACAATATTGGAGATCCACTCAGCATAGTCAATAGCTTGAATGAATCCTATGCGTAAGAGATTTTCTAATTCAGCTTTAACAAGAAGAGCTACGTGAGGGTACATTTTTCTCAACCTTTGTTTGATCAGTTTTATTCCTAGAGCTATAGATATATGATGCATACTAAGATCAGTGTCAAGCCTTGGCATATCAGAATATGTCCAAGCAAAGTTGATTTTCTTCTTTTGCAAAAACTTTGTATATGCCTCTTTTTCTTCAACTGATAGAGACTGAGCTAGGTGCACTATTTAGGGAGCCTCTTCTATATTCAAATTCACTGGTTGTGTGGGCCCAATGAGAACTGATGACCTGTCTTGGAAGTAACTTGGCAAGTTATTAAGTGCCCCATCCTTAGGTGCCTCAAAGAGGTTTTCACCCTTGGATACGTCATTTATTTTTACTATTTTGGGTTCTGACACCACCACAAAGTGGTTTTTGCCATCAGAACCATCTTTCTTTTTTTCTTTTTCTTTTATTTTTAGACTGAGGTACTTAATATTAGGCTCCATCATACTTGTTGTTGGTTCACCAGTGGAAGAGACTATAGGTTCAAGATCATTTAGATAACAGGAAATTTCATAGTCATTCTAAAAGTTTAAGAGCTGAGGCTCTTGGTGACATTGAGACCAATCAATTAGGTGGAAATGAACAAGGGGTAGGTCAATGACTAGTTCAACATTGTGTATGTGGAAGGTGTTATCTCTAGTGACCATACAATTGGGATTCATCAAATCTCTTTCTAAGATACTTGAATTAGGATTTGTCCTACCAAACAAAGTGTCGTCCACTAAGGCAATTCAAGGAGTCCAATCCTCTAGTCCTACACTAGGCTCGTTGGTCACATCGGGTTGAGTACTATAAGTATGGACAACATCCATGTCCAAATCAAATGTTGCATCTGAAAGTGAGTCCCATTTGAACTCATGTGAGTCTGTCTCTGAATCATTATTTGGGCCTCATGATGTAGAAGCCTCAAGGTTAGGAAAGGTTTCCCTTTCTCTAGCACTAGCATTGTTACTATCTATCACAGCTAGGATAGAAACACTTTCCATTGTCAATCTAGCATTCATATAGTCACTATCCATCATAGTTGGTATAGTAGGACTATCAATTGTCAAATATTTTGAATCTCCCCAAAGGAGATTTGTTGAAGGCACCCAATCATCAGACATGTCTTGCTGATTAGAGAGATTAGGTGTGTAGTCTAAGTCATTGTCACTATCCGTCGTAGCTAAGACCTGGACACTTTTCTATTTCTTATTTGCAAAACCTAAGCCAATTGTTGACTTATTCCTTCATCCAAAAAGGGCATGGTTAAGAGGTTCAGCTTTGGCATCCAACCGATGACTAAGGGGACCATGTCTCAGATAACCCATATTCTTGACCAATGTATACCCTCTCCCATAAGCTCGAGGAGAAGGTGCAAAATCCTCATTATGTCATTATTTCTCCTCTCAGTAAATCCAATCCCTAACAGAAACCTCTTCTTTTTTTCTCTTGAATTGAAACTGAGGTTTCTACAAACTTGTCGAACAATGTCAAGGCTGAAGACGAGGGTTTCATATCTTGAGAAGGTTTGCCATAAGACCTAGGGGAAATTGGCAATTTTGTGAATGAATCAATTTTGTAATCTCCCATGCCAAGATCCATGGCTTTGAATTTATCTTTGCATTGTTCAAATGTAGTATCAAAAGTGTCAACCTCCCTATTCAAAGGAATGTGAGACCCTCCTGAAATTGTGTTGATGACAATGTGCTATCCCCGGGTATGCAAACTTCTACTCCATTGTAAGGGAACTTCACACACTAATGATAAGTAGGTGGGACTAATTGCATCTCATGTATCCAAGGTCTACCCAACAAAATATTGTAAGCCAAAGGACCGGCATCAACAATCCAAAACAAAATATCTTTTTCTATAGGACCAATTCAGATAGGAAGAACAACCAATCCTTTAGAACTACATTCTGCTTCATCATAAGCCTTGATAGTTATCTTCTTCCTTGTGTCAATGACTTCTTCTGAATAACCCAAGGCCTTCAATAAGCTCAAAGAACAAATATTAAGCCTAGCACCCCCATCTATCAACACGCACATGACACGGGTCTTCTAGATCATAACCTCTATATGAAGGGCCAAATTGTGTGGGTGGCTTAATGACTTGTCATCTTCTTCTGAGAATGTAAGGTAGTGAGGGCTAGCCAAGTGGTTGACCATATTTTGGAATTGATCTACATCTATATCATTAGGGACATTAACCGCACGCAAGGCATCCTTAAGGACATGCTTATGCTTAGGGGACAATTCCAAAAGCTCAAAGATTGGAATCTGCGCTGGTGTACATTGTAATTGGTCAACAAGATTATAATTCAACTCAGGACCAACATCAGATTTAGGAAGAACACCTTTTGACACTGGCTGCTTAGACTTACTATAGTTAGGAGCTCTAATAACAATGGGAGGTTGAGACTAACTCCTAGTGACTGCATTGAGGGGTTCAGACATCCTTCATGAGTGAGGACCTCTTGGTACCACAATGGGTCCTTCATCAGACATAGGATTTGAATCCACATCATATCCATAAGGGTCTTCCCTCTCATCATGTTGACATTATCATCAACAACTTCATGCATATTAATAACATTTTCAGCATTTGTGTAGGTGTAGTTGATAGCAGCCTTGCCGTTCTTATTATTAGAATTCTCTCCTTTCTCATATTTGGGCAAGGGCTCTTTAAAATCTTTGTGATCTACATTAGTGGTTAAACCATCAACTTGTAATCTTCCACTTTTAATAAGATCTTGGACAAGATGCTTAAGTTTAAAACAATTTTCTATATCATGTCCAATTCCATTGTGAAAGACATAGAAAACCTTCTCATCCCACCAATGAGGTTTATGATCTGGTATGCAGAACTTTGTAGGATCCTGAGGTTGTGCCAAATTATGAGCAATTAAAGTCTTGAAAATGTCTACATAGGAGTCCCCAAGTTTGGTAAATTGTCTCTTTTCTGTTTTAGGTCTCCCTTGATACGTGGGTTTATTTTTTTGTTGTGCTGAAGATGTTTGCAACTTCATGGCTTGGACTGCATTAGACAAATTAAGAACTCCTTCATTCTTAGGTTGTGATGAGTCAACAACTCCATCATTGACCACTTGCTTATTCCAATAGGAGTTATTTTTGTCCTTATTACCATTATTATTGTTGTTTTGGCCATTGTTGTTATTAGTTGTTTTGGCCAAAATTCCTTATTCTTTTAGGACATCCTCTATGCGACACGCCACTTCTACCATGGTATCAAAAGAATTAAATGGGATCTTCCTTACTTCATACCTTAATTCCAGTACCAAGTTGCTCATAATGATGTCTATTCTTTCCTCTTCAGGAATTGTCCTTGGATATTTCAAGCACAAACATCTCCATCTTTGTAGAAAGGTAACAAAGGATTCCCCTTGATTCTGCTTGAGTTTTCACAAATCAAGCATGTTGACGGACCTTGATAAGTTGTAAGAAAAATGTTGAACAAATCTTTCCACAAGCTCTTTAAATGTCTTAACTGAAGGAGTAAGGTTAGTAAACCACTCCATGGCTTGACCCTTGAGACTCCTTGGGAATAATCTCATCAAGTAGGAGTCTTCACGGTGAAAAGAAAAGCTCATTATGTAGAACTGTCTAACATGGTCGTGAGGTTCACCAACGCCATCATATTTGTCATAGGTTGGAAAATCAACTTTCTTATGAAACCCAACCAACACCACACTCTTGTCAATTGGGTTAGGACATATGGAGTCCAAATTAAATGTTCTCTTAGGAGCCCTCATCCTTTCTATATCCTTTTGAAGTTGTTTGATCACCTCATTAGTTGATGGATCTTGCTTCTTTACCTTTCGGTCCACATCAAAATTATATGGGACCTTAGCACCTTTGTTGATGAGACTTTCTAAGAACTGATCCTTGTTTTGTTCCACATACCTTTCTACATATGCTTGAAAGGATGGTTCTTGTTGCATAGTCATAAAATCTATATGATTGAAGTTGGCATAACTTCCTCCATGTTGTGAGCCATGATGTGCTCATTGGGAGGGTTTCTTTGAAAGTCTAGGAGGTGACTGTCTCCTATGGTGAGCATATCTTGAAGTCCTTCTACCCCTAGGACTTGGGGATCTTGAGGGTGTCCTTGACCTTCTTCTAGGACTTGGTGAGGGAGTAGACGAGGGCGAGTGGGTACCACTATTAGTACCCCTCCCATTGAATTGGTTTTGGAGTTGTTGTGCATAGAGTCTATCTTCTTCTTCTTGAGTGACTCTTTTCCTTATGTCCAATAATGCACGTTCCTCTTCCTCTAGTTGTGTAAATTTATCCTTTTTAGTAGCTTGTTCATTTAGATAGGCTTGCTTCTCCCTTTCAATGCTCTTCAATCTCATATTTGCATATCGAGAGGTATCTCTAAGTGGAGAAGGTTGCCTTAACTATTTGATTGCATTAGCTACATTGATGTGGTGCTCACTAGACTCATTGCTTTGGTCTTTGTGTTGTGACCATGAATATGAGTGAGTTTGTTGGTGATGTCTCTCAGCTCGTTGGTGAGCATCAAGATACCTTGTGTTGATTGAGGGTGATCTAGGTGGACTAGCATATGCAGACCCAACAGAAATCATGTTACCCCTATGCCGTTGAAATATGTCATCAAGAGTCTGGTTCATTGCTTCTCTTTGTTGTCGAGTGAAGGTGTAACTCATGTCCATATTTGATGAAATGGGTGCTAAAAAGGTACTCACCTCACTAGGATTACCTTTCGGATTAAAAGAAATCTTAGATTCACTCTTAGGAGATTGATAAAAAAGGGGTCCTTTTCCCTTATGCTGTTGATGAGTCTTAATTGGTGGTAACTAGCTAAAGACAATAGGGGGTCACTTCCCTTGATTGACTTGGTACCTTGTTGTAACTGACATGAAAGAAAGAGATTCTTAATGATAGGGTGACCTCACAAAGTGTCAACACCAAACTAGGATAATCAAAGTTTTTTATTGTCCAAAATGAAATGAAAAGATAGAAATAAAGGGGCTTTACCAGCACTGTCAAAGAGGTGCTAAAATCAAAGGATGAATATCCTTGCACTTTTGAATCAAGAGGTTGGACTAGGCTAAAATATAATTGAAATTAATTAAATGAAAGTGATTTGGACAATAAGAGCACTAAAATTTTTCAAGAATGTAGCTAACAATTCTAGAGATAAGCTTTCTCACCAAGAATAACCTTCTAACCTGACAACTATTTCCAAAGTGGCCTTGTAAACCAATTGATGCTATTCCTAGAGGGTAGAAACTAGAGATTTATAGTCAAAACAAGTCCCTAATGACAAGATAGAAAATAAAGCAAGCTGTAAAAAGTTGGGTGTTTCAACTCAGGAATTCAGTTGTTTTGTGGTTTAATCAGACACATTAACAGATTTCCAGCATTTTATCAAGCACATAAGATAGTAATCAAGGAGATCAAGCAAGCAATTGTCTTCAAAAAATGAGCAAGGGGCAAAGCAACCTTGCACATGAACAAGGATAGTGACTTAGTATTTCTACTCCTTAAAGGTTCTACTTGTGTATGTTCTTGAAAATGTTTTAGCAGGCACATATAACACAACACCTTAACAAGATGTCTAGAAGGATATACGTGGCTTTCTAAAAGGAGTCCTTGATATAAGAAAGGTACGTGAGGCCCAAATCTATAGATGAGAAGAATCCAAAATCACACAGCTGGGGGAAGATGGTAACCCAAATCTCCTCCTTCACTTCTCAAAGGTATAAAGTTCTTTGAGGCTTAGCCAAGAGTGATATCAAACTCAATTCCCAAGAGAGGTGTCTTTCAATTCACCATCTGCTATTTATACTCCATCGGAACATGGGAGTTAAGGTCATTCCTTGAGGCGGTGTGTCCCCAAGCAGGCCTTCTAAAAATAAAATTAAGTAATTCACTATCAAAAGTATTTAAAGTACTAAAGGTGGAACACTTAACTCTTCAAGTAAATGTGAAGTGAGTCCAAAAGTAGAACATTTAACTCTTCAAGTGAATGTGAAGTGAGTCCAAAAGTGGAACATTTAACTCTTCAAGTGAATGTGAAGTGAGTCCAAAAGTGGAACATTTAACTCTTCAAGTGAATGTGAAGTGAGTCCACAAGGTGGAACATTTAACTCCTCACACAAACTCAAAGTGAGTCCAAAAGTGGAACATTTAACTCCTCACACAAACTCAAAGTGAGTCCAAATGTGGAACATTTAACTCCTCACACAAACTCAAAGTGAGTCCACACCTTAGAAAACTAATGAGATCAAGAAATCATAAAAATAGGGAAACTTTGTGGAACACTTAACGCTCTTTTCAAGTAGACCCCTCCCCTATGTATGAATGCTGACCTTGCATCCAAAGGGTGGTAATGAGGGGAAATTAGAAATAAGTGAGTCCAACACCCAATTTAGCTAACAAGATCAATCAAAAGTACTCTAATGTTGCTTATCAATACTACTCACAAATGCAAAAAGATTTGAACCATGAAATATTTAACTTTCCAAGTAAACATGAAGTGAGTCCACAAAGTGGTGCATTTAACTTTTCATGTAAACAAGGAATGAATCCATGCCCTTAATCATTCAATGAGATATTTGATATTGGAACCAAGAATTACTTAAGGTTTAAACACAAGCATTCACTTATATAAACTTGTAAAAACAAATCTATGTTCTTTCATTTTTCATGAAGAGCATCAATTGAAATATGTTCTATGAAAGCATGTAAACACTCAAGCCAAACACATGAGAGGTTCAATTTTAATCCCAAAATCCAAATGTTGTAGAGATAAAACAAAGTACCTCAAGTCCAACGCTTTGTTTTAAATATTTTTCATGAAAGCAAGAGCACCTTCAAATGAACAAGACAAGAAAACAAGCAAATAAGATATGCAAGGTATATCCAACTTATGCAAACTCTAGGGTTAGATCTGAAAATCAATTTTTAGGAGAAATAATAGTTATCAAATAATCTAAATGATAACTCATATCATGCATTGAACAATGAAAAATAAGTGCATACCCATCACAAAATTTTATTTTTTTTGCATTTGACCTAGTCAACAAGATCTAATTTTTTTGACATGATTTCGGCCAAAAAAAAAATAAAAAAAAATAGAGACCCCTACTATAAAATAGATATCTTTTCAAAAATGTAAAATTTTTAGAAAAATCTCTTCATTTGTGCCCTAGAGACCCATTTTACCAAAACAGACTAGTTTTTGTAAATTAATTATTTGAGCCCCTATATTACACCAAAATTCAAAATATAAAGAATGGACCCCCTGTATAATTTGAAGAGATTTTGTAAAATGTAAAAATTTCTAAAAAATATGCTAATTTGTGCTGAAAATTAATTTTTTATGAAAAATCAAGAAAAAATTATAAAAAATTGAAAATACTTCCACAAATTCCAAATTTTTTATTAGAGCTTCTCTGATATGTCACCAACCTGCAAAAATATTTTTAGACCAAAATATGAAGCCATTTGGGAGATATGATCAAATATTTCAAAATCTAAGATTTTCCATCTCCAAACAAATCTGCACAATGGTTAGCTCCAAAAATAATAAAAAACCAGCATATAAAAGTGGGTTGCCACATGGTGGGTGCCAAAAATGTATGGTGAAAATGTGACCACACTTTTATGAATGCTTACATACAAGAAAACTCAACAATGAGCCCTCACAAATCAATCCATAGCTCTTTATGTATGGAGTTGCAAGATTTGTAAAATTGCTCTCAGCTAGAGCTATAAACTCATGACCTTGCTAGTCAACCACACAATGAGAGATTCCAAATCAAAGACAAGGGAAACAATGCCAATATCTCCAATGAAATCAATATGGATACAATGCAATGAAAACTAATCTATAAGAATGAAAGATGCAAGCTATGCTATGAAAGGAAAATACAAGTGTTACAAATCCTCTTATTAAGCTATGTGAGATTAATCTATTGCATAAAGGAAATCTATACTAAAAATTTCATGATTATGCAACTATGATGTAAGAAAATAAGCTAAATGAAATGTAACAACAATGTCTTCAAAGCTTGAATGCAAGAATGTCTTCAAAGAGCTCCAAATGACCTAGAAAACTTGCAGCATAACATTAGCATAAAAACCTAAGATATGAAAATGAAGGAGAGAGCTCTCCTTTTACAAGAAATGAGATGAAAATGGACCATTGAGATTAAGAGGCAAAAGTCTTAATCAAGGGTGGAGAAAAATGAAAGCTTGCTCCTTGTGCACAAATATCCTCCAATAAGAAAATAGGAGTTGACTTTTGTGTCCCACATAAGACAAAAAGTATTTTTGTCTCTTTTTATAAAATAAGAATAATGCTTTATTTGTGCAACATAGGATAAGAAAAAAAGTGAGGATTTTTTATTTAAATAAAAGGGGAGGAAATTTCTTTTAATTAAATAAAAGGCTTAGGATAAAGTGATTTTATTATTTAATTAAAAGAGATTTTTATTTAATTAAAAGGGAGCATGTTCTCTTAATTAAATAAGATTTTTATTTTTTTCTTTTTTAAATTAAATAAGGCTCAAACTTTAAGAAATATTGAATTGATTATGATTTGATCAAAGAAATTGATATAATTGATATTGTTGATATTTGAAAATATTGATTCAAGGATTTGATAAATTGCTAAATGGGGCCCCCAAAGTCTAGGCGACCATTTTAGGGTGCATACACCTGCAACTAGGAAATAGACTCTTCCTTGACTGTGAGGAAGTCCCTTCAAATACCATCAAAGGCTTGGGACCTTGTTCTTAGAGCTACAAATGTCTGAAATTGTTCCATAAGATATGGCAAGAAAACTAACCCATCTTGAGTAATTCTGTCAACCCAAGATCAAGTCTCTTGTAGAATGACCCTTGCATCCTTTATATCATTAGTGCTTCCTTGTGCTAATGCAAGTGGTGGCATGGTTTTATGATCTAACTGTTGGATTGGCCTGAATGCACCATTATAACAATCCTTCAAACTTTGGATTTCTGCCCTTAGCCTCTCATTCTAATCTGTTGCTTGATCTAATTTCCCCTTGAGAGAATTGATGCCATCATGTAGTTCCTGACAGTCAATTTCCTTTGTTGTAGTTCCTAGTCCATGCTCAACTATGTTATACTAATGGGTTTGAATATCACCCATTGACTTGTTCATCTTTGGAATTGCAACCTGAACCCTGCGAGTACCTGACTCCACTCTGATAACTCTTGCCACTATTCTTGCAAGTTGGCTCTCTTTCTCACTTACTTCTCTTTCTATCAACTCTTCAATGTTCCCAATGGGTCAAACATGTGCAATCTTCCCCTTAGGCTTGAGAAGATCCCTTAACCACGGTGGCACTGTACACTTTCCTAATTCTAAGTTTGGTTCCTCTTCCACAGGCACAACCTCATTAGTTCCTTTTGATGCTTGACTTCCTTCTTCAACTAATAGGGCCTCCACATCAATCAATCTAACATTCTCACTAACTATAGGAGAAGAACTTTCCTGAGGGTGATTCTGAGTGGGGAGAATAATCAATGCTGTAACTGTATCTTGTTGATGAATTTGAACCTCCCTTGGATGAATTTGAACTCACTTCAACTGTTGTTTCTTTGTCTACCTTTTCAGCAACCATGTTTTGAGCTACAATGGCACTTTCCCTTGAGGACACTGTACTCACACCCTACCTCTTGGCTGGTGGCTCCTCGAACTCTTTTTCCTTTCCTTTTTCACTTTCCATATCCTTTCTCATTTTGTTACTCGTTTCTTCTTGCTAGCTTCTGTAATACCCCAAAAATGGGCTATATGTTCATTAACCTCCTATATCGACACATTGAATGAAATTGACAACAAAGTCCTAACCAAAGGCACATCAGCACATCATTGAATCCTAATTGATTATCTTAAATTCTGCATTGGGGAATATTCCTAATAATATTCCTAATCATCATAATTATCTTTGATTTAATGATTATTTGGCGATAAATCCTATTTATCCTAAAGTTTAATTAATTGAATATTCTCAATATTTAATTAATTAAGTTTAATTCTGCCACTTAATTATTTAATTGAATTGAATTATATTTATTTCTAATTATTATTATTTAAATTTGACAATGAATCAAAATTCCTATCATTAATTGATTAAATTCTTATTTAATTAATTAAAGCAAGTTGTCATATTTGATGATATTATTTTTGAATAAAAGTTTGATTAAATGATTGATTAACCCATAAATCAATTGTTTTATTTCTAAAATCAGTTAAGTTGAGAATAAATCACTTTATTTATTTATTAATTCATAATTATCCATGTGCACAATCAAAGAGCAATTAAACTTTAAATCAGAAAATCAATCCAAGTTATTGACTTTTTGAAATTGAACATCATTTTTGAGTTTTAAAATTGATCTAAACTTCTAATTTGAGTTAAAAAGCTATTTTTGCATGATTTGCATATTTTTGTGAATTAAATTATCTTTATTTAAAAATAACTCAAAAATCAAGTTGAGTTTATTTGAGTGATTTATGGCTTTTATCCATGCACCTCTAAAGCCCTGAATTTCTATAAATTAAGGCTTTAGCTCATCCCAAGTCATCTCATAATTTGTGAACTTATGCTAGTGAATTGCTACCTGGAGAATCAAAGCTTCTTTGCGAATCAACCATGTTTTGTGAGATCACTTTTGTTTTCATATTATTATTAGATCATTTAGCATATCATAGCATATCAGTTTTTACATATCATAGATTTCATATCAAGTTTTCATATCATTGCATAGAAAAATATCAAAAATATAGATTAATTGCATTCATATTTCATATCTAGATCAATTATATTCAAATCTTTCATTTAGGTGTCATCTAGGTCACTGATCTCGATTACAATTTGAGAACATCAATCTCACACCTATTAGAAGACAGTAAATCACTTGCTTAGTTTAGCTTTCAATTACTTGCAGATTTCATTTTTTCTAACCTCTAATGTTTTACTAAAGTTTTGTGTTTATAGATTAGGTACAAAATTCACACACACATTTCAGGTGCCCACCGTGGGGCAACCCACCTTTACATGCTGGTTTTGATTTTTTTTTTGGAGCTAAAGCCCTAAAGTTTAAAAAATTTAATTTTATCTCTCAAACGGTTTGGATTTTTGCTCTAAAATTTTTTTTGTGAGTTGGACACATATCAAAGAAGCTACAGTCAAAAAATCAAAATTTTTGGAGATGTTTTGAATTTTTAATAATTATTTCTTGAAATTATGGAAAAAATTAATATCTAACGCAAATCAGCATATTTTTTGGAAATTTTTATATTTTTGGAAAGCTCTTTAAATTATACAGGGGGTCCATTTTTTGTGTTTTAAATTTGGATGCAATATAATAGCTCACATAGTCAATTTACAAAAACTACTCTATTTTGATAAAATGGGTCTCTAGGGCACAAATGAAAATTTTTTTCTAAAATTTTTATATTTTTGGAAAGCTCTTTATTTTTTAGTAGGGGTCTCTATTTTGAATTTCTATTTTTGTGGTAAAAATCATAAAAAAAAAATCAGATCTTGTTGACTAGGTCAAATGCAATAAAAAAAATAAAGTTTTGTGATGGGTATGCACTTATTTTTTTTACATGGTTTAATGAATGATATGAGTTGTCATTTGGGTTAATTGCTGGTTATTATTTCTCATAATAATTTATTTTTAGAGCTAACCCTATGATTTTCATAAGTTGAATATATGTTGCATATCTTGTTTGCTTGTTTGCTTGTTGGAGAGTTCGTCACTTATTTGCATGGAAAAGCTCAACAAAAATTACTAAAAATTAAGTAAAATCTACTAAGCGCATTGTGAGGATCCCATGTATTCTCCTTCATCTAATAAAATTTTGATTTGGACTTAAAATAAATCTCTTGTGTCTGGCTTGTGTGCATCTTTTCATGCTTTTGTCTATTTCTACACACTTGCATAATTGATACTAGGTTGTGACCCCTTAAGGATTCATTAAGTAGTCTTAGATACTTGTGATTGATCTTGATTGCTATCTTGGGTTATTGGACTTGCTAATCCGCCGACCCCTTGTTCCACCCCGTGGTTGAAAGGTCAATGCCACATTAAAAGGGAGGGGTCAACAGAACAGAAGCGTTAAGTGTTCCACTTGGCAACCCATTTATGCTTTTAGGAACTCACTTGTTTTCTAAGT
The DNA here is from genome assembly GCA_027943335.1 of Chamaecyparis obtusa. Lineage (NCBI taxonomy): Eukaryota > Viridiplantae > Streptophyta > Pinopsida > Cupressales > Cupressaceae > Chamaecyparis > Chamaecyparis obtusa. Next base: position 434,053 of record BSBK01006274.1, read on the forward strand.
TGGGGACTCATTTTCAGCTTGTGTGAGGTGTTAAGTGTTCCACCTTATGGACTCATCTCATATTTTCTTTAAGCATTAAGTGTTCCTCTTTCTTCTTTTTGGGTACTTTTGGTAGATTTTCTTTTTGGAAACATACATCTGTGCTCACATAGTAATTAGGCCCTATGAACACTATTCATGATTCTTGAGAGATTGGATTCCCAATGAAATCCTTCTTGATGATAGAATCCTTGTAGGTAGGGAGGATACTTAGTGTGTTTCACATTCAACTTGGTTAGTGCGTCTTCTTTTATTGATTGATACATTCTCTCCCAAGAAAGGTTGATAGATCACATGGGGTTGACATCATGAGCTTTGGTGAATCAAAATTGGTTAGTGCACCTTCTCTTATTGATCGATACATTCTCTCCCTGGAGAGGTTGATAGATCATGTGGAGTTGACATCATAGACCTTGGTGAAGCAAAACTTTTTCTTAGCGTGTCAGATTTATCTGTCTACTTTGTTTGGGTTAAAAGTGAAAAGGCATTAAAAACCTTGGATCTGGAGCCAAGTCCCCTTATGGTACAATACTGTGAGTCATCTTTAGAGAGGGTTAATCATAGAAAACATTCCCTTTACAAGGTAAACTACATTGATGGAACCTCAAGCAGTAATAGCTATTTTTTCCATGGTAGTGATAGCCACTATATAAATGTCCTTGTGGAAGAAATCTTCACAGGTGTGGTTCATTGTTGAGTTGTCAGATCTCCCTAGCAGCTCCTGAAGATTAAGTTTTCAGACTGTGTCAAAAACCTAGTGCGCTAGGATTAGAGTTCACCCCTTTGGATCATCAAAGTTACAGAGTCAAACCATTATTAAAAATCCTAGCGAGGCCAAATTTTTATTTTCTAAGGTATATGTGCGTCATTGCAAAACATTTTTGGAACATACATAATTAGCGCTTCTGAGGACTAGAATGAATAAGTCACTTGATTGTTCATGCACAAGGTTGCTTTTTCCCTTGTTCATTATTTTTAGATATGCTTGAAATCACTTGTTTGCTATTTTACATGCTTGTTTATCTATCTGGTTATTGAAAATGAATAAATCTGTTACAATTCTCAAATCTAGACATTGAAATTTACAAACAATCCGAATCTGAAAACTCAAAATTTGCAAAATTTGAAGTAAAATTCTTTTCTAGAGTCAAAAGTCATCTCAGGAGGTCAGAAAGTCATATGAGTTTCTATCAAGTTTCATTTCATTACTGACCATCTATCATATGGTAAAGAACCCAGTGTCGTATGAGTCTTTCTGCTAGTCAAAATTCCAAAAGTCAAATCCTGCTAGCAACTATCGCGCGAGTTTTTCAACTATCGTATGAGCTTTTCAACTATCATTTCATAGCATACCCACTGTCATATGAGTTTGTAGAGTGTCGTTTGGGAAAATTTTGAAAAGTTGTCAGAAAATGTTCAGAATTGCCAAATACTTAACTTTTTCAGCCTAGTTCCAGAATCTGTCAAACAAATCACTATGTCAGGAATAGAGTAGTAGCTATTGAGAATTAGTACACATGAGGAAGAAACTCTGATGAGGGCCATGATGAAACAGATGCATGCTATGCAAGTCAAGATTAACAAACTTGAGAAAGAAAAGGAACCTAAAGAGTTCTCCATGGAAGCTCTATGCCCTTTTCCATTTGATAAAGACTTGTACATGTCACCATGCCTCTAGATAGAATTTGAGCAATGTGATAACCCTTATGATACCTCTTCCATGGAAATTGACATATAGCTTTGGAGACTATGATGACTATGATGACAGACAATGTAATGATACCTATGACACCTCTATTCCTAAGAGTCCTCATCGTGTGTTCCTACTTACTACAAATGGGCCGTCACATTGGATATATCATGATGGTGATCCATATGATTTTGATTTTGAAAGAGACTTTGATGGATTTTGTGGACAATATCTAGATGATACATCTACTTCTATTGAGGAATATAAAATGTATCATGCTGATTTGAAACGTCAATACTATAAGGATCTCTCCTCTAAGAACTCTCAGGTTGAAAATAAAGATTACACTCTTAAGCAAGATCATTTTAATGTTGGACCTTTATCTTGTGATGGTTCCCTTCCATCCCCTACTTCCTCCAATACCCCTACATTTCCTAAAGCTTTTGAGTCTTTCAAATCTTTCACAGAACCTTCATCCAACAAAAGTCCTGATACTTTTCATACAATTCCCTATAGTTATCCTCAAGGGCTACCCTTTGAAGAAACTCAAGCTAACCTTCACTTGGCTACTAATACTTTCAATAATGTTAAACCTAAAGAGCCTAAGCCTTCATATGCTATAATTTCTACTTCAGCTAGTCCTCCACCATCTCTTCCAAAGTCTTCCATACAATCCCAACATGCTTCCTTGTCCTTAGAAGTGGCTCCATGTTAAGAGGACTCCATAAATGATAAAGAAAAGAACATAAAGAAAGATCAAGATCAAGAACCCTCCATATTGTCCACTCCTTTTCATGATGTCTCTTATCCACCTCAGGGTTCTTTTGATCCTGCACACCCTTTTTCATGCATTCCATCATGTCTTAAGTCTTCTCCTAAGTAAGATCAAACTACTACTTACACTATTGAGCTTATTGAAAATCAAAATAACCTTACTACACTTTCACTTTCCAAAGATGATACTTCCATTAAGGTTGGTAAAAATGGTGTTGTTCCTTCCAATGTTAAGCCTATTGAAAATCAAGAGAACAATGATGCGCTTATGCTATCCAAAGATCCTTGTCAAGATCAAAGTCTTCCATCTTCTTATTCTACCACTCCATGTTCACTTTCACTTTCTACTCTTCCTAAGTCTTTGCTAGCTTTGAACAATCCTATCAAAGAAGGTGCTCATATTCAAGATGTTCATGATTCTATTGAAAATCCTAATGCTCACTCTAAAGATGCTTATGTCCTTGGTTGTCATATAGATGCTGATGAACTTATTGATTATCCTTTTGCATCTTCCACTTCTATCCTTGGACTTCCTCCACTAATACTAAGGGCTTCATGTCTGCCTTCCATTTTGGGTCCTTATGTCCCTTCACTTTTCCCTCCTAACTCTACTAATTCACCATCCATCTTGGGTCTTTACATCCCTCCATCTCCCATCTTTCCTCAAGATCAACATAGATGCATACCCTTGAATCCTTTTCACCCACCCACCCATTTAAACCAGCCATATCCTCCTTCTTCTTCCACAAGTCCCAAGTCTTTTAGAAGTAACTTGAATGTTCAATACAAGAAAAATAAGCAATACAAAAATCCATCAAAAAAAGAAGATCACCATGTCTCCTCTAATAGACATGGAACATAAAGTCAAAAGAGATATCTAAAAAAAAAACTACAAGACAAGTATGGGTTCCAAAATCCATCATTGAAGATATTCTCTCTAGGTCATGAAAAAAAAATGAAAAGCCTACGGCTATATGGATTCCAAAGTCTCTCTTGAAAGAGTCTGGTTTTGAGAAAAAAGTGAAATTGACATTCAAGCTTCCAAAGACTTCCACTTCATCTTCTTCCAAAAACATTCTTCCATTCCATGTGCCTAAACCACAACCTCTGCTATCCATTCACCATATTCCTTCATAAATTCCTTCATTCATATTTCCTCCACCTTCTCACCACCCTTCAAGGTGTGTGTTGATGTTGATCTTTCCTTCATTTCCATTTACCCTTTCACAATCCTTCCATTCATTATCCTTCTACCTTCTATCATTTTTTCTCATTTGCCTATTCCTCCTATCTTCCAACCTCACTCACTTTACATAAAACCTTATCCTCCATTTTTCTCTTCCATCTCCCTTTCCCTATCAGCATCTTTGAGCATATCATTTTGATTCTTTGGCATATCATGGTTTATCCTTTCAAGGAGCACTATCTAAAAAGCTTGCCTTCTTCCAAAAATTCAAAAAGAAATGAAAAATAAAATAAAATTGAAAATGTGTCTTGGTGAAAACCTGGAAACAGGCACCTTGGTAGCAAAAGTAAAGAGAAATAAATTCATCCTATAGTGAGAACCACTCCCTTGTGGCACCTTGGATAAGTACCATGATGAAAACCTAGCAATCAAGCATAATGCATAGTTCTTCTACATATTTCATCCATTCCATCTTCTCTCTTCGATCTTGACAATGTTGATCTATACATGAACATTTGGCTATCTTGTGAGCTATCTTATGATGATCTTTCTTTCATTCCCTTCCTGTTTAGCCTTCATGTCTATCTTCCTCCATTCATTTTCACCTGTCGCTAAACACAATGCTATGAAGCCTCTTGACATGTCTACTTCTTTGGACTACATCCTTTCCTTCTTTGGCATTAGGCTTTTGTGACTTATCCTATGTTGGATTTTCATTGCTTGTCCAAATGTGCTTACATGATAATTTTTCCCTAGCTTGAGTATTCTTGAGGATTTTTCCCTTGAGAATTGCTTCCCTTCATTCTCCTTCATTCTCTTGTCTTCCATCTCATCCACCAGCTTGCCAATCCCTCTTGTTCTTCACCTTGCTAGACATTGGGATTGCACGATATGATCTTGCTTGGGAGTTTGAAATGGAAAAAGAGGCTATCAAGTATGCAAAGAATTTTCAAAAGTGTCAGATGCATGGTAACTTGATTCATGCTCTAGGGATAGATCTAATTCCCTTTAGCACACAATGGCCTTTTCAACAATGGGCTTTTGAACTTATAGGTGCTATCTATCCACAATGTTCTAATGGACATACCCATATAATCACCGCTACAGATTATTTTACAAAATGGGTAGAAGAAGTCCCTTTGACATAGGCAACTGGAAAGCAAATATCTATGTTCATATTGAACTATATCATATGCAGATATGGGATACCTCATTCCATAATCATAGATAATGGTGGACAATTCAAGAACAAATACCTCAATGATCTATGTGCCAAATTCAAGATCACACAACATTGGTCTTCTATCTACTATCCTCAAAGGGAATGGACAAGTTGAGGCCTCTAACAAAAATCTATTAAAAATATTGCACAGAACAGTTAATAAAATAGGAAGAGACTGGCATCTCATGATCAATCCAGCTCTCTGGGCCTATAAAACAAGTATCAGAACACCTACTAGGGCTACACCTTTCACTTTAGTTTATGGGTCTGAAGCGTTACTGCCTATTGAGGTTGAAATCCCATAACTTAGAATTAGAATGCATGGTCTAGTAACTGATGATGATTACAGAGTGTCTAGGTTGCAAGAACTTGAACTACTAGATGAGCGCAGACAAGCAGCGTATGATCATCTCAGAGTATATCAAAAGAAAATGTCTAGAGGTTACAATAAGAAAGTCAGACAGAGAATTTCAGGTTGGTGATCTACTCTTGAGAGAAAATCCTAAAAATCAATCCCATCGAGAATGCAAGGGAAAGTTTGAATCCAATTGGCTGGGTCCCTTTGTAATTACTGCTACTTTTGGCTCTGGTGCCTATCAACTCTCAATGACTGAAGGAGAATAGCTCCGAGAACCAATCAACATTCTCCATCTGAAGAAATTCTAGGCCTAAGGCATTCAGTCTATGGTAAAATGTCTTGAAAAAAAATAAATTAGAAAAATTAGAAAAAGTCCTGAAAAAATGAACATCTTGGTGAAAACCTAGCAATAGGCGGCTTGATGATTCACAAAAAAATAAAAAAATATCAAAAGTACAAAAAAATTATTAAAAAATAAAATAAAATTATAAAAATAAAAAAAAGTCTTGAAAAAATGAACATCTTGGTGAAAACCTAGCAATAGGCACCTTGATTCACAAAAAAATTTAAAAATATCAAAAGTACAAAAAAATTTAAAAAAAAGAAAAAAAAAGAAAAAGAAAAAGAAAAAGTGCCTTGGTGAAAACCTTGAAACATGCGCCTTGGTAGGAAAAATAGAATCTCTTCCAAGATGGTGAAAACCCGGCAAATAGGCGCCACTTATTTCAAAATGCTCCATCTATCAGCGCAATCTTGGTCTTTCCCAGCTTTCAATTTTGCTTTAGTTTGTACATATCTCCTGATTTATTTCTGCATTTCTAGTTTTCAATAAGTTGGTCTGTACACCACTCAGCTCAAGCGTCTGTATCCTATCAATGCTTAACACTTGGGGGAAATCAATGTTATATCCTATGGCCTCCAGTATATCTTAGACGTATCATATCTAGTCAGAGTCCTTTGAAGCTTCATTTGAGTCAGTCAAGTCTGTCTTGTCTCCAGAAAGGATTTTGCATCTACAACAACAATCAAACACAAACTGAAAATAATCTGTGCTTTTCATGCTTTTATCTCCTTGTATGCTTACTGAGTTGCATTGAGATTTTTGCATATTGTGTCCCTTCGAGCTCTTCGATGATGTCCTTTATAGGATTTAGAGAGTGATGACTAGGGGCATAATCTTTTCTTTGTCTTCTGCTTGTATGTGAAAATCTAACGTCTTTGGAAATTCTGAATTGAAATGGTGTCCGACTGTAAGAGCCTCTATCTCGAATTGGATGGCAATGCGTATCTCAACCATTGATACCTAAAAAATTCAAGGAAGTTTGATCTCACTATTGTCTTTTTGAGTAAGTTCTTTCTCCTACTGTGAAATGCGATCTTACATAAGGATGTGAATGATAAAGGGTCACTATGGGTAATTCACACTGGATTTAGAATGATCTCTTGACTGTTTGATGTGTATGTTAAATGCAAATTGCTATATCAAAATGGACATGATACTCAGGTCATCTTGGCACTTGTGCCTTGGTGCTTGTATCTAATCTAACATTCCAAAAATAAAACCAATATTCATATGTCCATGGTTGTTTGACCAGTGGGTGTTGTATTGGTTCTTGAGCATTACAAATCAATATTCATATGTCTATGGTTTCATGGTTAGTGGGCATTGTATTGATTTATCTAGTTATCTAAAAGTTCAATGATGATAACAAATCGACACATGATCAGTGAGTAGGTCCTAGGTCCTAGGGTTGCATTATCATCCTGCATGTTTCTTTGCATTTTTGCACTTTGCATGATCTCACAAATTGCTTGAACACTAAAAATATTCTTCAATCACCTCTTCCAATCTAACAAGAGCTGAATCCCACACGAAGGTTCCTCCAATGAAATAGCAAGTAGAATCATTTTTCAGGATCAAAATCAAAATCTAAAATCATTCATATTATTAACTACTTGCATAATCAACCTTCGATCATCATAGAAATCTAGCATTCAACTTAACTGATTATCTTACATCAAACTATCAAAATTTCAACCATGGTCAACTCATGGTCAAACCTAGTCAAACTTGGTCGTCTGGACCTCTAAACGATGCAGAATGCATTCCCCGATGTGTTTAACCACTTCTCAAATCAATTAACATGCTTCTAAACCATTTAACGTTGACTTTTATTGTCAGATTTTAATTTTAATCCCAAAGGGGGCATGGTATTGCACATCATTCAAAGTCTGTAATCAAATTTGAAATCATATCTTTTCTCAATAATCAAGACAACAACCATGTCTAGTTGTTGATTGATCAAAAGTCCTCATCGCTTGGGGCAAATCAATGATCACTTGGGGCATATCAAATTCATCAAGATCCATACCAATATGGTATTCTCCTAATCTTGTAAATTGTATCATTTTTTGCAACTATCGGTTCAACTATGTTATTTCCTTGATTCTTCAGTAACTAAAGGGTTCAGATGTGATACTTACATGGTTCTTCTAAGACAATCGAGTCTGGAACTGGTCACTCACTTCTTTGCAATCATAAGGTTCGGATTCAGGCATTTTGACACTTTTGTTTCATTGGTTCATTGTTGTTATAGTTAACATTATCTTTGGTCATTCAGGACCTATTATCTTCATATCAAATCCAATCAGCTTATGTCTCATATCAATTATCAATTTCGAATCAATTTCATATCTCTATCATACACAGACTGTCTTTGAACCACTGTGCTTCACACAATAATTCAAAGAGGGGCAAAATGTAATACCCCAAAAATGGGCTATATGTTCATTAACCTCCTATATCGACACATCGAATGAAATCGACATCAAAGTCCTAACCAAAGGCACATCGGCACATCATCAAATCCTAATTGATTATCTTAAATTCTACATCGGGGAATATTCCTAGTAATATTCTTAATCACCATAATTATCTTTGATTTAATGATTATTTGACGATAAATCCTATTTATCCTAAAGTTTAATTAATTGAATATTCTCAATATTTAATTAATTAAGTTTAGTTCTGCAACTTAATTATTTAATTGAATTTAATTATATTTATTCCTAATTATTATTGCTTAAATTTGACAATAAATCAAAATTCATATCATTAATTGATTAAATTCTTATTTAATTAATTAAAGCAAGTTGTCATATTTGATGATATTATTTTTGAATAAAAGTTTGATTAAATGATTGATTAACCCATAAATCAATTGTTTTATTTCCAAAATCAATTAAGTTGAGAATAAATCACTTTATTTATTTATTAATTCATAATTATCCATGTGCACAATCAAAGAGCAGTTAAACTCCAAATCAAAAAATCAATGCAAGTTATTGACTTTTTGGAACTCAACATCATTTTTGAGTTTTAAAATTGATCTAAACTTCTAATTTGAGTTAAAAAGCTATTTTTGCATGATTTGCATGTTTTTGTGAATTAAATTATCTTTATTTAAAACTAACTCAAAAATCAAGTTGACTTTATTTGAGTGATTTATGTCTTTTATCCAAGCACCTCCAAAGCTCTGGATTTCTATAAATTAAGGCTTCAGCTCATCCCAAATCATCTCATAATTTGTGAACTTATGCTAGTGAATTGCTATCTGGAGAATCAGAGCTTCTTTGCAAATCAACCACATTTTGTGAGATCACTTTTGTTTTCATATTATTGTGAGATCATTTAGCATATCATAGCATATCAATTTTTACATATCATAGATTTCATATCAAGTTTTCATATCATTGCATAGAAAAATATCAAAAATATAGATTAATTGCATTCATATTTCATATCTAGATCAATTGCATTCAAATCCTTCATTTAGGTGTCGTCTAGGTCACTGATTTCGATTACAATCTGAGAACATCAATCTTGCACCTATTAGAAGGTAGTAAATCACCTGGTTAGTTTAGCTTTCAATTACTTGCAGATTTCATTTTTGCTAACTTCTAATGTTTTACTAAAGTGTTGTGTCTATAGATCAAGTACAAAATTCACACACACAGCTTCCAACTTCATCTTGTTTCCCAGTGGATTCCTCCAAAATCTCTTCTACTAGCTTCATCTTTTCATAAGTGAGGTGAACTCTTTGCTCCTCCAATCGAGCCATCTTCTTGTTGTACCATTCCTCTATGTATAAATCAATGGGCTTCATTATTGCTTCCAATGAAGGGTCTTGGTCACTTGTCCAATTAATGGTATCCAATTCACTTTGCCTTATGGATTTATAATCTACTCTTAATGTCTTTTTATCTTCATCTAGTTGATCTAGGATGCTAAGTCCTCTCCATTTATAACTTCTCATCATGTCCACTGTAAGGCTAGAGAAATCTCTTTTCCTTACTTTGTAGTCATCAGTTGCATTGGCCCAATAGTCCTCTAAATGATGAACGTGCCTATATGGATTTCTGTATGCTATTTTTACTAGCCATTTGGATCAAATTTTTTCCTTGCATTATACCATGCCAAGTGGTAATACTCCAATTTTGTCTTTGTTTCTGCCAAAGTAATGGAGTTGTGGCAACTATCAACTCCAATTATCAATGAGAAAGTAACTCCCAACTTGCCTTTGTGCTTTTGAATCTTGTCATAATGTGCTAGCTATCTAGCTACTTCCAACAACACTAGTCTGTCACGTGGATATCTTGGAATTATCTTTGGGCAATACGTATTTCCTGCTAACCTGATATATGTAAACTTTGGAAACTAAATGTACCAGCTACCATACTTTTTCACCAACTTTTCTGCTTCGGGAGAGAGTCTCTTGTGAGGTGCCTCTTGCAAAGTTCTCATTGTCTTCATGGAAAATGCATCGTAAAATATCTTAAAGCCCTTGGTGTTGTGCAAGTACAATTGTGGTTAGCACTCATGCACCAAGTATTGTCCAACCTCCTTCCCAGCTGTGCCCAAAGCCCTCAATCCTAGCTATTGGTACAAGCCTTCTATCATATAGAAAAGGTAGGATCCCATGTAGAATACCTTCTGATCTTGCACTATTCTCAATTGTAGATCCAAGTTTTCACTTATGATCATGGCCCAATCAAACATTTTGTTACCACTCTCAATGCCTTCAATGAAATAATACATCCATGTCTTGAATTTCCCACTTTGAGTTGTTCCCATGACTCTGCTCAACATCACCATGAGGTCACCATACTCTGGTTTGAAGTCTGATTTTGAGAACTTAGGTAACCTTGCAAATGACTTCCTTGGCTCCTTCAACCATTATCTACACAAGAAGGAGGCATAAAAATCTGGATTATCATTGTAATGCTTGGTTGGTTGATCTCTAGTCACCAAGATGCTATTGTTGTGATGTGGGATGTGGAATACTTCCTTGATAGTGGGCTCACTTGGATTGGTAAGCACCTTCTTGTCCTCACCATAGCACATTGACTTGGATTGATAGTCATAGTGGATGGCACACTCCATGATCAATTCGGGATAAGACAAGGTAGGAGGGAAAGCTACCACCTGTAAGATTCCATTCTTAGTATCCCCTTTGCAAGTTGTGAAGAGCTTACAAGCAACCAATTCCTCATTTGTATCATGTTCATTGACCCTAGATTGGTGTCTTTGACCTTCTTCAACTTGGAGGGAAAGAGGGACTTAGGCATCATGTCCTCTAAGTACTTCTTGAGCTGAGCTGGTCATAGTGCCTTGGAGGAGTTCATATCAGCCATGCCTCCTTTTATATTCAAAGATTGAAAAATCTAAACTAGGACTAAGTAATCAAGGAAGTGGATCCAAGTAGGGTCATCAAATGCAAAGGGCTCTCTCCCAAATCTCCAAGTCTGTGCTTCCAAATATCCAAGTCCAAGCTCCCAAATTTTGAATTTGCAATTCCACATTTCAAATTATTAATCTAATCAAGATGTAAACATGTAAAAACAAAGAGTTAGCTGCCATGTCATAACAATCACATAATATACTTCATCTATAATGCAACTAAAACTACCCAAACCTCTAAAAGTTTGAATTATGCTTGTTAAGATGTAAGAGGTCACTGTCCAAATCCCAAGAGGTTGCCTCCCAAGTTGGCAACAAAGGCTCTTCAAGTTGCCAACTTGATCAAATTTGAAACTGCCAAGTAGATGCTCCTCAATGATCAAGAGTTACCTCCCAATTCGCAATCTATATAATCTGATGTAGAGCTGACCCATGAAGATGCAATAAGACTTGAAGATTGATGACTTTAAGATAATTTATTTTCTACCAATTTGAAGAGGAGCTTGTTGTTATAACCTATTGATCTAGCTTCTCCAACTTGCAATATAAATCACACTTGAAGGTAGAGTCAGTTTGCTGTCCAAAATCATAGATAATTGTTGCCTAAGAGCAGAGATAATTTGGTGTTAAAATCAGTGGCAATTCAGTCTCTATGAGAGAGAAATCACAGTCCAATGGTAGAGGAAATTGCTGCCAATTAAAAAGGTGATTCATTGTCAAAGAGAGGAGGTAATTCGCAGTCCAATGGATTGAGGTAAATGGAAGCCCCAAGATGGTAAAAAAAATTGCACACCAAAAGGAAGAAAATCACACTCCAAATGGCAGAGACAAATTGCACATGAGCTGGAGGCAAGTCAATTTCTAATAGCAGAGATAAATCATAGCCAAGGAGGGTAGAGACAAATCGGTTTTAATTGCAAATGAAATGGCCAGCTTTCCTTATTTATACACCTCCCCAAGTTGACAAAATTCGCAGCCAAGGAGGGATGACTTGGCATGGATTTTTAAACAAATAAAAAAAAACAAGAGGCCAACTCCTATTTCCCAATTTGTTTTGAAATAAAAAAATTAAATAATGGGGCCTCTCTTGTTTCTTTTTTACAAATGGATCTAGTTTTGTTTGATATTAATTTTAAAATAAAATAACCCCCCCCCCCCAAATTTTTTTTTTTTGATTTTACCTTGGCATTGAATTTTTTAATGTAAGATGGCCCCAGCTCTATATTGATTTTCAATTTATAAAATGACCTCACATTCTAATTTTTTAAATTACAAATTGGCATCACTTTGTCTCAATTTTTTAAATTACAAATTGGTCCCAAGTTTGGATCGAAATTATAAATTGCATTATAGCTCTAAATTGCATCGATTCTTAAAATGTAATTGATTTTCTTTTTTAAAATACAAATTGACTCCAATTTGGGATTGAAATTTGCCTTGGAAAATTAAATATAAAATCTAGTCCATTACATATCATTTGAAATAAAAAACATTTAATGGGCCACCTTGAAAGGAAAATTTACCAAGCATGGGGATTTGCCATTGAAATTGCCAAATCTACCTCTCCATCTTGCACAATCACCTCTACCAACTTGCAACACCACTTCTCCCAATTCGTAATAACTTATACAAGCCCACTTGCAACCTCGCAAAGACTTGCTTGCCAACTTGCAAAGACTTGCTTGTCAACTTGAAACCATTTTGTCTCCTTGCAATTTGTGATTTTCCTTAGCCAAAATAATTTTCTGAATAATAATAATTCCACTTGGCTTATAGAAAATTATTTTCTCATGTTGATCTTACCATTTTGAAATGTCGAGCTTCCATCAAGTTAATTGAAATTTTGCCAAGATGCAAGAGCACCCCTACCAACTCATAGGAACATGCCTACAAACTTGTAGGAACCCTCTTACCAAATTGCGAAAAGTGAACATTAAAATTGCAATTTTGACACTTAGAATTTAGATTTTTCAAAAATTATTTTATCAAAATTGCACGATTAAATTGCCCAAATTTATCTTTGTATTTTCCACAATTTGTAAAATTTCACCAAATCTCCCAAAACTTTTTGAAGTCCACAAAATCCAAATTTTGCTCAAAAATGTCAAACCAAGATTGCTTATAAATCAAATTATCCAATCCATATCTTTAATTTGGATTAATAAGCAAAATCATGATGTTTAGGAAATCAAGTTATAGACTTGATAAAGCTTAGTTTTTAATCATTTTCAAATCCACCATTCATCCTCTTGAATGTAAAAATCTCATTTCTTGACCCTTCAAATTCGCTCCAAATTTCACCCAAAGTGCCTCAAACTTCACCTTCAAGCCTTGATCTGAAAAAATTGCCCAAGCAAGTTGAAAAGAAGGGGCTCCCCATAAATTGTGTGGCGATGGTGTGAAAACCTCACAATAGGCCTCTTTTTGTGTAACATTCTTTGGTTCAGAAGGTGGTGGCATTGGCCTGAAAGGAAGTGGCCAACTGATTTTCCCAAGCCACTAGTAGGCCTCTTCGAGCTTTCTTGGCAAGAGGATGATCTGTCTTTGATTTTTTACTTCTCATGTTTGCTTCCTTTTGCTCTATAATATATTGTAGGATTACACCTTTTGGGAGCCCTTTGCTATTTCGCCCCTTAGAAGCTTTCATTCCGTGTCCAGGGATGGCACATAATTGAACTTTCACTCAATAGAATGAGCTTGTATACTCTATATTGCAATGGTTACACTACTAAAGAAAACCTCACCACCAAACATTTGCTTAATCATTGTTATATAATGCCAAAGTGGTGAACCAACATCAATTTAAAAGGGCTCTCTTCATTTTGGCCTCGAGTAATTGAACTAGAACTTTCACTTCTTGTCATTGCGTCTGAATAATGAAACTAAAATGGAAAACTCAAAACATGATTGAAAAAAATTGGGAACAATTTGACATTACAACACCTTAATATATATACAAAGTTTAATCTTTTTTCAAAACTTCATAAAAAAAATAAAAAATATTGATAAAATCATTGAAAACTTGAAAAAAAATGAAGATTAACTCACCTTTGATTACTAAATCTTTCTTCTTCAATGATTACTAAGCCTTTGGTGTATCTCTCACTCCTTTTTAGTCTTCACCTTTGAAGAAAAATGCAGCAAACTTCAAAACAAGCTTGAGAAAAAAAGGGGTGAAAAGTGCAAGAGTTTTGATGAAAGATGAAAGGAATGTGCAAATAGGGTCGAAATCAAGGTTTCAAGGGCATTTTAATGTTTTAAAAATTGTTATAAGTGAGTGAATTCTGCTTTTGGACACTCATTACTGTAGGTTTTGCTAGGTATGCCCAAGTTCCTCCCAGGACCTAGACCACACTCACATTGGAATCTGGAGCAAACTATAAGAACTTGGTATGTTAGCTAAAAACTGAAAAGCATAGTTTACAAAAGAATTGCCCAGTCTAAGTTTTTGCCAATTAAATTGCTAAAAATCTCACAAGCTGATAACCTGCCTATTTTATGGCAATTGCTGATTTGAATGCAGCAATTTTTTTATTTCAAAGAGCTCCTCTTATTGAAAATCCTAACCTTAAACTTTGTTTCTTGATTTAAATCACAATTATTTGAATTAAATTTTTCTTTTGGTTTGTTGATTATTCTTGAGAATGAATTTTGTCACAATGTTAAATTTTGATATTGAAATAATTTTATCATCATTCAGCTATCCATTTCAATTCCTATGGAGGATAGGGCTCATCACCCGATATTGTAAGCCTTTAGTTTTCGCTAGGAGCCCTAACATTCTATAGTTGATATTTTTTTCTGTTTTCCCTCACAAGTCTATACATTAGCTGAATTTGAAACACTGAATAATGTAGAAGGCATGCATCTCTTCCACAATGTTTGCCAAGTTTGTATGAGCTCTCATTTTTTAATTTTAATTAAAGCCATCTTGTTTAGCTTTAGTAGTTGTTAAATTGTACTCTCAAGCTCTGTAGTTTTTTTTAGAATACGTTAAGTTCCTTGCTGTTGCATTTCTCTAATATGCATGTAGAGTGGTAACCCCACATATGACAAAGAGACTTACACCATGATTCAAGCTTGTAAATAGTGGAAGCACTATACCTTGAGGAAAATGATTTTCATTTACACAAATCATAAGCCTCTCCAATTCATGTAGACATTAGTGAAGTTATAGAATGATCGACATTAGAGGTGATCCACCTACCTCCAACATTTTTATATCAGTGCTCACCACAAGAAAGAGAGCACTAATAGAATTGTTCATTGTTTGAGCCAATCTTTAATCATGATTTTAACAACAACATTGTACTCTTGTGAATAGTAGACCTTAGATTGGCCTTGATTATACTACACTAATTCTAATTTTTTTGCATCTACTAGAGATTGACAAACTCTTGATTACTACATATAGAATGGAATAATTAGACATGGAATGCCTATGAGTTCCTATTGATGAATGCTAGAAGATGGTCTAGGAAGCACACTATAGTTGCATTTGAGGACACTCTGGGATAGAGAAGAAAATGGTTGTTATTATAGAAATACGTCTACTAGCCAAAGCTGATCATGTTGTCACCATGTATGCCATGCTTGCACAAATTGCCATTGCAAAGTATGCTAATTGGAAGAAATAAGAATTGTACACACCTCTCCCAATCTTTGACAAGCTTTGGTAATTTATCTCAAATGATTTCATGTCTAACCTTACCATGACTAAACTAGTTTGATGCATTAGAAAGGTCCTATAGAGAACTAGTTTGAGTTACCTATATGGAGGGCCTTAGTGATGAAAGTCCCATAGACCAATTCTGCCATGAAGATCTCTGGAAACATGAGTATTGTCATAAAAATAGTAATGACCATGTTTAGTCATGTTACTATCATGGTATAGATCAATTTTGTCTAATTTTGAATGCTATGTTTTTGCATCCATACTTACCATCATTGTTGGTTAAAGATTTTTTGAATAACTTTAGAGTGCAGATTAGAATCAAGATACCATTGCTCCACTTAATACAAATTGTTATTGTCATTTTATTAAGACACTAAAGAAACAACAAATTCTTTTCACTGCATGGTATAGGTAGGAAATTTTCCTCATTAGGGAAGTTGATTTACCTTGGACTAAATTTCCTATCCTTAATTGAGTGACATCCGAGGGTATCTGGATGCGAGTTCCAGGGTAGAATAGTGGAAATATTAAAAATCATTTTTTTGTTTCCAAAATTTGTGTTTGCAGAGGTCCTTGTAGAAGAATTGGTCGATGGGACTTTCATTGGGAAGAATGTCTAGGCAACTCAACCTAGTTCTCTACATGACATTTCTAATGTACTTTCTAGGAAACTCAAAATAGTTTTGTACAAGACCTTCCCAATTTATCAAACTAGTTTAGTGTTCATCTAATGTGCTCAGAGTTATGACCCTAAAACATGGGTCAATGAGCTTTGACTCAAAAACTACACAGTCAAATCTTGATAGCAATATCACAATTATGACCTTGCTGAGTTGGAGTACCATTATTAAACAAATTCCATATTAACTTTTGATTTTGTAATAATTTGTCCTCATTGAGCTGTCGATTTTAGCTTCCATAGAGGGCATGGAAAATATGGTGATTTTTGGTGTGATTTACTAGTTTTAGTAAGTTTTTTTTTACATTGTGTAATTGATTCAATTTTATATACTGGTTGAATTCAAAGCATTCAAATAGATTACAAGGCATGCATCTTTTCCATCGATTTTGCCAAGTTTGTATGGTCTCTCATTTTTAACCAAGCTATCTTGGTCAACTTCAATAATTGTCAAATTGTATTCTCTTGCTTTGACAATTGTTGTTTACAATAGACTAAGTCCCTCACTATTGCATTGTACTCCAAAATTCCCACATAAATCGGATCAATAATAATAATGTTATCCACTAAGTCTGATTGAAATTGTTGGTTATAATAATAATATTGTCAACTAACTCTGGTTCAATTT
Source organism: Chamaecyparis obtusa (assembly GCA_027943335.1). Classification (NCBI taxonomy): domain Eukaryota; kingdom Viridiplantae; phylum Streptophyta; class Pinopsida; order Cupressales; family Cupressaceae; genus Chamaecyparis; species Chamaecyparis obtusa. Next base: position 451,044 of record BSBK01006274.1, read on the forward strand.
ATTGGTTATAATAATAATATTGTCAACTAACTTTGGTTCAATTATTGGTTATAATAATAATGTTGTCAACTAGCTGTGATTTTTAAAAATAATGTTTTCCATATAAGTTGAAAAAGTCTGGATAAGGACCAATCATATATGAACTCAGCATGACCCCTACTGAAGAAAAGATGTAATTTCCAAACTCAAAGACATCTACGTGTTAATATTGTAGTCTTAATGGCTAAGATCAGTTGGACATTTGAGATTAATAATAAAATATCATTATTAACACCCTTAAGTTATTTTACTTGTGCGATTTTATAATAATAAGGATATTATTATAAATGCAAGTAATAATAATATATATATATGAATTAACAATTAATTGAGGGCACAAAGTAGGCCAAGTAGGCACTCTTAGAGGAGAGTGCATAATTGTTATAACCCCATATATATATATATATATATATATATATATATATATATATATATATATATATATATATATATATATATATATATATATATATATATATATATATATATATATTGGTGCGATTCTAGGGAAGAAGGCATCAAAAACATAACATGCTCTTCTTCCCTCAAGAATAAATAAGCAGCGATTTGTTCTTCCATTATATGTTGTGAATTTAGCCTTGGAGTGCAAGATATTTTCATAGCGATTTACATGCAAATTAAAGTAGCAATTAGGGTGATCTTTGATACAATTTGGAGCAGCAATAAAGACCAAGACATGATGTGAATTTAGGGCAGAAATGAAGGTTGACTTATAGTGCGATTTGGAGCAGCAATATAATACTTGTCATAAATTGCTATTACTTTCCAAGGATCGATATTTACCCTACCTAGGGTTTGATCACCATTCAACATAATTTGAAGGGTAGAATTTGCATAATTTGGAACTCGGATTCAACCACATAAAGGGCTGCAATTTTGGACCTGTGTAGATGCAATTACATATCACATCAACATTGGAGTTGCAAATCTAAAACAAGGGCAGACTTGTCAAGGAAAATTGGTGTACAAAATTGGTACTATCCTTCCATCTTTCTTTGTCAATTTTGTCTATATATTGTTTCAATTTTAAAAGCCATCTATAGATTGTACTTTCCTTGCATAGATCTGAAAATATCAACACTATGAACATAGAAATTTTCCTAAGATACAAGATGTACAACTTGTTGGTGCACTCTGGTCATAGTTTGGACGCGCATTGTGGATGTGCTCTAGGTGTGCATAGTGTATGCACTTTGGATGCGCACCACTAACTATGTATGTGCAACCTGTGCATTTGAGTGCATCCATAGTCTGTGGAGTGTACTTTATGCACATTTGGAGCACACCTAAGCACATCCAAAAACAACTCACAAAAAGTGACTTAAAAAACCCATTAAAAAGTGTTTTATTTTTGTTGCCTTTTTTGGTCAAAATACTAATACGATCCTTTATGAGGCCATTCAATCTAAAAACATATCATTTGGGTTACGCTTTTGCTCACAACTCCTATTGTCTCCATTTTGGCATTTTGAAGGGTAGGTGGTTTTCTTTGGAGGGGATCCTTCCTAGACCTAAAAAACCTCTTTATGAGGCCATAAAATGATGTGCGCTATGGAGTTCTAATGTGTGTCGCCCCTCAGACTCATTGGGCATGCTACCTCCAGACCTTTTAGAAGAGGCGCTGCCCCCAGAGACTTGCAAGGGGCATTACCCCTTGACCCTGTTTGGGGTGTTGGCCCCAAACTCCCATTTGATTTTTGCAGTACACTACAACTTTGAGTTTTCACAGTATGTGTATTTGATGATGTTATTGTTTCTTTAACATTTATTCAATTTGCATCTAATATTTATCTTTAGCATTTGACATTGATCAATGATGAAGTATCTTACTATGAAATGATTTAGTTTTACATATCTGTATATTTCTTTATTTTTATGCGTGTACACACACACATGTGTACTTGAACCTACCCAAAGCCCCTAAATTTTTTCAACTTAGAAATTTTCTATTTAATGTTCCTATTGTAGAACACAGGTTTACTACTAAAACGGGGGGAGGGGGGGGGGTGAATTAGTAGTAAATATATCTTAATATTTTCATCCAATTTACAACTTTGTCCAGTTACTTTAGATTGTATTGTAAAACTAAATCATCAAATGAAAGATATAAAGAAAGCACCATGAGACCAAGAGACAATACACAAGAATATGACATGGAAACCCAACTGAGAAAAACCATGGTAAGTAATGCTGCTAGGATCTACTGTCCTAATCCAGCCTCACAAATCTGAAATTGAATTACAACTTTAAGGGCTCCAACCCTAAGGAGTCAACAAACCCCTCTCTTCTTAAGAGCATCAACTCTTCCACTACATAAGCACCAACTTATACAATTTGAGCATCAACTCAACAACCTCATATGAGCACTAACTCCACAGATTACAATAACTGAATGATTTGGAGACCAGTTATCCTTCAATGATAGTTTTTATAAATACAAATATTGATAACTGGTTATAAGTATTCCTCTGTACAAGCATGACAATATGAGATATATTTGATAGATTAAATCACATACACATGATTATAAACACCTCATTCTTTCAATCTGAATCTTCAATAAATTGAAGGAGACCTGATAAATATTATTAATGCTTTTAAAATAAAGATGTTCTAATAATATTTGACTTGAACCAACTGAATGCTGAAGATAATGTGCCCAGAAAATATGTATTTAAACACAAATAGTCAAAAGAGTCTACATGATGTTGTTATTGATCAGAATGATATTTGTGAATAACTGAAGTGAATAAATTGATCTTCTCTATTTCTCCAATTAGTCCTTATTACTAGTTAAATAGAATTCTTATAATACTGAAGTATTAGACACCGAAGCACTACAAATATTTGTGTCTAAAACAAGAACATTAAATGAAATAACAATACCTGAAATATTGATGATTTTATCTGCAAATTCTGAACTTTATGTACTTTTCTGCATTTGTCCAAATAAATACACAATGCTCTACACTAACTGATATTTTATTTTTCCAAGACATACTTCTTACACACTCTATAAGACTCTATTTAGTATTAATCTCTTATACTTAGCTTTCAGAAGACGTCCATATCCTCTCTGCAACTATGAATATATTATAATATTGTTATTTCAGACATCTTCAAATTTCATTTTTATCTTTCCATACGTCTCTCACACCACTTCTCTTCGAATGAATTCAAATATTTATAAATTTGAAATTGAGTTTAGTTTTTCAACTGTTTGTGTAAACTTCCTTCAACGTGTCTTTTGATCAACAAACCAAATCTTAACAAATTTCATTTGTCTCATCATAGCCACTAAATATTAATTTATTCAAGCAAGATTATGGTTCTGGGTTTTAAAGAATATAACTAGGCACTTTACTTTGTCAGGCTAACACCTAGACACCCAGCTTAAACAAAGTTTTGACTTTGAACCGCTGCATATACATCTAATCACAAAACAATCTTACCCATATTTGTTAAATGATGTGGATGCCTTGTTTTGTTGCCTGACAACCTTTATATTCTTTCACTACTATTCCCTTTGCCTTTTGCTGGTATTTGAATGAGACAAACTGAGTTGCCTCTACCTTGTATTTCCTCTTTAACATGTCTTATTACTCCGGTGATAATGTTGTCTCCATTCACAACAAAGATCAGGTTTGGAAAATAATTAATGTTTGAACCAAGTTTCTCTATGTAGCTTGATAAATACAAAACATTACAAGTGTCTCTATGTGTACCTGTCAGAATGCAGTCTTCATATTTTAATACTTCAATCACCATTGGAGTTTGCAACGGAATGGTTGAGCACTTGATATAGTTTCTTCCCAAGTCAATAATTGCAGCACCCTCAAGACACCTAGTCATCCCTTTCCTTGGTAATGTGGTCCAATAACATTCACTTGTTGCAAATATATATCAGTGCTGAGTGCCATTTCTGAATGTGACTATGGTAGTCAAACAACACTCACATGGCTCCAAATAGGCTTCTAACTATTATGAATATCAACTTCCAGGCTAATGGTAACTTTTGAAACAAACACTTTGATATCATTTGATACATGCATAGAGATTCATTTCATTTCATATTATTGTTTCCAGTTGTATTTTGAAATCAATAACATACTTAAATATCTGATGCCAACACCTAGTATTTTGTCATTCTAGTATATCTTTTCATTTTGGTGCTCTTCATCCTTCATCTATTGCTTCTATTAAGGTCATTCTTTATTCTTCTATAAAGGGTGCTTGAAAACATGCCTTTAGCTTGATTCATGGAGGGAGAACTATTGGGGAAGAAATTCATCCTTCAGTTGATCAAAGTAAAAGATAATGAAGAGTATAACAAGAAATTCATCCTTCAGTTGATCACAGTAAAAGATAATGAAGAGTATAACATTCAACTACCTCTCATATGTGAGATACTATATCTAAACAAAAGAGGTTGATGGAAGTATGGTTTAGCAAATCCAAATGGATCCTACCCTTTTGAGAAGCTTGTGCAATAAATGCTATAAATATTTGATTCCATGATCAATTTCCACCTCTTAAAAAGTTAAATATGACAAGTTTATCAGAATGTTTGGTCACTCCATTAATCATCATTTATAGCCAATCGCCTGTAGTACTTGATGCTTGAATATCACCACAACTTGAAGTAGTTTGAATTTTGAGAATTTTGTTCGTTCACCCTACTTAGAGTGCTCTTGAACATTTCTTTTATCTCAGCAAAACATTGTACTATCTCTAGCCATTATGACCCTAAAATCATAACACTGGAACTACAGGCACATATAATTTGTAGTTTTCCATGCTTTCAGCTCCATGTTGTGATATTCCTTCTACATTAATTGGACACCTTGTTTTTTAATCTCTACAATATTGAAACTAATATTTTGGTCAGACGAATTCATTTAATCTCTAAATCACTAACTTATACATTAGGTTGTGGGTGCATGATGAGAACATAGCTTTGGGACCATAGATTTAGTTTTACAGTGTGCCTATTAGTGTCTTTCGACAAGGTGCATGCAATTTCATCCAAATATGGCATACAATCTAATATTTCAATCTTGATTCAACTTCATTGAATTATATATTTGTATTTCTAATTTTATATTAATATTGGGATTACAGTTGTCCTTTTATTTCATGCCTACCATTAGTGATGACATTAGACTAATTTTCTACCATTGGATTCAATCTTGTTCTTCCCTTCAATTATTGTTATGATAAATTGTGTTAGAGATGGTTGTTTCAAGGCTTAAGTAGTATATGACACAGTATTACAAGTAATAATATAGTATTTACTATGTTCTATAATCTATTTTGTGGAGTTATATGTATGATCTGATATAACATTCTTGCCCTTGATATAATGGCTGTTTAGCAATTGTATTTATGAAATTCCATATTTTCTATTTCCTCTACCTTATTGTTGTTTTTTTCTTGACATTGCAGAGCCATGTAGCATTATTTAATCTTTGTGTTGTGCTCTTGATTGTTGTGAACAATAGGCTGATTATTGAGACTTTGATGAAGGTATTTTTTGTGACTTTTTTCTTGAGCATAGATTTTGGTTGATGGTTTGTTGCATATATTACTAGAAATGTTGCTCTTTGTATTTGTAAGGAATGGAAGGATATATTTTTTTTTCTTTCATGTTTTATGGTTTACTAGAGTAGAAAAACATACGTTTAAACTTCAAAAGTGTAAATTATAAAAGTCTTATATTCAATGTTGTAGTATGGTCTTCTAATTCAAATTGGGTTCTGCTTTAGTTCTAAAAATCTCAGAGACTAGCCACTTTTAATGTGCAGGTAATCATGTTTAACTTATATTATTCTTTATCCTACAAAAGGGGTGGTATAATGTAGTGAATGTATTAGAGTCTGGGTATCATACATCAATAATATAATGCCACATTGATTTTCTCAGGATTATGCTTTCACTCTTCCCATTTTGTGCATTTCTAGTTGAGAAGGCAGTTGTGCATACTCATATCTTTGAATGGGTAAGGAGAATAAAGTAGTTGTAATTTATGATGTTGCATTTTTTGAGATCTATTATCACCTTAAATATTGTTTTGGTTTTTTTTAATTGTGGACTAATTGGCATTTAAACTTATGCATCTTTGTTGTTCTAGAAGTTATTTGTACTTACAAATGTATAAGGTTTATTTCCAATTGAAAATGTGTAGTGCTTATACTTAGTGTATGTTGATAATCACTAATCTTGGATCAGTTATAACATTGATTAAAATTCTTTAAGACAAATAATTTGAATGAATTTAAGGCAAAGCGGAGGGGTGGGTGTTTGTGCAAGTGATCTTCTCTAAACATTAGTAGAAGGCACCATAAGAGACATAAAAAGAAATGTGCACATAATATGCTTACTTTGAGACAAGCATTGTAGATTATAACTTCTTAAATTGAATTTCATATATTAGTCTTCCTTAAAATATCATACTTGAAGATCTTCTATGAGCACAGAACCAAAAATTTGATGTCCAAGAGAATATTTTTGCATGAACCTAGACTGTGAGAATATAAGTCAAGAGTTCAAATATGCAAAGAGTGAAAGGAAATAGGGTTAACCTTACACCATCTTTAATTTCCACTTAAGGCCATGATATATGCAAAGGTAATATAAGGAGTTGGAAACTTGTAATTGCAAGTAAATAAATTCAATAAATTCCTTGAAGCAAGGAATAATATATATTATACCTTGTATATAACATAAAAGTAGAGAAGGGAATTATAGGAAGGTCCTTGGAGGGGACAAAGTAGGTTAAGAGGGCTCAAAAGTAGATAGGGTGGCCCTTTAACAATAGATTAACTTCGCTTGTGATTTATTGACTTATTCAATTGCTTATTCTCTAGAAGGAGAATATGCTTGGGAGTTACATAAGTGACAGTCAGACCTTCAATGTTTGCAATACATGACAAGCTCAAAGAATATTCTACAACTATGGTGTTAGACTAAAATGTTATTTTCATTTCTTCATGATATTAGCATTTGACTTGTCTTCAAATTTTTGTTGTAGAAAAAAACATTGCTTAAAAGTAAGTATGTAGGAGACCTGCCCACTTTCCATTTAAGGCAATTTTCTATTTTCGTTGACTAGATAATTTCTTCTACCTTTGGATTCCTAAAATGGCTTGGTAGTTGGATGTGTAGGGAACCTTGTTCAATAGCTTGCAAGATTATATGTGGTCTATACTCAATGTTTTTGAGCTTATGATCATTTATTTGAACATCTACCTACATAGGTGTAGCCACCTTTCTCCTACGTTTATATTTAGCTTCTACTTGATAATTATGTATCCCACATTGTTGTGGGAAATGTGATGAGTTGCCAACAAAGCCAATTGCTCTCCTTATTCCTTTTGTCATTATAACAACTACATTTGGTAGAGCGACAAGTTTGTTTTTGGTGCAATGCATCACAAGTTTCGAAAGGAAAATGTCATAGGAACATGTTTCCCCTTTTCAATAAGAGTGTTGAATGTTACATAAATAGTTTCTCTTTTAATAAATGTAAATGTACTCTCTCTTGGAAAAGCATAATGTTTTATTTTACAACCCATGCTTTTCTTTAGGGATTTCTTATCATAATGAGCTTATAGACTCACAATTAAATGCTATACTATTGCAATTAAAATGAGTTTCTCTTCATTTTTTTGAATGTAGTTTCTACATATTCCAAGGGAGTACAATATCAAGCTATTCTTTCTTGCACTTTTAGATACAATCAACAAGTTAGAGATAGTTGATAATCATTGAAGATGATTTAAAAAGCTTCATCTTGCACCTTGTTATTAGTGTGCATTGAAGTTTGTAAAATTTTGCCAATATTTATGATTGAAAAATCTCATATGGTGAGCATCATGATATCTTATTTTGTCTACGGGCATTGATAGTAGGGAGTTATTGCCTTGGTAGTTGGTATATGTGCGGTTGGCCATAAATGCCTTGCAATGTAGTATATTTATGGATTAAGGCCAATAATGTCATCATTGTAGTCAGTATTGTTGCAAAATCATTCTCTTGTTTGATAGATTCAATAAAATTGAGCATAGCAGTGCAAATTGTTCAACTTCTCATATTATATCCTATTTTTTGGTTGCTTGTTTACTTTTTTGTGGAGGCAAGCTGAGGTGTAGCACCCTGGATATGTTTACTAATGTTGGAAGCAATACACTTCAATGACAACTTTGGATTTGATTTTTTATCAGTGTCCCGGACAAGAGAGAGACATCATAGGAGTGTATAACTAGACTTTCCTCCTAGCTTATTATTGTTAGGACATTAATAGAGAATAGCAAATGAGTGAACCAATCTAGGGGGTGGTATGCTCTTAATTTTATTGTATTTATGAGCATTAGGTTTTGAAAGAAATTTGAGTATGTCATAATTTATTTTATTCCAAAAGATTGAGATATCGAATAATTTGAACAAATAATTTTCCAATATTTTTATCTTTCAAATACTTAATTAAATCCAATACAAATATTTATTTTTGAATTTTTTATTTCCAATGTTAGAAACATGGATATTTGATGTCATCCCTTAATCAGGGTTATAACTAGTGAAGGGTGCTCCCCTTAATACCACAAACACATAACAGAAATAGAGAAACAACAACAATATGCAAGAACAGAAAATTGGCTTCTTATTATCTCCACAAATGTGGAATTAAAAACTTTCAGAATTACAATATGCAAAGCCACATGGGCATTCCCTTACAATATTTTGTAGGACAAAGCCTCGAATCAATACCCAGATCTACTACCCATAACTATTCTGAACTACCTAAGACAATAATACAGCCTTCCTTATATAGGCAATTTTCCACCGTCTGGGAAGGTTCCAGAATTTTAGCCAATAAGGCCGACCAAACTTAGAATTATTTTATTTTACATTTTATTACATCATAGTCAGCTCAAGATAACCTTTGAAACCCAAACATAAATTTTGAAGAAAATTATTTTCTGCCATTTCAGGTGGCCCAACTTCCGAAGACCATATGTCATCACCAGTTGACCCGATCGGCTATTATAACCCCATTTCAGAAATGCCACGAAGCGCTCTACAGGCATGACCAATACAACCACTTGTCCCCCAAATTTTAGACCTCATCCGGGGCCTCTAAAGCCTTCAAAACTGAGTTCAAAGTTTCTGTACCTTCCTGCCAATACCGAAAATCTTCAATATCTTCCAATATACACTTGATCTGGCAATGAAACTTTACTGGCAGACTTATATGACCAAAATGAACCTCCAAGAAAGAAATCAGATCATTCTGAGCACATACAAAAATTACCAAAAATAGTAACTTTCCATAAATAGCAGCTCTGCACAAAATAGCCCTTATTAAATATAAAAATAGAAATATTTTTTTTGGGTGATGCAAGATTTCTCTTACACCTAGGATGCTCCTACATCAGACACCCAGGGTAATTTGAGAAGTGACCTTGTCACGACTCAGGTGTGCAGAGGAAAACCAAGACGGCTAACCTCGTCCTTTGTCAGCCATGATGAATCTTCAATAGGTCATCCTTTCCACTTGACCAGATATTCTTCATATGTCCTGTTCCTTGTGCTTCAGCCAACACGACTGTCCAGTATATCTTTGATCTCCTTAGTGTCTAAACTAGTTGCTGGAATACTCCACTGTGCTGCTGTGATCTCATCTTCAGCACCTCCTTCATGATACTCTGTCAGATCTGAAATGTTAAACAGTGGTGAAATATTTAGCTCAGTAAGCAATTCTACCTCATATGCGTTTCCTGAATCATGTTTCTTCAGTATCCTACATGTTCCAAACTTCTTCATTTTCAGCTTGTTATATGTACAATCGAAAATCGCTCCTTCCGCAAATGAACCATGACTTCATCCCCAACCTGAAATTCCTTATGTCTCCTTTTCTCATCTGCCTTAGCCTTATACTGCGCATTCATCTTGGTAATATGCTTCCTCACCTCCCCATGGATGTTCTTCAAGTGTTCTGCAAAATCCTTAGCTTCAACACTACTTATTTCTCCTTTATCTATCTTCCTCAATTCAGATGCATTTCTTGGACTACTTCCATATACAATCTGAAATGGTGATTTACCAGTGCTCCTATTGACATAATTATTGTATGCAAATTCTATTTGTGGTAAAATCAAATCCCATCCTGTTGGCTTATCTCCAACCAAACATCTCAGCAAATTTCCCAAACTCCTATTCACCACCTCTGTCTGTCCATCAGTCTGTAGATGATGTGATGAACTAAACTTCAAATATATCTTCAACTTCTTCCACAATGTACGCCAGAAATATCCAACAAACTTAGTGTCCCGATCTGAAACTATGGTCTTTGGCAAACCATGAAGTCTCACTACTTCTCTGAAAAACAATTCTGCTACATGAACAACATCATTAGTCTTCTAGCAGGGAATGAAATGTGCCATCTTTGAAAATCTGTCAACCACCACAAAAATTGAATCATGTCCCCACTGAGTCCTTGGTAAACCCAGAACAAAGTCCATGCTGATATCCTCCCAAGGCTTCTTTGGTACGGGTAATGGCTGATACAACCCTGTATTCTACTTCAATCCTTTCACCATCTGACATACTCTGCAACTTTGTACAAACTTCTTCACATCTTGCTGTAATTGTGGCCAATAATAATTCTCACCAACCAAAGCAAAGGTTTTATCACGACCAAGATATCCACCCAATCCTCCGCTATGCTTCTCCTTGATGAGATTCTCCCTCATAGAACTTCGTGGAATGCACAAATGACTCTCTTTGAATAGCATATCATCCTGGATGATGAAATCCAACCATTTCATCCTGTCTAGAGTAATAGGTTCTGTACAAGCTTTCCAAGCTTCACCAAAATCAGGATCCTCTAGATACAAATTCTTGAGTTCCTTGAACCCAACCACTTCAATCTGCATTTTTGTCAGCAATAGTTGCCTTCTGCTAAGAGCATTTGCAACCTTATTAGACTTTCCACTCCTGTGTTTCAAAACAAATGTATAACTCTGCAAAACCTCAACCCATTTCAAATGCCTTTGATTCAATTTTCCTTGACTGTTCAAATATTGCAAAGCTTGATGATCAGTATACAAAAAAAACTCCTTAGGAAGTAGATAGTGCCTCCACTTTTTCAATGCCTGAACTATAGCATAAAATTCTTGATCATAAACAGAATATTTTCTCTTGGCATCATTTAACTTGTCACTGAAATAAGCAACAGGTTTACCTTCTTAGCTCATAACAGCTCCTATTACAGTACCACTAGCATCACAATCTACTTGAAACACCTTATTAAAATCTAGAAGTGCTAAAATAGGTTGTTCTGTAACTTTTTGTTTCAACAATTGAAAACTCTTTTCTGCTCCATTAGTCCACTTAAACTCTTTTCTATCCCCTCTTATTGTTTTAGTCAAGGGTCCACAAATACTGCTAAAATTTTTGATAAACTTTTTGTAAAAGCTAGCTAGACCATGAAAAGATCTTACCTTAGTAGCACTCCTTGGAGTAGGCCCTTCAAGGATAGCCTGTACCTTCTCTGGGTCCATTTTTAGACCTTCTACTGAAACTACAAATCTCAAATACACTAACTCTTTCTTCACAAAACTGCACTTCTTCAAATTAATCAACAATTTCTCATCTCTCAATTTCTCAAACACCATACGAATATGCATCATATGTTCCTCTAATGTCTTGCTAAAAATGAAAATATCATCTAGGTAAACAATGACAAACTTACCCAGAAATTCTTTCAGAACCTCGTTCATGAGCCGAATGAAAGTGCTCGGTGCATTGGTTAGGCCAAAAGGCATGACTAACCACTCATACAGTCCTTCCTTTGTCTTGAAGGTAGTCTTCCATTCATCTCCTTCTCTGATTCGAATCTGGTGATATCCACTCTTCAGATCTATCTTTGAGAAATACACAGCTCCACTCAAACAATCCATAATATCATCCATTCGTGACAATGGAAACCTATACTTGATTGTGATCTTGTTTATTGCCCTAGAATCTATACACATCCTCCATTCTCCATTCTTCTTTGGTGCTAATATCATTGGTACAGCACAGGGACTTAGACTCTCACAGATCAATCCTTTCTGTAACAGTTCATGTACTTGTCTATTCAACTCCTCACTTTCTACAGGTGTCATTCTGTGTGCTGCCTTATTTGGAAAACTCACTCCTAGTATCAAGTCCATCTGATGACTGATCTTCCTGACTGGTGGTAATCCTTCAGGCACGTTATCAGATACAATATCTTGAAACTCATTCAACAAATCTGCAACTTCTACAGGAACATCCTCTACTTCTTCTTTACCAACTTTTGGAATTAAAGAAAAACACACATGCTCATGCCTCATACCATCTAAGAATTTTCTTCCATCAAAAAATGTTATTCTTGCATTACCACATACCTTTTCTTCGGTCTCCTTCAATGGCTTTAGCTTATGTCGCACTCCATCCTTTGTCAAGGAATAGGTATTTGCACGACCATCGTGTACAACACATCTGTCAAACTGCCATGGTCTACCCAACAACATATGACATGCATCCATAGATATGATATCACAGAGTACCTCATCTTGGTATCCGCCAATCTTGAACTTCACCAGGCATTGTTCATTGACCATGACCTTGTGGTCATCCTGTACCCAAGCAATCCGATATGGATGTGGGTGTTTCTATCTCTTTAGCTTCAACTTTGTCACGATCTCTTCTGACACCATATTATCAGTGCTTCCACTATTAATAATCACATCACAACATTTACCATCACACTTGCACCTGGTGCGAAACAGGCTCCTCCTTTGCTCAGGTTCATTCTCACCACTCAACAGGACTCTTCTATTAATCAATGTTTCTCCTCTTTTAGCATCTTCAAAATTTGATGATCTGGCATCTTCATCTACATGTGCAACTCTGGCTTGGCCATCATTTCTCCTCTCTATTCTGCCTTGGCACTGAGGACATTCAAATGCCCTATGACCTTCTTCTCCACAGTGAAAACATGTTCCACGGAAGCCTCCTCTTCCAGATCCTTGTCCTCTTCTTCTTCCTCTCTGATCTCTATTACTCTGATCCTGGAAATGATTGGAATTATTTCCTCTCTGATTCTGACTGCTACTGGCCTCATCCTTCTTTTTTAGATCTTCATTTCAGCCACCATATGACCATCCCCTAGATCTTCCACCATGACCTCTTCCATTTTGTCTGCTCTCAAACTTCTTGTTCAGTTTTTCCTCTACTTTTAGGGAAAACTGGTATGCCTCCTCAATACTGTTCATTCAAACCAGATTCAACTCATCCTGAATGCTTAGCTTTAACCCATTAAGGTATTGGGCAACTTTCTCCTTATCAGCTTCTGCATGGCCTGTTCTGATGGGGAGTCGATAGAACTCTTCTGTATACTCCTGAATAGATCTTTCTGCTTGTTTCAAACTTTGTATTTTCTTTAGTAAGTCAAGCTCATATTCAAAAAGAATGAACTGTCGCTTCAATTTATCCACCATCCGATCCCATCTTGTGATTTTATCTTTCCCTCTTCTATTTCACTCCAACTGAATTTCTTACCACCAGATCTTCGCATGACCTTTCAATCTAGCCTTCACAAATTTGACCCTATCAGGATCCTCAACATCTTCATACTCAAAATATTCCTCACATTCATTGATCCAGTCGATCAATTCCTCTAGGTTAAGATTTTCAAAAAATGTAGGAACCTCAATCTTAGGTCTTTTTCCAATCTTAAAAATTGCCCAAAAAAGTCTTTCTTCCTCCTGGTTCACAATTTCAGTGTCTCCTTGATATTCTTCTTCGGCTTCATCCTCACTTTCATCTCTGACATTAAGATTCATTCCTCTGAGAATCTCTTCTTGCAATGCTCGTACTTGTCTTTGCAGCTCTCTAACCTCAGGTGTCAGCACCAACTCTTCCGCCACATTCTCTTCGTGGAGGCATTTTCGCAATACGCATTGAAACCGTAACCACGGTCTTGGTGCAAACTGCCTCACAGTCGGTGATCTGTTTACATATTCAAGAAAACTTGCTCTGATACCACTTGGTGAAGGGTGCTCCCCTTAATACCACAAACACAACAGAAATAGAGAAACAACAACAATATGCAAGAACAGAAAATTGGCTTCTTATTATCTCCACAAATGTGGAATTAAAAACTTTCAGAATTACAATATGCAAAGCCATATAGGCATTCCCTTACAATATTCTGTAGGACAAAGCCTCGAATCAATACCCAGATCTACTATCCAGAACTGTTCTGAACTGCCTAAGACAATAATACAGCCTTCCTTATATAGGCAATTTTCCACCGCTTGGGAAGGTTCCAGAATTTTAGCCAATAAGGCCGACCAAACTTAGAAGTATTTTATTTTACATTTTATTACATCATAGTCAACTCAAGATAACCTTTGAAACCTGAACAGAAATTTTGAAAAAAATTATTTTTTGCCATTTCAGGTGGCCCAACTTCTGAAGACCATAAGTCATCACCAGTTGACTCGATTGGCTATTATAACCCCATTTCAGAAATGCCACGAAGCGCTCTATAGGCTTGACTCGTGCAAGCACTCATCTCCCAAATTTTTGACGTCATCCGGGGCCTCTAAATCCTTCAAAACTAAGTTCAAAGTTTCTGTACCCTGCTGCCAATACCGAAAATCTTCAATATTTTTCAATATACACTTGATCTGGCAATGAAACTTTACTGGCAGACTTATATGACCAAAATGAACCTCCAAGAAAGAAATCAGATCATTCTGAGCACATACAAAAATTACCAAAAATAGTAATTTTTCATAAATAGCAGCTCTGCACAAAATAGCCCTTATTGAATATAAAAATAGAAATATTTTTTTTGGGTGATGCAAGATTGCTCTTACACCCAGGATGCTCCTGCATCAGACACCCAGGGTAATTTGAGAAGTGACCTTGTCACGACTCAGGTGTGCAGAGGAAAACTAAGATGGCTAATCTCCTCCTTTGTCAGCCATGATGAATCTTCAACAGGTCATCCTTTTCACTTGACTAGATATTCTTCATATGTCCTATTCCTTGTGCTTCTACCAACACGACTGTCCAGTATATCTTTGATCTCCTTAGTGTCTAAACTAGTTGCTGGAATACTCCACTGTGTTACTGTGAGCTCATCTTCAACACCTCCTTCATGATACTCTGTCAAATCTGAAATGTTAAACACTAGTGAAATATTTAGCTCAGTAGGCAATTCTACCTCATATGCATTTCCTGAATCATGTTTCTTCAGTATCCTACATGGTCCAAAGTTCTTCATTTTCAGCTTGTTATATGTACCAACCGAAAATTGCTCCTTCCGCAAATGAACCATAAATTCATCCCCAACCTAAAATTCTTTATGTCTCCTTTTCTCATCTGCCTTAGACTTATACTGCGCATTCATCTTGGTAATATGCTTCCTCACCTCCCCATGGATGTTCTTCAAGTGTTCTGCAAAATCCTCAACTTCAGCACTACTTATTTCTCCTTTATCTATCTTCCTCAATTCAGATGCATTTCTTAGACTACTTCCATATACAATCTAGAATGGTGATTTACCAATGCTCCTATTGACAGAATTATTGTATGCAAATTTCATTTGTGGTAAAATCAAATCCCATCCTGTTGGCTTATCTCCAACCAAACATCTCAGCAAATTTCCCAAACTCCTATTCACCACCTCTATCTGTCCATCAGTCTGTGGATGATGTGATGAACTGAACTTCAAATCTATCTTCAACTTCTTCCATAATGTACGCTAGAAATATCCAACAAACTTAGTGTCCCGATCTGAAACTATGGTCTTTGGCAAACCATGAAGTCTCACTACTTCTCTGAAAAACAATTCTGCTACATGAATAACATCATTAGTCTTCTTGCAGAAAATGAAATGTGCCATTTTTGAAAATTTGTCAACCACCACAAAAATTGAATAATGTCCCCGCCGAGTCCTCGGTAAACCAAGAACAAAGTCCATGCTGATATCATCCCAAGGCTTCTTTGGTACAGGTAATGGATGATACAACCCTATATTCTGCTTCACTCCTTTCGCCATTTGACATACTCTGCAACTCTGTACAAACTTCTTCACATCTTGTTGCAATTATGGCCAATAATAATTCTCACCAACCAAAGCAAGGGTTTTATCACGACCAAAATATCCAGCCAATCCTCCGCTATGCTTCTCCTTGATGAGATTCTCCCTCATAGAACTTCATGGAATGCACAACTGACTCTCTCTGAATAGCATATCATCCTGGATGATGAAATCCAACTATTTCGTCATGTCTAGAGTAATAGGTTCTGTACAAGCTTTCCAAGCTTCACCAAAATCAGGATCCTCTGGATATAAATTCTTGAGTTCCTTGAACCCAACCACTTCAATCTGCATTTTTGTCAGCAATAGTTACCTTCTGCTAAGAGCATCTACAACCCTATTAGACTTTCCACTCCTCTGTTTCAAAGCAAATGTATAACTCTGTAAAAACTCAACCCATTTCAAATGCCTTTGATTCAATTTTCCTTGACTATTCAAATATTGCAAAGCTTGATGATCAGTATACAAAACAAACTCTTTAGGAAGCAGATAGTGCCTCCACTTTTTCAATGCCTGAACTATAGCATAAAATTTCTGATCATAAACAGAATATTTTCTCTTGGCATCATTTAACTTGTCACTGAAATAAGCAACAGGTTTACCTTCTTGGCTCATAATAGCTCCTATTGCAGTACCACTAGCATCACAATCTACTTGAAACACCTTATTAAAATCTAGAAGTGCTAAAACAGGTTGTTCTGTAACTTTTTGTTTCAACAATTGAAAACTCTTTTCTGCCCCATTAGTTCACTTAAACTCTTTTCTATCCCCTCTCATTGTTTCAGTCAAGGGTCCACAAATACTGCTAAATTTTTTGATAAACTTTCTGTAAAAGCTAGCTAGACCATGAAAAGTTCTTACCTCAGTAGCACTCCTTGGAGTAGGCCATTCAAGGATAGCCTGTACCTTCTCTAGATCTATTTTTAGACCTTCTACTAAAACTACAAATCCCAAATACACTAACTCTTTCTTCACAAAACTGCACTTCTTCAAATTAATCATCAATTTCTCATTTCTCAATTTCTCAAACACCATACGAATATACATCATATGTTCATCTAATGTCTTGCTAAAAATTAAAATATTATCTAGGTAAACAATGACAAACTTACCCAGAAATTCTTTCAGAACCTCATTCATGAGCCGCATGAAAGTACTCGATGCATTGGTTAGGCCAAAAGGCATGACTAACCACTCATATAGTCCTTCCTTTGTCTTGAAGGCAATCTTCCATTCATCTCCTTCTCTGATCCGAATCTAGTGATTTCCACTCTTCAGATCTATCTTTGAGAAATACACAGCTCCACTCAAACAATCCATAATATCATCCATTCGTGGCAATGGAAACCTGTACTTGATTATGATCTTGTTTATTCCCCTAGACTCTGTACATATCCTCCATTCTCCATTTTTCTTTGGTGCTAATACTGCTGGTACAACACAAAGACTCAGACTCTCATGGATCAATCCTTTCTGTAATAGTTCATGTACTTGTCTGTTCAACTCCTCACTTTCTGCAGGTGTCATTCTGTGTGCTGCCTTATTTGGCAAACTCATTCCTAGGATGAAGTCCATCTGATGACTGATCTTCCTGACTAGTGGTAATCCATCAGGCACGTTATCGGATACAATATCTTGAAACTCATTCAACAAATCTGCAACTTCTATAGGAACATCCTCTACTTCTTCTTTACCAACTTTTGGAATTAAAGAAAAACACACATGCTCATGCCTCATACCATCTAGGAATTTTCTTCCATCAAAAAATGTTATTCTTGCATTACCACATACCTTTTCTTCGGTCTCCTTCAATGGCTTTAGCTTATGTCGCACTCCATCCTTTTTCAGGGAATAGGTATTCACACGACCATCGTGTACAACACATCTGTCAAACTGCCATGGTCTACCCAACAACATATCACATTCATCCATAGATATGATATCACAGAGTACCTCATCTTGGTATCCGCCAATCTTGAACTTCACCAGGCATTGTTCATTGACCATGACCTTGTGGTCATCCTGTACCCAAGCAATCCGATATGGATGTGGGTGTTTCTATCTCTTGAGCTTCAACTTTATCACCATCTCTTCTGACACTAAATTGTTAGTTCTTCCACTATCAATAATCACATCACAACATTTACCTTCACATTTGCACCTGGTGCGAAACAGGCTCCTCCTTTGCTCAGGTTCATTCTCACCACTCAACAGGACTCTTCTGTTAATCAACATTTCTCCTCTTTCATCATCTTCAGAATTTGATGATCTGACATCTTCATCTACATGTGCAACTCTGGCCTGGACTTCATTTCTCCTCTCTATTTTACCTTGGCGCTGAGGACATTCAAATGCCCTATGACCTTCTTCTCCACAGTGAAAACGTGTTCCACAAAAGCCTCCTCTTCCATATCCTTGTCCTCTTCCTCTTTCTCTCTGATCTCTATTAATCTGGTCCTGGAAATGATTGGAATTATTTCCTCTCTGATTCTGACTACTACTGGTCTCATCCTTCTTTTTCAAATCTTCATTTCGGCCACCATATGACCATCCACCAGATCTTCCACCATGACCTCTTCCATTTTGTCTGCTCTCAAACTTCTTGTTCAACTTTTCCTCTACTTTTAGGGCAAACTAGTATGGCTCCTCAATACTGTTCATTTGAACCAGATTCAACTCCTTCTGAATGCTTGGCCTTAATCCATTAAGGTATCAGACAACTTTCTCTTTATCAGCTTTTACATGGCCTGTTCTGATGAGGAGTCGATAGAACTCCTCTGTATACTCCTGAACAGATCTTCCTGCTTGCTTCAAACTTTGCATTTTCTTTAGTAGGTTAAGCTCATAATCAACAGGAATGAACTGTCGCTTCAATTTATCCACCATCCGATCCCATCTTGTGATTTTATCTTTCCCTCTTCTATTTCACTCCAACTAAATTTCTTGCCACCAGATCTTCGCATGACCTTTCAATCTGGCCTTCACAAATTTGACCCTATCAGGATCCTCAACATCTTCGTACTCAAAATATTCTTCACATTCATTGATCTAGTCGATCAATTCCTCTAGTTTAAGATTTTCAAAAAATGTAGGAACCTCAATCTTAGGTCTTTTCCCAATCTTAGAAATTGCCTAAAAAAGTCTTTCTTCCTCCTGGTTCACAATTTCAGCATCTCCTTCTTGATATTCTTCTTCAGCTTCATCCTCGCTTTCGTCTCTGACATTAAGATTCATTCCTCTACGAATCTCTTCTTGCAATGCTCACACTTGTCTCTGCAGCTCTCTAACCTCAGGTGTCACAACACCAACTCTTCTGCCACGTTCTTTTCATAGAGGCATTTTCACAATGCGCGTTGAAACCCTAACCATGGTCCTGGTACAAACTACCTCACAGTCAATGATCTGTTTAGACACTCAAGAAAACTTTCTCTGATACCACTTGGTGAAGGGTGCTCCCCTTAATACCACAAACACATAACAGAAATAGAGAAACAACAACAATATGCAAGAACAAAAAATTGACTTCTTATTATCTCCACAAATGTGGAATTAAAAACTTTCAGAATTACAATATGCATAGCCACATGGGCATTCCCTTACAATATTCTATAGGACAAAGCCTCGAATCAATACCCAGATCTACTACCCAGAACTATTCTGAACTGCCTAAGACAATAATACAACCTTCTTTATATAGGCAATTTTCCACCGCTTGGGAAGGTTCCAAAATTTTAGCCAATAAGGCCGACCAAACTTAGAATTATTTTATTTTACATTTTATCACATCATAGTCAGCTCAAGATAACCTTTGAAACCTGAACATAAATTTTGAAGAAAATAATTTTCTTCCATTTCAGGTGGCCTAACTTTCGAAGACCATAAGTCATCACCAGTTGACCCGATCGGCTATTATAACCCCATTTTGAAAATGCCACGAAGCGCTCTACAGGCTTGACCAATGGAAGTATTTGTCACCCAAATTTTTGACCTCATTCGGGGCCTCTAAAGCCTTCAAAACTAAGTTCAAAGTTTCTGTACCCTGCTGCCAATACCAAAAATCTTCAATATCTTCCAATATACACTTGATTTGGCAATGAAACTTTACTGACAGACTTATATGACCAAAATGAACCTCCAAGAAAGAAATCAGATCATTTTGAGCACATACAAAAATTACCAAAAATAGTAACTTTCCATAAATAGCAGCTTTGCACAAAATAGCCCTTATTGAATATAAAAATAGAAATATTTTTTTTGGGTGATGCAAGATTGCTCTTACACCCAGGATGCTCCTGCATCAATAACATTTGATTTGTGGATGTTGAGTCCAACACAAAATACTATGCCCAACCTTCTTAATTAAGCATTGACTAAATATACTCCCTAGTCATATTAAATCCATTAAGTAATATCGTACCAACAAAATATTTATTTTCCAGCTATATAAATATTAATCTAGCCTATGATGATATGTTGAGCCACTGCACAATATTTTTTCCTCTTTGCACTTAAACTCAATAATAATATTAGAAATAATATCATGCAAATTACAACATATTAAGCATACGATATATATGAAATATCCAAAGATAACATGAACAATATAGACCAATGTATTAGGAATGAATTCTGAAGCCCTTGGTAGTCATTCTGTAGCAGTGGTTGTTGCATTCATGACTATGATTGTCATTGATGTCAACACAGTGATATTCTGGAGTTTAGCAGAAAAGCAGGAACAATTTTATTTTGCACACATGTTATATTGTAGATTGAGTTATGTGCAGTTGATGGTATGTTCTTTGGTGTGTTATTAGCCTATGGTTAAGAGCACATAAAGAAATTCATTTATTCATGAAAGTTATAAGCATTTTGGTGGAAGCAATATTCTGGCAGTATTCCTGTGTAGTAATTTTTGGTAATCGGAAGATATCTCCTAACCAGGATGGAATCTGATTCTGCGCAGTTAAAGGGAAGTTTGAGACTCATGGGTGGTGACGTGGTTCACAGCAAAAATTTTGAGGTCACACGATTGAAAAGTTATTGTATCTGGAAGCTGACAGTTTTATGTAATTTTGATGTAGCATGTTGAAATTATTATTTTGTATTTGCATGCTGACTCATTTGTAATTATTTGAGTGTGGTATAAAGGAAGGAATGTTTTCCTTGTTATTGGTGAAGTTTAATAGTTGTGATGTGAATTTGTGAAGGTTGTGATGTGAATGTATGCATGAAGTGAAGAAAAGAGCTAATTCGGTGATGAAGGAAGACTTGTGAAGTTCAAAGATCTGGATTTGTGATCTTGTGTAGTAGAGAGTGTGGTTTTGGCACAGTGTGAAGGAGGTAACATATTTCATATTATTCTATTAAATAATCCTAAAATCTATTGGACAGTGAGTTTAGAGATCTTGCCTTGAAGCTGTTTGAGAAGTGGGTCCTTCTGTCTTTCATAACTCCTAACAAAGTTAGAATCTTTTAATAGGGATTCAAAATCTCCTAATAGAGATTCATATGTAGTGAATATATTTCATAAGACTCCTAATAGGGTCCATCCTCTAACAAGGAACTTTCATATTAGTGCATCATTTTGTGGGCATCATTCCCACTAGGGTTTACTCTTTGATCAAGAGGTTCCCTAGTTAACATATCTTGTGTCATTGTGTATGATTATCTTTCTATGGTTGGTTACTACATTAATTATATGGTTTGAAGTTGATGAAGTTGATATTGAAATTAATGTTGATAAATGGTTTAATTATCAGATAACTGATTCACCCCCCCACCCCTCTCAGTTATCTTGGTGGTCTTTACTTTCTAACAATTGGTATCAGAGCGGCAGGTCCTTGAAAGAGAAGTTTAAAAACTTAAGGAGATCTATGGCAAATTTCAGGAAAGAAAGCCCTAAGTTTTATGGACTAAATTTTGATAGTTGGAAAGAAAATATGAAGACACATCTCTAGTGTTTAGGACCAGGTTATTGGTTGATTACAAAGAATGAAAGGACTATAATTGAAGAAGACAATCTTGAAACAAGTTCTAAAGATGAGGTAGATCTATTTATGTGTAATATACTTGCAAGAGAAGCACTTTTATCAGCACTTCCAGAGAATGAATACAGTCAGGTAAAAAGTTTAACTAAATCTCATGATCTTTGGAAAGCTTTACGTTCTACTTTTGAAGGTGATGAACATGCAAAGAAAGCTAGGTTACATAATTGGATTTGTGCATTTGAAGACATAAGAATGATGGAAGATGAATCTGTTAGAAGCTATATTGGTAGGATGTCATACATTGTTGTAGGAATAAAGTCTTGTGGAGGTGAAAAGATAGAGAATAAAGTAATATGGAAGATTTTGAGAACATTGGCACCGGTATTTAGGTAGACTACACAAATGATTGAACAAGTGATACCTTGTACACCAAACTTTTCAAGAGAGACCCTTCTTGGAAGATTGGAAGTAGTAGAGATGAATTTGAGATCATCAGGAGAACTACCTAGAATGGAGACAACATTCAGTGCTCTTAGCATCAGACCTACTTTGTCTAGAAGTACAAGTGTGAATGGAGATTATGCCAACAGTAGTAGATCCAAATCTGATGGAGATAATAAGATTGAAGAAGGTATTTTCTTGCTTGTGAAAAGAGAACCAGATGGTAAGAAAATCTTTAAATGTTGGACATGTCAAGAATATGGTCATTTTGCATCTAAGTGTCCTAAGAGAGTTAAGAAGTATAGAAACAATTTTAAGCCTAGAAGATCTAAAGAATGTTATTATGCAAATGATGAAGAAATTGAAGCAGGTATTGAAAGAGATTTGAGTGATAGTGATAATGATAACTTTGATGACATAGGATTTGTAGCAATTAAGGAAAAAAATTCTAAATCTGATATTAAAGAAGAAAAAGCCTTAGTTTCCCAAGTTGAAAAAAAAGCTGATTGGATTATAGATAGTGGTTGTTCACATCATATGACTGGTGATAAAGGAAAATTCATAAATTTTAACCATTATGATGGAGGAGTTGTTAGCGTTGGTAACAATGCACCTTGTTTGATTAAAGGTATAGGATCTATTACTCTTGATGAAAAGACTAATACTGATGATGTTTACTTTATTGATGGATTGAAACATAATCTTTTTAGTGTTGGACAGTTAGTGGATAAAGGATATCAAGTTTGGTTTATTGAGAAAACTTGTGTGATTAAGGATAAAGATGGAAATCTAATTGTAACTGGATCTAGAACCAGAGGTAATGTATTTCAGTTGAACCCTACTGAGATGACATGCTTGATGACTAAGATTGATGACAGTTGGTTATGGCATAGAAGGTTTTGTCATATAAACTTTGATAATATTGTGAAAGTAAGTTCTACACTTGCAGTAAGAGACTTACCTAAGATTATGAAGCCTACTAACATGATTTACAAGGAATGTGTGATGGCTAAGCAGAAAAGGAGTTCATTTCCTAGCAAGAAGTTCACATCTACAGAAAAGTTGGAGATTGTTCATACAGACTTGAGCGGTCCTACTAGGACTAGAGGATTCTATGGAGAAAGGTATTTTATGATTCTTGTTGATGATTTTACAAGAATGACATGGATTGCATTTTTGAAAGAAAAATATGAAGCATTTGATAAGTTTAATGTCATAAAGAATAAAGTTGAGAATGAATCAGGAATGAGGATTAAATGTTTGAGATCTAATAGAGGTGGAGAATTTACATCTAAAGATTTTAACACTTTTTGTGAAGTAAATGGTATTAAGAGATAGTTATCAGCCCCTAGAACACCTAAACAAAATGGTATTGCAGAGAGAAGGAACAGATCAGTGACTGAAGCAGTTAGAGCTATGTTATTTGAAGGTGATTTGGTAAAGATATTTTGGAGAGAAGCAGTGAATACAACAATATATACAATGAACATAGTACAAATCAGAGCAGACACAGAAAAAAATGTGATTGGAACTAAATGGGTATTTAGGAACAAGATGAATGAACAAGGAGAAGTAATTAGAAACAAAGCAAGATTGGTATGTAAGGGATACTCATAGAAAGAGGGAATTGACTATAAAGAGACTTTTTCCCCTGTGGCAAGACTCTAAGTAGTAAGAATATTTTTGTCTTATGCAGCATTTAAGAAATTCAAAGTGTATCAGATGGATGTGAAGTCAGCATTTTTGAAAGGTGAATTAGAAGAAGAAGTGTACATTGAGTAGCTTGAAGGTTTTCCTTTGACTCAAGAAGGAGACATGGTATGTAAACTAAAGAAAGCATTGTATGGACTAAAGCAAGCACCTAGAACTTGGTATGCTAGATTAGATAAGTATTTGTTAAAATTGGGATTTACAAAAGGAACATCGAATAGTAACTTATACACAAAACAAATTGAGAATGGATTGTTAGTTTTGGTTATTTTTATTGATGACATTATTTTTGGAGGAGAAGATGAAGTTACTGACAAATTTGCTGATGAAATGAAAACATAATTTGAAATGAGTATGATTGGAGAAATGAAATACTTTTTGGGATTACAAATAACACAAAACAAAGATGGTATCTTTATAAGTCAGACAAAGTACTTGAATGATTTGTTGAAAAGATTCAGTATGGAGAATTGTGAACCAGTTGGAACACCTATGGTTACAGGACATAAACTATCTAGTAAAGATGAGACACCAGAAGTTGAGCAAAAGAAATACAGATCTATGATTGGTGGATTGCAGTACTTAACACACACTAGATTAGATATACAACATTCAGTTGGAATGGTAGCAAGATTTCAAGCTGAACCTAGAGAGTCACATTATGCAGCAGTAAAAAGGATACTGAGATATCTTAGAGGCACAATGGACTATGGACTGTGGTATGAAAATTCTGATGATTTTACCCTATTTGCATATACTGATGCCAATTGGGGAGGCAGTGTTGATGACAAGAAAAGCACCACTGGTGAAGCCTTTTTTCTTGGAGGAAGATTGGTTTCTTGGTTGAGCAAAAAGAAGAATTGTATCTCACAGAGTATAGCAGAAGCAGAATATGTAGCAGCAGCAACAAACAATTGTAATTAGATAATTTGGATGAAGCAGATGTTGATGGACATTAGAATCAAATTTGATGAGCCTATTTTCATATATTGTGACAATACAAGTACAGTCAGTATGTCTAAAAATATGGTTTTACATTAAAAAACAAAGCATATAGAGATCAAGTATCATGTTGTAAGAGAGAAAGTTGCAGATAAAGAAGTCAGACTAGAGTACATAAGCACAAATGAGCAGATAGAAGATATATTTACTAAACCTTTTCCTAAAGATACATTTGAGTATCTGAGAGGTATGCTTGGGGTCATGCCCCAACCTACTTTTGAGTAATGATGCAGTTGGTTGCATCTGTCCAGTGGTTTATGGCCCTATCTATTTTCTGGATTGGATGTTGGTACTTCCTCTATTGGGAGTATGTGTATCTGAACTGAGTCTTTGAGGACTCTTGTGAATGTATTTTCTAAATAGTGTCTTCTGACATTGAGCTATTATTTGACATAGTGATGGAATTTTTATCATTGATGTCAATGGGGGAGAGAATCATGAAAAACATTGAGGAACAACATTGAGAGAGAGATTGAATAGGAAAATGAAGAAGATTTGATTGATGATGAGAAACAGTGATTGGATTCTTGGAACATTGGATGTTTTTCATCTATGTTGCCATCAATACCAATGGGGGAGATTGTTAGGAATGAATGCTGAAGCCCTTGGCAGTCATTCTATAGCAGTGGTTGTTGCATTCATGACTATGATTGTAATTGATGTCAACACAGTGATATTCTGGAGTTTAGTAGAAAAGAAGGCACAATTTTTTTTTGTGCACATGTTATATTGTAGATTGAGTTATGTGAAATTGATGGTATGTTCTTTGGTGTGTTATTAGCCTATGGTTAAGAGCACATAAAGAAATTCATTTATTCATAAAAGTTATAAGCATTTTGGTGGAAGCAGTATTTTGGCAGTATTCTTGTGTAGCGGTTTTTGGTAATCAGAGGACATCTCCTAACCGGGATGGAATCTGATTATATGTAGTTAAAGGGAAGTTTGAGACTCATGGGTGGTGATGTGGTTCACAATGAAAATTTTGAGGTCACACGATTGGAAAGTTATTGTATTTGGAAGCTGACATTTTAATGTAATTTTGATGTAGCGTGTTGAAATTATTATTTTGTATTTTCATGCCAACTCATTTGTAATTATTTGAGTGTGGTATAAAGGAAGGAATTTTTTCCTTGTTATTGGTGAAGTTTAATAGTTGTGATGTGAAGTTATGAAATTTTTGATGCGAATGTATGCATGAAGTGAAGAAAAGAGCTAATTCAGTGATGAAGGAAGACTTGCGAAGTTTAGAGATCTAGATTTGTGATCTTGTGTAGCAGAGGGTGTGGTTTTGGCATAGTGTGAAGGAGGTAACATATTTCATATTATTCTATTGAATAATCCTAAGATCTGTTGGAAAGTGAGTTTAGAGATCTTGCGTTGAAGCTGTTTGGGCAGTGGGTCCTTCTGTCTTCCATAACTCCTAACAGGGTTAGAATCTTTTAATAGGGATTCAAAATCTCCTAACAAAGATTAATATGTACTAAATGTATTTCATAAGACTCCTAATAGGGTCCATCCTATAACAAGGAACTTTCATATTAGTGCATCATTTTGTGGGCATCATTCCCACTGGGGTTTACTCTTTGATCAAGAGGTTCCCTAGTTAACATATCTTGTGTCATTGTGTATGATTATATTTTTATGGTTGGTTACTGCATTAATTATATGGTTTGAAGTTGTTGAAGTTGATATTGAAATTAATGTTGATAAATGATTTAATTATCAAATAACTGATTCACCCCCCCCCCTCTCAGTTATCTTGGTGGTCTTTACTTTCTAACACAGTGTTAGTAATATTATGTTTCAGAATAAACTTGTATTATCCTAATTCAAGAATCTCAACATATAAATGACTACAGACCTGAGAATATCTTATTGCTACAAATTTATCTTTGAATGAATACTTCACAAATTTGTATAATCTCCATTAGGTATAAAGTGGAGTATTTGAAATGATATTTTAAACTGCAAACTAAGGTAGATAGTCTCACCACTGGAATCACACATTCCTTCAGCTTGCATGCCTCTAACAAAAGAAACAATGCAATTCCAAACATTTGATGATGATTTACTTCACCCAACCAGTGACCTTATAAAGAGCTCCAAGAAACATGTAGAAATTTAGGCCAAATAAATTGACTTATTTTATTGTTTTATAATTTTCACTATGTTTTATAATTTAATTATTTAATTGATGTCATCCTTAGGATATAAAATTAATTTTTGGACAACTAAATTAATTAATTTAATTCACTTTTGAAAACTTGGGGACATTACAATCCTCCCAACCCAAAGATTGCTTGCCCTCAAGCATTCTGCCATCAAAATTAGTTGTCCTTTGAAAGCAAGTACCATGATTGCAAGCCAATTGTGGAGGCCAAAATTAACATCTATTGAAAGCTCTATGTTGCAGCATGATTACAAGTACTACCCTCTACTACCTCCTTAACTATCTTGGATGCAGGTTGATAGAGCCTTTGAATGTAGCTAGCTAAATTTCCAATGTTTTGCAAATCTCCATCAAGCTTTTGTTGCTCCACTATGATATAAAAAACACAATGCTTGAATTTGAGAAGTAAATCATCATGATACCACTAAAGTAATGCACCAGATATGTTAGTGCCATTACTAGGTTTCCCAAAACATCACCCTTATCCTCCCTCTTATGATTAGAGCTCCTTAACATAATGGACAACCAAGGTAAGAGTTTGAGGAAACTACAATAAGGTGTCTAGAGCATCCTTCCTTTCTAAGCCCAAGGGTAGGGTTTTCTTGCCCCCCCTTGGCCTCATGGGACTATCCGTTACCACCCTGAGGTGGTGTGCTTAGAATACCTCACAATAGTTTCTCTCTCCTTGTACTCCCTTATTATCCCTACCATGATTGATTACGATAAACATATAAGAGTGACACATTATTGCATGTGCTCTCCAAATAAAGGGTGACATAATAATATCATATTCATACACATTATTTATAAGCAAGAAATCATAAATAGGATGATTATTCATAAGCAAGAATTCATAAGTAAGACCCACTATGTTGTTTATTATAAGAAATAATAATTCATACCAATTTATAATAATATTTAGATTCTCTATGTTGTAAGATAGATCTGATTGGTTCTATCATTCAAGGTATTAGTGAGTTATGATTAAGTAATTATTGATTAGATGATTGAGAAGTTACGATATAATAAATGCTAGTTTGACATGTTGATGGATGGTGATTGAATGAATGTTGATTTGATAGAGTGATGCTTGATTGCTGATTTGTATGTATTCTTGATCCCAAGTTAAAGTGATGACTGATGTGAACTTGATTAGTGTTTTCTTGATCTTTCTAATTGATTGATTGCTTGATTTGTTGGGAGATGATGGATGAAGGATAATGATTGATAAGTCCTTCAATACTTGGAATGAAATCTCCTTTATACTTTATTGGTGAAAGGGTCACCACCATTCATAAGAATGAGTCACCATAGCTTGAATGAGTAGTAGAGTTGGCTTGGGCCATAGATTTTCTCCCCATTGGTATCAGGTTTGACTTCAAGGCTTGGGCTTACTCAATGCACATAGTTTATAGGCTATTGCATGCATCCTTAAAGGGTTAGTCTTGCCTTAGCTCACCCCTTCTTGAACTCCAACTTGGCAATATGTAAGACCAAGGTAAGGCAGGTTGAGCATTGGATTGAGTCGTGGGGATACCTCTGAGTTAACAAAAAAAAGAATTGAGTCACCACTTTTCATTGTTGCCTTTGTGAATAATATATTATACCCCACATTGATTTCACTTGAGTGTCCTAAATTGAAACCTTCACCCTTTATATCTTCAAATGTGGGCGAGTCACAACTCTTCATCATGTTTTCCTTTTGCACTCATTACAACTTTCACAATTGCCACCCTTCAAAAGAGTCACAACCCTTCACCATTTTTGTGCTTTACAAGTGTCACAACCTTTCATAACTTTTCCTTTTGAAGAAGTCACTTATTGTCTTCTTATTCCATTTTCTCATCCATTAGTTTTTAGAGAGACAGTCTTGCATCAACTCACCCCTTTCTAAACCCCAACTTGATAATATGTAAAACCAAGGTAAGGCAGGTTGGGCATTGTGATACCTCTGAGTTAACAAAAAGAAAATGAATTGAGTCACCACTTTCATTGTTGCCTTTGTGAATAATATATTAAACCACACATTGATTTCACTTGAATGTCCTAAAATGAAACCTTCTCCCCTTTGTATCTTCCAATGTGGGAGAGCTAGATCTCATTATCATATATGCCCTTTGCAATTGTTACAACCTTTCACAATTACTACCCATCGAAAGAGTCACAACCCTTCACCATTTTTTTCCTTTGCGAGTGTCATAACCTTTCATAGTTTTGCCTTTTGAAGAATCACTTCCTTATTTTCTTCTTATTTCTTTTTGTCTTCCATTAATCCTTAGAGTGCTAGTTTTCCCTTAGCTCACCACTTCCTAAACCCCAACTTGGCAATATGTAAGACCAAATTAAGGTAGGTTGGACACTTGGCCGAGTCACGAGGATACGTCTAAAATAACAAAAAATAAAGAATCAAGTAACCACTATTCATTGTTGCCTTTGTGAATAATATATTATACCTCATATTGATTTCACTTGAATGTCCTCATAAATTGAAACCTTCTTTTTATATCTTTCAATGTGGTGGAGAGCAACACCTCTTCATCATATTTTCCTTTTGCAATCATTACAACCTTTCGCAATTGCCACCCTTTGAAAGAGTCACAACCCTTCACCATTTTTTCCCTTTGCAAGTGTCACAACCATTCATAACATTTCCTTTTGAAGGAGTCACTTATTTATTTTTCTCTTTCTTAAATTTTTAGAGAGCTAGTCTTGTCTTAGCTCACCCCTTTCTATGTTGGAATACTAAAGCCACTGAGAGCGGGCTGAATTAGTGGTTTATAAAATATTTTGGAACTTTTAACTTTAAACCAATAACATATGTAATGATTGATTCAACATCATTAAGTGTATGTGCTTTAGATGCAAGACAACATAGACAATAACGTATGTGAACACATTAAGATCATTGACACTTTGTTTATAGTGGAAAACCCCTAAGGGTGAAAAACCACTTTTTGAATATCTTTTATTTAGCCTTAATAGCAAATGTTTAGAGCACCCAATTTAGGAAGCACCAACCCCATTACAATTTTAGGAAGACCCATTCCAAGGAGCACCAACATCCTGCTTGCTTTAGAAGCACCCACTTCAAGGAACACCCATCCCTTTCAATCTTGAAGCACCCACTTCATATTTAGATACAAAAGAAAATTTGATCAGAGGGACTCTGTTACAATACATTGCATATGAATTAAATCAATGCCGCATTGATCTTGCCTTTCTTATACCACTCTTTACACAAACCAGTCATAGTTATGTCTTTAACATTACTGCCCCTGTAGTCTTCAAGCTAAGAAACATAATCAAGATAAAAACAATCATATTTTTCAATATAGTCTTTTTGCCCCTTTCCTATAACAAATATGACAAACATGACAATGTACAATTTCATAAATATGCCTGCATACACAATCTACCATATATCTACATTTGCAATCATCACATGACTTCTACAGACACTTACAACATTAGTTTATAGTCAAGTTATTGAAGCTTGCAAAACCTTGTTACAAAACTGATTGTAAAAGTATGACAAACATCTTCAATCCCAAGATCAGTAATCATCCTTCCCAAATATCTCATCACAACTTAAAGCTCTTTCAGTTTAATTATTAGTAATATCAAAATAATCTTCATATTAGTGTCAGCAATAAATTCAATATTCACATATTGTAAACCCTTTTGTTACTGTGACAGATGTATTGCATTCAATTTTATCGTAAATACAAGCATAACTATACATTTAGACTTCCAACTATGCATTCTAAAAATATACTGGACATAATAACTCTTTGTTGATCAAATATTAGATTTCCACACATATATCTGGTATGCTCAAAGTGGAGTCAATACTAATTAGTTATTGATATCCAAAGTTCATTCAACCAATATATATATCCAAAGCATTTTTAGTTTTACTAATTCTCATATAAATTAAAAATAAGGACATAACTGAGACATCTTTGTAAAATAAAATTTAACTTACTACTATCTTTGTTTGCAAGGAATTCAAACCTTCATTTCCTCATCTTTTCACATTTCTCATTCTCATACACCGATCAGTCTTTTATTTTGTTGTGTATAACAATTACTTCACTTCTTTCACATAAGACCACTATTCTCTTTCAAATTGATTTCTTTCAGAAGAACATCTTCCTCTGGATTGAAAGCATATGTTATCTATTTCAAATCGATCTCTTTCTCATCCTTTTTCATTCTACACTCCACCCTTTCTTTATTGACATATATTTCCATTTATAAGCCATGTTTTGTGTGTTTACAATGGATCTATTTTGACAGTTAGCTTTTATCAAAACTGTAATTGTTTTCTTTTATTTTCTTAACTCTCGGAATCAATGTACTTCTTTTTAATATATCTATTGATCATAACACAACAAGCATTATAACATACAAGGTAAGTTTTTCAAAATATAGAACTACTAACTAAACTCTAACATTCTTCACATACAAACCAACAACCAATTAAGCAATCCCCGTCCATCTTCATAAGCGGTTAGCCATTCTCTAAATGCATATATTGACACACATATATTTTTTATGCTCAAAGTGGAATCAATACCAATCATTTATTGCTATCCAAACTTCATTCAACCAATATATAAATCCAAAGCATTCTGAGTTTTACTAATTCTCATATAAATCAGAAATGAAGACATAACGGAGATATCTTTGTAAAATAAAATTTAACTTACTACTATCTCTATTTGGAAGGAATTCAAACCTTCATTTCTTGCGACCAAAATTTCCTCATATTTTTCACATTTCTCATTCTCATACACTGATCAATGTTTTATTTTTCCATGTATAACAATTACTTCACCTCCACCATCAATCACTCCAAATCTGTGAGACCTCACAATGCTTCTACCCATCAGTGGCATACCACCTACAGATCATGGTGATGGGTCCATACCCATATTCTTTTGGGTCACTATCCTTCTGTGGTGGATTTCTTTCTACTCGGGAAGGACCACTAGTCCTTGCCCTGGTGGTTCTTTATTCTCTGCTTCTTCTTGTTTGGTTCCTTGTTCTTTTAGCTTGTTGTCCCAACCACTGTTTGGTGGTCCACTAGTTTCTTTCTACTTTGGTTGCATGGTTCTTGTCCCATAGACCGTTGTTGGTCTTCTGTTGGACATTAATAAATTTATCTTATCTTATCTTCTTTCACGTAAGACCATTTTTCTCTTTCAAATCAGTTTCTTTTAGAAGAACATCTTCCTCTGCATTGAAAACATATATTATCTATTTCAAATCGATCTCTTTCTCATCCTTTTTCATTCTACACTCCACCCTTTCTTTATCAACATATATATTTCCATTTATAAGCCATGTTTCATGTGTTTACAATGGATCAGTTTTGACAATTAGCTTTTATCAAAACTGTCATTGTTTTCTTTTATTTTCTTGACTCCAAGAACCAATGTACTTGTCTTTAATATATCTATTGATCATAACACAACAACCAATTAAACATACAAGGTAAGTTTTTAAAATAAAGAATTGCTAACTAAACTCTAACATTCTTCACATACAAACCAACAACTAATTAAACAATACCCATCGATCTTTATAAGCGGTTATTCATTCTATAAATTCATAGATTGACACACATATATCGGGTATGCTCAAAGTGGAATCAATAACAATCAATTATTGCTATCCAAACTTCATTCAACCAATATATAAATCCAAAGCATTATGAGTTTTACTAATTCTCATATAAATTGGAAATGAAGACATAACATAGATATCTTTGTAAAATAAAATTTAACTTAGTACTATGTCTGTTTGGAAGGAATTCAAACCTTCATTTCCTATGATCGACATTTCCTCATCTTTTCACATTTATTTATTTCATACACTGATCACTCTTTTATTTTGTCATGTATAACAATTACTTCATTTCTTTCACATAAGACCACTTTTCTCTTTCAAATTGACTTCTTTCAGAAGAACATTTTCCTATGCATTGAAAATATATGTTATATGTTTTAAATTGATTTCTTTCTCATTCTTTTTCATTCTACACTCCACCCTTTCTTTATTGACACATATTTCCATTTATAGGCCATGTTTTGTGTGTTTACAATGGATCAGTTTTGACAGTTAGCTTTTATCGAAACTGTAATTATTTTCTTAACTCCAGGAACTGATGTACTTGTTTTTAATATATCTATTGATCATAACACAACAACCATTATAATGTACAAGGTAAGTTTTTCAAAAGAATTTCTAGCTAATGTCTAACATTCTTCACATACAAACCAACAACCAATTAAACAATACCCATCGATCTTCATAAGCGATTATCCATTCTCCAAATGCATGTTACAAATCCATCTAAATTGTAATTGTTTTCTTTTATTTTCTTAACTCCAGGAACCAATGTATTTGTTTTTAATATATCTATTGATCATAACACAACAACCATTATAACATACTAGGTAAGTTTTTCAAAATATGGAACTGCTAACTAAACTCTAACATTCTTCACATACAAACCAACAACCAATTAAACAATACCCATTGATCTTCATAAGGCATTATCCATTCTTTCAAATCTATTTCTTTTAGAAGAATACCATCCTTTGCATTGAAAACATATGTTATTTGTTTCAAATCAATCTCTTTCTCATCCTTTTTCATTCTACACTCCACCCTTTCTTTATCGACATATATTTCTATTTATAAGCCATGTTTTGTGTGTTTACAATGGATTGGTTTTGATAGTTAGCTTTTATCAAAATTGGAATTGTTTTCTTTTATTTTCTTAATTCCAGGAACTGATGTAGTTTTTTTTAATATATCTATTGATCATAACACAACAACCATTATAACTTACAAGGTAAGTTTTTCAAAATATAGAACTGCTAACTAAACTCTAACATTCTTCACATACAAATCAACAACCAATTAAACAATACTCATCGATCTTCATAAGTGGTTATCGATTCTCCAAATGCATGTTACAATTTTTTTGACAAATCAATTGTTTAAAAATTAAACGTTCCCATCTTTAAAATGAAATTGATAACCAATAATACATATATTTTTCTTTTGCTTCTAGTATCAAAATGATTATCAGTAACTAAGATATCTTTAGTATCTATGTATGCTAATCTGTTGTAATATTCATATTTAATTCACTTTCTCTAAACATAAAAAAAAATGATCCTCATGAACTGGAATCTTGTTTGGTTCGATATATTGAATTGAAAAACTCAAAAATTTCAATCACTAAATAAGTGATGAATGTTCTGTTAGATTGAAAATTGATCCAAATGAACAACAATGTATAAATTTTCTTTCTAGTTTTACCACCATGTTCATTAAAAAAGTGATGTTTCTCGTATATGATTTTATTTTAATTGATCAATGAGAAACTGAAATAAATTTTTGATATTTTAGTATGTTCTAACCATAATTAATTAAAATATCATTCCTTGAAATTTGACCAATGATGAGAGTTGATTATGACACTAAATTGTCAACATTATTAAACTTCATTCTTGATTCTATTACCTGTAGCTGTGCTGTTTTCAAACAAAGTTCTTGTAGCTATTCGGTTTCAAAACAAAGTTCCTATGATGACATGAAGTATTCTTGTATATGACATGGAGCCATATTGGTCAATCAAATCTGCAAATGATAATAACTTCATTCCTAATCAAATACTATCGACATCAATATATAGACATTGAACATTAACCTTATTCACATATTACCAACAGACAACCTTTTGACATCAATGACAAACATTGCCAAAGTCAACAAACTCCCCGTTTGGCATTGATGTCAAAACTCATCTCTTCTCTTCTTTCTCCCCCTTTTTGATAGCATATGACTAAGGAATAAATAATAGCTTAATGTGCTCCCCCTTAGTATGAGCTACTAGAAGTGTAATAATACCTGTAGTTACGTACTAGTAATTTTGGTGCAAATTCACAATGTCATCACAATTGTCCACTTAGCCATTCCTATGATGGCTATACCAATCTGCATTCTCAAATCATCACAATCAACCTTTACTCCTTCATGTTGTTTATAAGTCCTAATCACAACCTTAGAAAAACACATCAACATAATTGTATCAATTCAAAGTCATAACAGGTGCAAATAAACACTTGAATCTTTAGACATCTTGTATAACCTCTGAGATCTTCTTGAATGTTATTTCAAATCATTTAAACATTTTCATATAAGCAATACTTTGATTAACCATGACACTGAAATAGAAGTGATCTCTTGAAATAAAAATTAGCATATGTCAATATCTCTCATTTTCGTATCAATGCAAACTTGGTGAATAAAACCATCTTTTAATGTTTGAACTGATAAGCCTCAATACTCCTTGAATCAACACATGTTAGAACACTCTAGATTTGTAAACACAAGCATTGAAATTTTAACATGAATCTTTAGATACTTTGCATAAGTATGATCAATAACCTATTGTCATTACAGTCAAGAATATGCAATCAGCCAAGACCACTTTTGTTCTAACACACCATTCACCAATTCACATAATCGTTGATACCACTAACTAACCAAAACATACGTACATATTGCATAAACATCTTCAGATCTATTATAAGCTTACACCTCAAATTAGCAACAAGAATCTGAACATTAAACATTTGAAGCAGAAACACATAGGATAAAAGAATTTTGCCCACCACATAAAACATCTTTTACATATTTCTCCATACTATGCTTTGCCATTCACAAATCCATGTTGTTGTTCATCGTATTACTTCAATTTATATGCCTTCTAATCATCCTCTTAACTTGATCATTACTGCACAACTCATCAATTATATACTTGTTGTCCACCAATTAATATTCAATCAGCACTACACATTTCTTCCTTGTCATAAAATACCATAACTATGAATAAAGCCATTAAAACATTGAACTTTCTTTATCTTTTTATCAGTAACATGTTAGTAGAAACTTATATGAGATATCACAAATGTCTTATATAGACAAGTTTTTTTAGACAACACATAACATTTCCAACTCATACTTTTTCTTTATGATGAAGCTATACAATTACTACAATCTTCATGTCACTGCAGTGACATGATCATAATACTTTTCAGAAATCAATCCATTTGACCCCTTAAACTTTACAATAAACTTTTTTGGTAACATTGAACTTTCTTCTTTATCCTTTCATCAAAAACATGTTAGTAGGAACTTATATGAGATAGCACAAATATCTGATATAGACAAGTTTGTTTAGACAACACATTACATATCCAATGCATTCTTTTGCTTTGTGATGAAGCTACACAATTACTGCAACCTTCTTGTCGAATTAGTGACAGGATTAGAAAATTTTTCAAATATTCTTCTTCATTTATTTCATAAAGGAAACTAATTATAAATCAAATGGCATGCCTGATAGTGTGGAAGAAGCCCTTTTAAGTGTTGGGTGAAAAAGCAAAACAAAAATGCTAAAAATCTCCACCAATTAGTAACAAAATCTTCAAGTGTTGATGCCATACTTCTTCAACCCTGGGCATCCCTTATAAATTTTATTGATTTTTTGGGGCCCTTCATCAAAATTGTACCTAGCTAGGATTACAAGGCATGGTTGTAGCACGTGCACCAAAAAGTAGGTCGTACGACCCTCGATAACCAGCTAATAATGCCTTTAATGAATGCACCCAATCTGATCAACCAATTGCCCTCAATCTGATAATAAATTCTGGAATTTATTCCTCCAATTGACACAATAATGAGCTATGTATGAAGATAATCCAATAAGCACTATCATGTGAATATTTCACACAATCTGACTATTTCTATAGAGAAGAAGCAACACTCTCCAATACCGATAAGCTCAGAACTCTGCAAAAACCCTTGGTTTCTCACAAACTCCAATGCTCTGGAGAAGGGATATTAAATCAAGCAATCAACTTAACAAATTTGATTTCTCTTGCAAACTATTAAATACCTTCAAGAAGTGCAATTTTCCCACAAAACATTTTAAATAACATTTCAAAAGTTATTTCATTTCAAATGAGCAAATCTTTTAATAATACATTAAATCTGGCATTTATAATTAATTACTCATCTGGTCACCTTCCAATGATGAATTAATGTTATATAGTTAAGTGAAATTATAAACTTATATTTTAACATAATAATATAAGCTTTAAATAATTAATCTTTATTTACGCCAAATAAACTTTAATATCTCCATTATTACTCAACATTTTTTAATGTCATCTAGACTGAGACCTAACATGATAAATCTGCATATGACCATCCCCCAATTCTTAAAAAAAGGGGTCCCTATCTAAGCATCTCAAAGCTTACTATAAATAACAATTCATGCATATAGAGTCCTGAAGGCCTCAAATGAGAGCCAAACCTACAAAACTCTGACCACTAGAGAAGGTGCATCCCTCAAACGACCCTCTAACCAACCTCATTAGCCTACAAGGGTTTAGTGATAGGCCAATCTACTTTGCTGACTCATGGAAACTAGAAGGGGACATCTCAATTAGTACTTCAAGAATAATCAGCAATACATATCAATAATGTGTCATGTCCATAATCAAGAAATGCCTTATGTATACAATTGTAACAATAGATTACATATTCCTTGTTGACCTTCTCCACAAGAATACAACTGTCTAAAGCTAATAAATATATAAACAAGTGAAGGATACAATCTTACTCTTCAAATAATGTTCTCACTAGGTGCCATGCTAAACCATCTATATGAGATAAGACACCAAACCATCACTAAGCTTACTAATGAGATAGAAATTAACTTGTAACTTCATTCTTTTCTATAGATGTATTAAAGATGTTACTGTAATGGACTCCCCCTGAGTCTTCACTACTTCTCAAGTCCTTATAACATGTGCATAGAGTGCACATTCCATTTTTTTCAGTTCTATCATATCCTTGATTTAGTTTTCTTCTCCAAACCATAGCAAATCCTTTCTTCCTATAATGTTGACAAAATAGTCTCTCACCAATGCTTCTGCAAAAATATGATGTATGTCCAAGGTTGTTACACTTATAACATCTTATACTTTTATTTATCATGAACAAACTTTCCTTAACCGAGTTATAATTTTCAATCTTATGACCATGGTTATGACAATTAAAAAATATTTCACTTGTTGAGGCTCAGAAACTTTTTGAAAAAACATACCTTCTATTATCAACGAATCTACATGTTGTAGTTTTATGGCTAAAACCATTGCAAACATAAAAGTATCCCGCAAAAGAATGATTGTACCTGATTGACTGATTATGCTAAGAATATGAAGAACATCTTCTTTCTTTTTAAATACCTTTGAGTGATCCTCTAGCAACAATATTATCCCCTAATTTCATTTTGTCTTTACCCTTAAGTGTAGCAACATGTTGGTTCAAATCAACCTTGTTCCTAGGTGTTTGCCTAACTATGAAACACTTAGAGAGCTAGTTTTGCCTAGGCTAACCTCTTCCTAAACCCCAACTTGGCAATATGTAAGACCAAGGTAAGGCAGGTTTCCTTTCATAACTTTTCTTTTTGAAGGAGTCACTTCCTTATTTTTTTATACCTATTTCTCTCTAATTAATTCTTAGAGGGTTAGTCTCGCTTCGACTCACCCCTTCTTCAACCCCAACTTGGTAATATGCAAGACCAAGGTAAGGTAGGTTGGGCACTGAGTTGAGTCATGAGGATACCTTTTAGTTAACAAAAAAAAGAGAATTGAGTCACCACTTTTCATTGTTGTCTTTGTGAATAATATATTATACCCCACATTGATTTGATTTGAATGTCCTAAATTGAAACCTTCTACCCTTTATATCTTGCAATTTAGGGTAGACTCACACCTCTTCATCATGTTTGTCTGTTGCAATCATTACAACCTTTCACAATTGCCAACCTTCGAAAGGGTCACAATTCTTCACCATTTTTGTCTTTTGTGAGTGTCACAACCTTTAAAAACATTTTTTTTTAAAGAAGTCATCTTATTATTTTATTATTATTCATTTTCCTCTTCCATCTATTTTTAGAGAGCTAGTCTTGCCTCAGCTCACCCCTTCCTGAACCGCAACTTGGCAATATGTAAGACCAAGGTAAGATAGGTTGGACATTGGGTTGAGTTACAGGCACACTTCTAAGTTAACATAAAAAGAAGAATTGAGTCAACACTTTTTATTGTTTCCTTTGTGAATAATATATTATATTCCACAATGATTTCACTTGAATGTTCCAAAATGAAATCTTCTCCCCTTTGTATCTTCCAATGTGGGGGAGGAGTAACATTTCTTCATACAATTGACTCTTTGCAATCATTACAACATTTCATAATTATCACTTTTTGAAAGAGTCACAACCCTTTGCCAGTCATAGTTCTATCTTTAATTTTGTTGCCCATGCAGTCTTCAAGTCAACAAAGATAATCAAAATAAAAATAATAATCTTTTTCAATATAGTCTTTTTTCCTCTTTCCTATAACAACAATGACAAACATGCCAATGTAGAATGTCATAAATATGCCTATGTACACAATCTACCATATATCTGCATTTGCAATCTTCACATAAATTTTGTAGACAATTAAAACACTAGTTTATAGTCAAGTTATTCAAGCTTGCATAACCCTGTTACAAAACTGATTGTAAAAGTATGAGAAACATCTTCAATCCCAAGATCAGTAATCTTCCTTCCCAGATATCTCATCACAACTTAAAGCTCTTTCACTCTGATTATTAGTAATATCAAAATAATCTTCATATTAGTGTCAACAATAAATTCAATATTCACATATTGTAAACCCGTATGTTTCTATGACAGATGTATTGGATTCAATTTTATCATAAACACTACAAGTATAATGATACAGTTAGACTTTTGGATCATTCTAAAAATATACTAGACATAATAACTCTTTGTTGATCAAATATTAGATTGACACACATATATCTATTATGCTCAAAGTGGAATCAATACTAATTAGTTATTGCTATCCAAACTTCATTCAACCAATATATAAATCCAAAGCATTGTAAGTTTTACTAATTCTCATATAAATTATAAATGAAGACATAACTGAGATATATTTGTAAAATAAAATTTAACTTACTACTATCTCTGTTTGGAAGGAATTCAAACCTTCATTTGCTCTAATTGACATTTCCTCATCTTTTCACATTTCTCATTCTCATACACTGATCAGTCTTTTATTTTGTCGTGTATAACAATTACTTAACTTCTATCACAAAAGACCACTCTTTTCTCTTTCAAATCAATTTCTTTCAAAAGAACATCTTCCTTTGCATTGAAAACATATGTTATCTATTTCAAATCGATCTCTTTCTTATCCTTTTTCATTCTACACTCCACCCTTTCTTTATCAACATATATTTCCATTTATAAGTCATGTTTCATGTCTTTACAATGGATTGATTTTGACAGTTAGCTTTTATCAAAATTGTAATTGTTTTCTTTTATTTTCTTGACTCCAGGAACTGATCTACTTGTTTTTAATATATCTATTGATGATAACAAAACAACCATTATAACACACAAGGTAAGTTTTTCAAAATATAGAACTGCTAACTAAACTCTAACATTCTTCAGAAACCAACAACCAATTAAGCAATACCCATCCATCTTCATAAGCGGTTATCCAGTCTCTAAATGCATAGATTGACAAACATATATTTAGTATGCTCAAAGTGGAATCAATACTGGTCAATTATTGCTATCCAAACTTCATTCAACCAATATATAAATCCAAAGCATTCCGAGTTTTAGTAATTCTCATATAAATCAAAAATGAAGACATAACATAGATATGATTGTAAAATAAAATTTAACTTACTAATGTCTCTATTTGGAAAGAATTCAAACCTTCATTTCTTCTTATTGACATTTCATCATCTTTTCACATTTCTCATTGTCATACACCGATTAGTATTTTATTTTGTTGTGTATAACAATTACTTCACTTCTTTCACATAAGACCACTTTTCTCTTCCAAATCAATTTCTTTCAAAAGAACATCCTCCTCTACATTGAAAACATATGTTATCTATTTCAAATCGATCTCTTTCTCATCCTTTTTCATTCTACACTCCACCCTTTCTTTATCGACATATATTTCCATTTATAAGCTGCGTTTCGTGTGTTTAGAATGGATCAGTTTTGATAGTTAGCTTTTGTCAAAATTGTAATTATTTTCTTTTATTTTCTTAACTCCAGGAACCAATGTACTTTTTTTTAATATATCTATTGATCATAAAACAACAACCATTATAACATACAATGTAAGTTTTTCAAAATATAGAACTACTAACTGAACTCTAATATTCTTCACATACAAACCAACAACTAATTAAACAATACCCATTGATCTTTATAAGAAGTTATCCATTCTCTAAATTCATAGATTGACACACATATATCGAGTATGCTTAGAGTAGAATCAATACTAATTAGTTATTGCTATCCAAACTTCATTCAACCAATAAATAAATCCAAAGCATTTTGAGTTTTACTAATTCTCATATAAATTGGAAATGAAGACATAACAGAGATATCTTTGTAAAATAAAATTTAACTTACTACATTCTCTGTTTGGAAGGAGTTCAAACCTTCATTTCCTATGATTGACATTTCCTCCTCTTTTCACATTTCTCTATTTCATACACCGATCAGTCTTTTATTTTGTCATGTATAACAATTACTTCTCTTCTTTCACATAAGACCACTTTTCTCTTCCAAATTGATTTGTTTCATAAGAACATCTTCCTCTGCATTGAAAACATATGTTCCTTGTTTCAAATCGATCTCTTTCTCTTCCTTTTTCATTCTACACTCCACCCTTTCTTTATCGACATATATTTCCATTTATAGGCCATGTTTCATGTGTTTACAATGGATCAGTTTTGACAGTTAGCATTTATCAAAACTGTAATTGCTTTCTATTATTTTTTTAACTTTATAATATAAGCTTTAAACAATTAATATTTATTTAGGCCAAATAAACTTTAATATCTCCATTATTACTCATCATTTTTGAATGTCATCTAGATTGAGATGTGACATGAGAAATCTGCATACGATCATTCCCTAATTCTTAAAAAAAAGGTGTCCCTCTCTAAGCATCTCAATGCTTACAATAAATAACAATTGATGCATACAGAGTCTTGAAGGCCTCAAATGAGAGCCAAAACTACAAAACTCTAACCACTAGAGAAGTTGCATCCCTCAAATGACCCTCTAACCAACCTCATTAACCTACAAGGGTTTAATGATAGGCCAAACTACTCTGCTGACTCATGGAAACTAGAAGGGAACATCTCAATTAGTACTTCAAGAATAATCAGCAATACATATCAATAATGTGTCATGTCCATAATCAAGAAATGCCTTATGTATACGACTGTAACGACATATTAAAATTCCTTGTTGACCTTCTCCACAAGAATACAACTATCTAAATATAATAAATATACAAACAAGTGAAGGATACAATCTTACTCTTTAAATAATGTTCTCACTACGTTCTATGCTAAACCATCTATACGAGATAAGACACCAAACCATCATTAAGCTTACTAATGAGATAGCAATTAACTTGTAACTTCCATCTTTTCTGTAGATGGATTAAAGATGCTACTGTAATGGACTCCCCCTGAGTCTTCACTACTTCTCAAGTCCTTGTAACATGTGCAAGGAGTGCACATTGCATCTTTTTTAGTTCTATCATCTCCTTGATTTAGTTTTCATCTCCAGACCACAGCGAATCCTTTCTTCCTATCATGTTCATGAAATAGTCTCTCACCAATGATTCTACAAAAACATGATGTATGTCCAAGGTTGTTACACTTATAACATCTTATACTTTTATTTATCATGAAAAAACTTTCCTTAACCGAGTTACAATTTTCAATCTTATGAGTATGGTTATGACAATTAAAAAATATTTGACTTTTTGAGGCTAAGAATTTTTTTGAAAAAACATACCTTCTCTTATCAACAAATCTACATGTTGTAGTTTTATGGCTAAAACCATTGCAAACATAAATGTATCCCTCAAAAGAATGATTGTAGCTAATTGACTGATTATGCTAAGAATATGAAGAACATCTTCTTTCTTTGTAAATACCTTTGAATGATCCTCTAGCAACAATGTTAACCCCTAATTGCATTTTGTCTTTACCCTTAAGTGCAACAACATGTTGGTTCAAATCAACCTTGTCCCTAGCTGTTTGCCTGACTATGAAATCTTTAGAAAGCTAGTTTTGCCTAGGCTAACTTCTTCCTGAACCCCAACTTGGCAATATGTAAGACCAAGATAAGGCAAGTTGCCTTTCATAACTTTTCCTTTTTAAGGAGTCACTTCATTATTTTTTTATACCTATTTCTAACTAATTAATTCGTAGAGGGATAGTCTTGCTTCAACTTGTTAGAAATAGGAAATACTGAGAGGGGGGGTGAATCAATATTTCACAAACTTTTTCTTTTGCCCACTTATGGATATAACAGATTACTTTAGTGCATGCAAAGCATAAGAAACTAAATAGCATACATAACAGTAAATGTAAAGAACTCATAACACATGATATGTTCTCGAGGAAACCCTAGCTAAGGGAAAACCCTGATGGGGATGGTACCCACAAAGATCCACTAATCAAAAGATATCCAGTTAAGGATGTTGACCCTATTAGGAGCCTGGTACAATCATATAGTGTATCAGTTCTGGTTAAGGGAATATAGGCCTTGTTAGAAGCCTCAACCCTGTTAGGAGTTGTAGATACAAAACCTGATTACCAGATGATCTCATTGCCCAAACAAGTAATACAAATGTTTACTGATTACAATATGGTACTACTTACAACTTCAACTCAACAACTTTCGCTACTATCACAATTTACATATATTACATGTTACATTTCAAGTATGCTCGGTACATCTTCATTTATACAAGATACAAACATAATATCTTTCTCTTGTTGGCTTGCATATCTTTATCCAAGAGTAAACATCTAGGATGTCATCTCTTTATAATATTAAGTCATTATTTTGACAAGCAAAATAATCCCTTAATTCATTTACTAGTTCTATCTTCAAAACTGCACTGTCAGCTGTACTCTATCATCAGTAAAATAGTCATAACTTTGTCCGTATTTTCTGTACTCTTTTTCACACTAAGATGGGGTATCCTTCGACACCATAGAGTCTATTTTCAATTGCACAAACTCTAATCATGCTCTAGTGAATGTCGCCAAAACAAACTATATCGGGTGCTCTGTCAAAATCACTGTTCATACTTAGACAATTTTAGTCTGCGATCTTCCATACTTACTTTCTAGCTTATGCGCTCTTCATAGGGAACATATGTTTCCAT
The DNA here is from genome assembly GCA_027943335.1 of Chamaecyparis obtusa. Taxonomy (NCBI): domain Eukaryota; kingdom Viridiplantae; phylum Streptophyta; class Pinopsida; order Cupressales; family Cupressaceae; genus Chamaecyparis; species Chamaecyparis obtusa. Next base: position 495,951 of record BSBK01006274.1, read on the forward strand.
AATGACAACATTAATGTACATACCTCAGCCAAATTGCCAACACAACTCATCCCTTCTTCAACCCCAACTTGGCAATATGTAAGACCAAGGTAAGGTAGGTTGGGCATTGAGCTGAGTCACAATGATATCTTTGAGTTAACAAAAAAAAAAGAATTGAGTCACCACATTTCATTGTTGTCTTTGTAAATAATATATTATACCATACATTGATTTCATTTGAATGTTCTAAATTGAAACCTTCTACCCTTTATATCTTGCAATGTAGGGTAGATTCACACCTCTTCATCATGTTTGTCTATTGCAATCATTACAACCTTTCACAATTGCCAACCTTTAAAAGAGTCACAATTTTTCACCATTTTTGTCTTTTGCGAGTGTCACAACCTTTCAAAACTTTTCCTTTTAAAGAAGTCATCTTCTTATTTTATTATTATTCTTCTTTCTCTTTGATTTGTTTTTAGAGAGCCAGTCTTGCCTCAGCTCACCCCTTCATTAACCCCAACTTGGCAATATGTAAGACCAAGGTAAGATAGGTTGAACATTGGGCTGAGTCACAGACACACTTCTAAGTTAACATAAAAAGAAGAATTGAGTCAACACTTTTTATTGTTTCCTTTGTGAATAATATATTATATTCCACAATGATTTCACTTGAATGTTCCAAAATGAAATCTTCTCCCCTTTGTATCTTCCAATGTGGGGGAGGAGTAACATTTCTTCATACAATTGACATTTTACAATCATTACAACCTTTCATAATTATCACTTTTTGAAAGAGTCACAACCTTTCACCAGTCATAGTTCTATCTTTAACATTGTTGCCCCTGCAGTCTTCAAGTTAAGAAAGATAATCAAGATAAAAACAATCATCTTTTTCAATATATTATTTTTGACTCTATCCTATAAGAACAATCACAAACATGCCAATGTACAATTTCATAAATATGTCTATCCACACAATCTACCATATATCTACATTTGCAATCATCACATGAATTTTGTAGACACTTACAACATTAGTTTATAGTCAAGTTATTCAAGCTTGCAAAACCCTGTTACAAAACTAATTGTAAAAGTATGAGAAACATCTTCAATCCCAAGATCAGTAATCTTCCTTCACAAATATTTCATCACAACTTAAAGCTATTTCACTCTAATTATCAGTAATATCAAAATAATCTTCATATTAGTGTCAACAATAAATTCAATATTCACATATTGTAAACCCGTATGTTATTGTGAAATGTACTGCATTCAATTTTATCATTAAAACTAGAACTATAACCATACATTTAGGCTTTTGAATCATTCTAAAAATATACTATACATAAAAAATCTTTGTTGATTAAATATTAGATTGACACACATATCTATTATGCTCAAAGTGGAATCAATACTGATCAGTTATTACTATCCAAACTTCATTCAACCAATATATAAAACCAAAGCATTGTAAGTTTTACTAATTCTCATATAAATTAAAAATGAAGACATCACAAAGATATCTTTGTAAAATAAAATTTAACTTACTACTATCTCTATTTGGAAGGAATTCAAACCTTCATTTGGTCTGAATGACATTTCCTCATCTTTTCACATTTCTCGTTCTCATACACCGATCAGTCTTTTATTTTGTCGTGTATAATAATTACTTTACTTCTGTCAGATAAGACTACTCTTTTCTCTTTCAACTCAATTTCTTTCAGAAGAACATCATCCTCTGCATTGAAAACATATGTTATCTATTTCAAATCAATCTCTTTCTCATCCTATTTCATTCTACACTCCACCCTTTCTTTATCGGCATATATTTCCATTTATAAGCCATGTTTTGTGTCTTTAAAATGGATTGGTTTTGACAGTTATCTTTTATCAAAATTGTAATTGTTTTCTTTTATTTTCTTAACTCCAGGGACCGATGTACTTGCTTTTAATATATCTATTTATCATAACAAAAGAACCATTATGACATACACTGTAAGTTTTTCAAAATATAGAACTGCTAACTAAACTGTAACATTCTTCACATACAATCCAACAACAAATTAAGCAATACCTGTCCATCTTCATAACTGGTTATCGATTCTCTAAATGCATAGATTGACACACAAATATTTGGTATGCTCAAAGTGGAATCAATACTGGTTAGTTATTGATATCCAAACTTCATTCAACCATTATATAAATCCAAACCATTCTGAGTTTTACTAATTCTCATATAAATCAGAAATGAAGACATAACAGATATATCATTGTAAAATAAAATTTAACATACTACTGTCTCTATTTGGAAGGAATTCAAACCTTCATTTCTTGTTATCAACAATTCCTCATCTGTTCACATTTCTTGTTGTGATACACTGATCAGTATTTTATTTTGCTGTGTATAACAATTACTTCACTTCTTTCACATAAGACCACTTTTCTCTTTCAAATCGATTTCTTTCAAAAGAACATCATCCTCTGTATTGAAAAGATATGTTATCTATTTCAAATTGATCTCTTTGTCATCCTTTTTCATTCTGCATGCCACCCTTTCTTTATCGACATATATTTCCATTTATAAGCCATGTTTCATGTGTTTACAATGGATTAGTTTTGATAGTTAGCTTTTATCAAAACTCTAATTGTTTTCTTTTATTTTCTTAACTCCACAAACCAATGTACTTATTTTTAATATATCTATTGATCATAACACAACAACCATTATAACATACAAGGTAATTTAAAAAAAATATAGAACTCCTAACTGAACTCTAACATTCTTCACATACAAACCAACAACTAATTAAATAATAGTCATTGATACTTATAAGCAATTCTCCATTCTCTAAATACATAGATTGACACACACATATATCAGGTATGATCAAAGTAGAATCAATACTGATCAGTTATTGTTATCCAAACTTTATTCAACCAATATATAAATCCAAAGCATTTTGAGTTTTACTAATTCTCATATAAATCAGAAATATAGACATAATAGAGATATCTTTGTAAAATAAAATTTAACTTACTACATTCTTTGTTTGGAAGGAATTCAAACCTTCATTTCCTGTGATTGACATTTCCTCATCTTTTGACATTTCTCTATTTCATACACCGATCGGTCTTTTATTTTGTCGTGTATAACAATTACTTCACTTCTTTCACATAAGACCACTTTTCTCTTTCAAATTGATTTTTTTAAGAACAACATCTTCCTCTGCATTGAAAACATATGTTATTTGTTTCAAATCAATCTCTTTCTCATCCTTTTTCATTCTACACTCCACCTTTTCTTTATCGACATATATTTCCATTTATAGGCAATGTTTCGTGTGTTTACAATGGATCGGTTTTGACAGTTAGCTTTTATCAAAAATTTAATTGTTTTCTTTTATTTTCTTAACTTTATAATATAAGCTTTAAATAATTAATGTTTATTTAGGCCAAATAAACTTTAATATCTCCATTATTACTCAACATTTTTCAATGTCATCTAGACTAAGACTAGACATGATAAATCTACATACGACCATCCCCCAATTCTAAAAAAAAAAGGGCACCTTGCCTAAGCATCTCGAAGCTTACTATAAAGAACAATTGATGTGTATAGAGTCTTGAAGGCCTCAAATGATAGCTAAACCAGCAAAAATCTAACCACTAGAGAAGTTGCATCCCTCAAATTATGCTTTAACCAACCTCATTAGCCTACAAGGGTTTAGTGATAGGCCAATCTACTTTGCTGACTCATGGAAACTAGAAGGGGACATCTCAATTAGTCCTTGAAGAATAATCAACAATACATATCAATAATGTGTCATGTCCATAATCAAGAAATTCCTTATCTATACAATTGTAATGACAGATTACATATTCCTTGTTGACCTTCTCCACAAGAATACAACTGTCTAAAGATAATAAATATACAAACAAGTGAAGGATACAATCTTACTCTTCAAATAATGTTCTCACTAGGTGCTATGCTAAACCATCTATATGAGATAAGACACCAAACCATCATTAAGCTTACTAATGAGATAGCAATTAACTTGTAACTTCCTTCTTTTCTTCAGATGGATTAAAGATGTTACTGTAATGGAGTCCCCCTTAGTCTTCACTATGTCTCAAGTCCTTGTAAAATGTGCAAGGAGTGCACATTCCATCTTTTTCAGTTCTATCATCTCCTTGATTTAGTTTTCTTCTCCAAACCATAGCGAATCATTTCTTCCTATCATGTTCATGAAATAATCTCTCACCAATGCTTCTACAAAAACATGATGTATGTCCAAGGTTGCTACACTTATAACATCTTATACTTTTATTTATCATTAACAAAATTTCCTTAACCGAGTTAATTTTTTTGATCTTATGACCATGGTTATGACAATTAAATATTTTTTGACTTTTTGAGGCTAAGATACTTTTTGAAAAAACATACCTTCTCTTATCAATGAATTTACATGTTGTAGTTTTATGGCTAAAACCATTGCAAACATAAAAGTATCCCTAAAAAGAATGATTGTACCTGATTGACTGATTATGCTAAGAATATGAAGAACATCTTCTTTCATTGTAAATACCTTTGAATGATCCTCTAGCAACAATATTATCCCCTAATTTCATTTTGTCTTTACCCTTAAGTGCAGCAACATGTTGGTTCAAATCAACCTTGTTCCTATGTGTTTTCCTAACTATGAAATACTTAGAGAGCTACTTTTTCCTAGGCTAACCTCTTCCTAAACCCCAACCTTGAAATATGTAAGACCAAGGTAAGGCAATTTTCCTTTCATAACTTTTCTTTTTTAAGGAGTCACTTCCTTATTTTTTTATACCTATTTCTCTCTAATTAATTCTTAGAGGGCTAGTCTTGTTTCAACTCACCGCTTCTTCAACCCTAACTTGGCAATATGTAAGACCGAGGTAAGGTAGGTTGGGCACTGAGCTGAGTCACGATGATACTTTTGAGTTAACAAAAAAAAAAGAACTGAGTCACCACTTTTCATTGTTGTCTTTGTGAATAATATATTATAGCCCACATTGATTTCATTTGAATGTTTTTAAATTGAAACCTTCTACCCTTTATATCTTGCAATGTGGGGTAGAGTCACACCTCTTCATCATGTTTGTCTATTGCAATCATTACAACCTTTCACAATTGCCAACCTTCGAAAGAGTCACAATTCTTCACCATTTTTGTCTTTTGCAAGTGTCACAACCTTTCAAAACTTTGTCTTTTAAAGAAGTCATCTTTTTATTTTATTATTATTCATTTTCCTCTTCCATTTGTTTTTAGAGAGCCAATCTTTCCTCAGCTCACCCCTTTGTTAACCCCAACTTGGAAATATGTAAGACCAAGGTAAGACAGGTTGGGCATTGGGTTAAGTCACAAGCACACTTATAAGTTAACATAAAAAGAAGAATTGAGTCAACAATTTTTATTGTTGCCTTTGTGAATAATATATTATATTCCACAATGATTTCACTTGAATGTTCTAAAATGAAATCTTCTCCCCTTTGTATCTTCCAATGTGGGGGAGGAGTAACATTTCTTCATATAATTGACTCTTTGCAATTGTTACAACCTTTTATAATTATCACTTTTTGAAAGTGTCACAACCCTTTTCCAGTCATAGTTCTATCTTTAACATTTTTGCCCCTGCAATCTTCAAATCAAGAAAGATAATCAAGATAAAAACAATAATCTTTTTCACTATAGTATTTTTGAGTCTTTCCTATAACAACAATGACAAACATGTGAATGTACAATTTCATAAATATGCCTACGTACACAATCTACTGGTATATCTGCATTTGCAATCATCACATTACTTTTGTAGACACTTACAACATTAGTTTATAGTCAAGTTATTCAAGCTTGCAAAACCCTATTACAAAACTGATTGGAAAAGTATGAGAAACATCTTCAATCCCAAGATCAGTAATCTTCCTTACCAAATATCCTGTCACAACTTAAAGCTCTTTCACTCTGATTATCACTAATATCAAAATAATCTTCATATTAGTGTCAAAAATAAATTCAATATTCACATATTGTAAACTTGTATGTTACTGTGATAGATGTACTACATTAAATTTTATCATAAACACTACAAGTATAACCATACATTTAGACTTTTGAATCATTCTAAAAATATACTATACATAATAACTCTTTGTTGATCAAATATTAGATTGACACACATATATCTATTATGCTCAAAGTGGAATCAATACTAATCAATTATTGCTATCCAAACTTCATTTAACCAATATATAAATCCAAAGCATTCTAATTTTTACTAATGATGACATAACAGAGATAAATGATGACATAACAGAGATATCTTTGTAAAATAAAATTTAACTTACAACTATCACTATTTGGAAGGAATTCAAACCTTCATTTGCTCTAATCGACATTTCCTTATCTTTTCACATTTCTCATTATCATCACCAATCAGTCTTTTATTTTGACGTGTATAACAATTACTTCACTTCTATCACATATGACCACTCTTTTCTCTTTCAAATTGATTTCTTTCAGAAGAACATCTTCCTCTGCATTGAAAACATAAGTTATCTATTTCAAATCGATCTCTTTCTCATCCTTCTTCATTCTGCACTCCACCTTTCTTTATAGACATATATTTCCATTTATAAGTCATGTTTCATGTCTTTACAATGGATTGGTTTTGACAGTTAGCTTTTATCAAAATTGTAATTGTTTTCTTTTATTTTCTTAACTCCAGGAACCGATGTACTTGTTTTTAATATATCTATTGATCATAACACAACAACCATTATAACATACAAGGTAAGTTTTTCAAAATATAGAATTGCTAACTAAACTCTAACATTCTTCACATACAAACCAACAACTAATTAAGCAATACCCGTACATCTTCATAAGCGGTTATCCATTCTCTAAATGCATAGATTTACACACATATATTTGTTATGCTCAAAGTGGACTCAATACTGATCAGTTATTGCTATCCAAACTTCATTCAACCAATATATAAATCCAAAGCATTTAGAGTTTTACTAATTCTCATATAAATCAGAAATGAAGACATAACAGAGATATCATTGTAAAATAAAATTTAACTTACTACTGTCTCATTTTGGAAGGAATTCAAACCTTCATTTCTTGTTATCAACATTTCCTCATATTTTCACATTTCTCATTTTCATACACTGATTAGTATTTTATTTTTCCCTATATAACAATTACTTCACTTCTTTCACATAAGACCACTTTTCTCTTTCAAATCGATTTCTTTCAAAAGAACATCATCCTCTGCATTGAAAAGATATGCTATCTATTTCAAATCGATCTCTTTCTCATCCTTTTTCATTCTACATTCTACCCTTTCTTTATCGACATATATTTCTTTTTATAAACCATGTTTCGTGTATTTAAAATGGATCAGTTTTGACAGTTAGCTTTTATCAAAACTATAATTGTTTTGTTTTATTTTATTAACTCCAGGAACCAATGTACTTGTTTTTAATATATCTATTGATCATAACACAACAACCATTAGAACATACTCGCTAATTTTTTTAAAATATAGAACTACTAACTGAACTCTAACATTCTTCACATACAAACCAATAACTAATTAAACAATACTCACTGATACTTATAAGCAATTATCCATTCTCTAAATTCATAGATTGACACACATATATTAGTTATGCTCAAAGTAGAATCAATACTGATCATTTATTGCTATCCAAACTTCATTCAACCAATATATAAATCCAAAGCATTCTCAGTTTTACTAATTCTCATATAAATAAAAAATATAGACATAATAGAGATATCGTTGTAAAATAAAATTTAACTTACTACATTCTCTGTTTGGAAGGAATTCAAACCTTCATTTCCTGTGATCGAAATTTCCTCATATTTTCAGATTTGTCTATTTCATACACTGATCAGTCTTTTATTTTATCATGTATAACAATTACTTCACTTCTTTCACATAAGATCACTTTTCTCTTTGAAATCGATTTGTTTAAGAACATCTTCCGCTGCATTGAAAGCATATGTTATTTGTTTCAAATCGATCTCTTTCTCATCCTTTTTCATTCTACACTCCACCCTTTCTTTATCGACATATATTTCCATTTATAGGCCATGTTTCATGTGTTTACAATGGATCAGTTTTGATAGTTAGCTTTTATCAAAACTGTAATTGTTTTCTTTTATTTTCTTGACTTTATAGTATAATCTTTAAATAATTAATGTTTATCTAGCCCAAATAAACTTTAATATCTCCATTATTACTCAACATTTTTGAATGTCATCTAGACTGAGATCTAACATGATAAATCTGCATACGACCATCCCCCAATTCTTAGAAAAGGGGGTCCCTCTCTAAGCATCTCAAAGCTTACTATAAATAACAATTGATGTATACAGAGTCCCAAAGGCCTCAAATGAGAGCCAAGCCTGCAAAACTCTCACCACTAGAGAATTTTCATTCCTCAAATGACCCTCTAACAAACCTCATTCATCTACAAGGGTTTAGTGATAGGCCAATCTACTTTGCTGACTCATGGCAACTAGAAGGGGACATCTCAATTAGTCCTTGAAGAATCATCAGTATTACATATCAATAATGTGTCATGTTCATAATCAAGAAATTCCTTATGTATACAACTGTAACGACATATTACATATTCCTTGTTGACCTTCTCCACAAGAATACAACTGTCTAAAGATATTAAATATACACATAAGTGAAGGATAAAATCTTACTCTTCAAATAGTGTTCTCACTAAATGCTATGCTAAACCATCTATATTAGATAAGACACCAAACCATCATTAAGCTTACTAATGATATAGAAATTAACTTTTAACTTCCTTCTTTTCTACAAATGGATTAAAGATGTTACTATAATGGACTCCCCCTTAGTCTTCACTACTTCTCAAGTCCTTGTAACATGTGCAAGGAGTGTACATTCCATCTTTTTCAGTTCTATCATCTCCTTGATTTAGTTTTCTTCTCCAGACTCCTTTTGACACATTTGAATGCTCAAGTGTGTCCAAAGGAGTCGTAGGACTCCTATGGACACACTTGAGCTTCCAATGTGTCCATAGGGGTCACAAGGACTTTCTAGGGGTCCTAATATGTGATAAGGCATACTGGGATCCCTAGGAAGTACCCATTAAACCTTTTGACATATTTGAATGCTCAAGTGTGTCCGAAGGGGTCTTAGGACCCCTTAGGACAACTCAAGAATTCCAATGTGTCCATAGGGTTCATGGGGACTTCTTAGGGGTCCTAACACATGATAAGGTGTACTAAGACCCCTAGGAAGTACCCATGACCCCTTTTGACACATTTAAACAATCAAGTGTTTTCGAAGGGGTCATAGGACCACTTAGGACACACTTGAGGGTTCCACTATGTCCATAGGGGTCACAAGGATGTCCTAGGGGTCCTAACATGTGATAAGTCAAACTAGGACCCCTAAGAAGTACCCATGACCCATTTTTACATATTTGAATGCTTAAGTGTGTTCAAAGGGGTCGTAGGACCCCTTCGGACACACTTGAGAATTCCAATGTGTCCATAGGGGTCACGGGGAGTTCTTAGGGGTCCTAACATGTGATAAGTCATACTAGGAAGTCTAGGAAGTCCCCATGACCCCTTTTATGACATTTAAATGCTCAAATGTGTTTGAAGGGGTCATAGGATCCCTTAGGACACACTTGAGCATTCCAATGTGTCCATAGGGGTCATAGGGAGTTCCTAGGGGTTCTAACATGTGATAAGTCATTCTAGGACACCTAGGAAGTCCCCATGACCCCTTTTGACACATTTAAATGCTCAAGTGTGTCTGAAGGGGTCGTAGGACCCCTTAGGACACACTTGAGCATGCCAATGTGTCCATAGCGTTCACAAGGACTTCCTAGGGGTAATAATGCGTGATAAAGCATAGTAGGACCCCTCGGAAGTACCCATGACCTCTTTTCACACATTTGAACACTCAAGTGTGTTCAAAGGGGTCGTAAGATCCCTTAAGACACACTTGAGCATTCCAATGTGTCCATAGGGGTCATGGGGATTTCCTAGGGGTCCTAACATGTGATAAGGAATAATAGGACCCCTAGGAATTACCCATGAGCCCTTTTGATACATTTGAATGCTCAAGTATGTCTGGAGGGGTCATAGGATCTGTTAGGACACACTTGAGGGTTCCAATGTGTCCATAGGGGTCACGAGGACTTCCTAGGGGTCCTAATGTTTGAGAAGGTGTACTAGGACCCCTAGGAAGTCCCCATTACCCCTTTTGACACATTTGAATGCTCCAGTGTGTTTGAAGGGGTCATAGGACCACTTAGGACAAACTTGAGCAATCCAATGTGTCCATAGGGGTCATAGGGAATTCCTAGGGGTCCTAACACGTGATAAGGCATAAAATGACCCCTAGGAAGTCCCCATGACCCCTTTTGACACATTTGAATGCTCAAGTATGTCCTAAGGGGTCATAAGACCCCTTAGGACACACTTGAGCTTTCCAATGTGTCCATAGGGGTGACGAAGACTTCCTAAGGGTCATAACATGTGATAAGGCATACTAGGATCCCTAGGAAGTCCCTGTGACCCCTTTTGACATAATTGAATGCTCAAGTGTCTCTGAAGGGGTCACAGGACCCCTTAGGACATAGTTGAGTGTTCCAATGTGTCCATAGGGGTCTAGGAGACTTTTTAGGGGTCTTAACACATGATAAGGTGTATTGGGACCCCTACAAATTTCCCATGACCCCTTTTGACACATTTGAACTCTCAACTATGTTCAAAGGGGTTGTAAGAACCCTTAGGACACACTTAAGGGTTCCAATGTGTCCATAGGGGTCATAGGGACTTGGTAGGGGTCCTAACTTGTGATAAGACATACTAGAACCACTAGGAAGTCCCCATGACCCCTTTTGACACATTTTAATGCTGAAGAAGGGTTGTAGTACCCCTTAGGACACACTTGAGCATTTCAATTTGTCCATAGGGGTCATGGGGACTTCCTAGGGGACCTAATGAGTGATAAGATGTAGTAGGACCCCTAGGAAGTCCCTATGACCCCTTTTGACACATTTGAATGCTCAAGTGTGTTTGAAGGGGTTGTAGGACCCCTTAGGACACACTTGAGTGTTCCAATGTGTCCATAGGGATTACAGGGACTTCCTAGGGGTCCTAACACATGAGAAGGTGTACTAGGACCCCTAGGAATTACCGATGAGTCCTTTTGACACATTTTAATGCTTGAGTGTGTTTGAATGGGTCATAGCACCCCTTAGAATACACTTGAGTGTTCCTATGTGTCCATAGGTGTCACATAGACTTCCTAGGTTTCCTAACACATGATTAGGGATACAAGGACCCCTAGGAAGTCCCTTAACCCCTTTTGACACATTTGAATGCTCAAGTGTGTTTGAAAGGGTCATAGTGCCCCTTAGGAGACACTTGGGCATACTAGGAACCCTAGGAAGTACACATGACCCCTTTTGCCACATTTGAATGCTCAAGTGTGTCCGAAGGGGTTGGAGAACACACTTGAGCATTTAAATGTGTCCATAGGGGTCACGGGGACTTCGTAATGGTCCTAACATGTGATCAGGCATACTAGGACCACTAGGAAGTACCCATGACCCCTTTTGACACATTTGAATGTTTAAGTGTGTCCAAAGTGGTCGTAGGATCCCGTAGGACACACTTGAGCATTCTAATGTGTCCATAGGGGTCACGGGGACTTCCTAGGGGTTCTAACGCATGATAAGGCATACTAAGACACCTAGGAAGTACCCATGACCTCTTTTGACACATTTAAATGCTCAAGTGTGTTTGAAGGGGTCGTAGGACCCCTAGGAAGTTTCCATGACCCCATTTGACACATTTGAATGCACAGGTGTGTCTGAGGGGGTCCGAGGACCCCTTAGGACACACTTGAGCATTCCAATGTCTGCATAGGGGTCACAGGGACTTCTTAGGTGTCCTAACACATGATAACATGTACTAGGACCCCGAGGAAGTACCCATGAACCTTTTTCACAAATTTGAATGCTCAAGTGTGTCTTAAGGGGTCATAGGACCCCTTGGGACACACTTGAAGGTTCCAATGTGTCCATAGGGATCACAAAGACTTCCTAGGGGTCCTAACATGTGATAGGGCATACTGGGACCCCTAGGAAGTCCTCATGACCCCCCTTTTGACACATTTGAACACTCAAGTGTGTCTGAAGGGATCGTAGGACCACTTAGGACACACTTGAGTGTTCCAATGTGTTGATAGGGGCCACGGGGACTTCCTAAGGGTCCTAACATGTTATAAGGTTTACTACGACCCTTAGGAAGTCCCCATGACCCCTTTTGACACATTTGAACATTCAAGTGTCTTCAAAGGGGTCATAGGACCCCTTAGGATAGAATTGAGTGTTCCAATGTGTCCATATGGGTCACAAAGACTTCCTAGGGGTCCTAACACATGATAAGGTGTACTGGGACCCTTAGGAAGTACCCATGACCCCTTTTGAAACATTTGAATTCTCAAGTGTGTCCAAAGGGGTTGTAGGAACCCCTAGGACACACTTGAGGGTTCCAATGTGTCCATAGGGGTCACGGGGACTTCCTAGTGGTCCTAACATGTGATAAAGTGTATGAGAATGCCTAGGAAGTCTCCATGACCCTTTTTGACACATTTAAATGCTCAAGTGTGTTTGAAGGGTTTGTATGACCCCTTTGGACACACTTGAGCATTCCAATGTGTCCTTAGGGGTCATGGAGACTTCCTAGGGGTCCTAAAGCTTGATAAGGTGTACTAGGACCCCCAGGAAGTCCCTATGACCCCTTTTTAAACATTTGAATGCTCAATTGTGTCCTGAAGGGGTTGAAAGACCCATTAGGACAAACTTGAGCATTCTAATGTGTCCATAGGGGTCATGGGGACTTCCTCGGGGTCATCACACATGATAAGGTGTACTAGGACCACTAAGAAGTACCCATGAGTGGTTTTGACATATTTTAATGTTCGAGTGTGTCTTAAGGGGTCATAGAAACCCTTATGACACACTTGAGCATTTCAATGTGTCTATAGGGGTCACAGAGACTTCCTAGGGGTCCTAACGCATGATAAGGCATACTAGGACTCCTAGGAAGTACCCATGACCCATTTTGACACATTTGAATACTCAAGTGTGTCTGAAGGCATCATAAGCCCCCTTAGGAAACACTTGAGGGTTCCACCATGTCTATAGGGGTCATAGAGACTTCCTAAGGGTCCTAATGCATGATAAGGCATAGTAGGACCCTTAGGAAGTCCCCATGACCCCTTTTGACACATTTCAATACTCAAGTGTGTCTGAAGGGGTCATACAACCCCTTAGGACATATTTGAGTGTTTTAATGTGTCCATAGGGCTCACGGGGACTTCCTACGGATCCTAACGCGTGATAAGGCATATAAGGACCCCTAGGAAGTCCCAATGACCACTTTTGACACATTTGAATGCTCAAGTTTGTCTGAAGGGGTCGTAGGACCCCTTAGGACACACTTGAGCATTCCAATGTGTCCATAGGGGTCACAAAGACTTCTTAGGGGTTCTAATGCATGATAAGGCATACTAGGACTGCTAGGAAGTCCACATGACACCTTTTGACACATTTGAAAGCTCATGTGTGTTCAAAGGGGTCTGGTGCAGGAGCACCTCTCCAAACACCTAAGTCCACCTTGGAACCAAATGGAGGTAGTGGATCTGAAGAATTCCTAAAAGTAAATTGGGATATATTGAGGCCAATAATGGCAATATCTAATAAATAATTTAATTTAAATATTATAAGTCCTAGAAGTCTTGGCAAAGGACTTAGGACCAAAACAATGTAAGGGTGGCCAATAGTGCCAAATGGGATCTAAAGTTGTTTAGGGAAGTCAATTTGGTCCTAGAAGAAATAATAAATTAATTGGAATAGAAGTTAATAGGTTTTTAATATTAATATGAAATCAAATGTAAGTTAGGAATTGAAATATTTGAATTCCAACGGTTATGAGCATTTAGGAGGGAAAATGGTGTTTTAATGTTTTTAGACTTAATTAATCCTTCCAACCAACCCATATTGGTTGAAGAAGATTATAGGAAGTTTATTTAATGCTTGGAAGAGAGAATGGTATGGACAGAAGAGGAAATGTACATATTTCTACTCAAAATGGCAATAAAATTTAGAATTTCATAACTTTCCATTGCATGTTTTGATCTCTATTTCATTCCATTCATTTTTTTGATGCTTGGGAGATATATTAGGGCTGTATAAAACATGTGTTGATGCTTTTAAGTATTATTTTTTCTATTTCAATCAATTTGGATTGACTATACTCACTAAATATCTATTTTTCTTAGTAGTTTTGATAAATTCTTCAATGTGAAAGCATCATTCCATGAATGTGATTGTTGTTTCTCATGGAATGATGTATATTTAACATGTAAAACATTGTATTAACATTATATGTTGGAAAAGAGTTGATTTGATATGGTGATCACCAAGAATAGTGAAGAAAACTTCATGAAAATACTTGCTAGAGTGTAGCAACAAGAGATCTGACTTAAGGAGGGCATGTTTTTGTTTGAGATAGAAAAAGTATATGTCCAATATGTGGTGAATCATGAAGGAGAGGTTCTAGAAGTGAGTGGAAGGGTGAAAACTAGAAGGCCCTATTTTTTGGAGCAATTTGGTTAGGGTATGATAGAAACCCCATAGGGAAACATGATAATGCCAAACCAATTTGATAATCCTTAGTTTTAGACCATTTGTAGACTCTGTGTAAAGTGGCATGTTAGGGCAGTAGATAGAAATGGTACTTCCTTTGTAAATGCACCCAAATTAGCCCCCTTGTAGATAGTGAACAGTCAGTTTTTGGGATAGTTGGTCCAAAGTACCAATACCAAATATTTTTATATGTTGTGTATAAGGATAGAGAGCCTAGAGAACCTAGAATGTAGATTGAGGGTAAGATCTTTGAGTAGGACTTCAAGAACCACTTGAACATTTTTGGAGTCATATTTTAAGCCATATTGAATCCCTATAATAGTAAGGGAGTTGGGAGAAGTCAGATTGATAAGTCAGTGGCATTTTGGCACTTGGGGGTCACTTGGGTAAGGAACACCTTTGAAGAAACCAAGAACAATTTATTTATGAAATAACCCCAAAATAACCTACCTCTTTACATCAATTGGTATCAGAGCCTAGGAGCATCCTAGGTGAAGGTTTGAGGAGTTTCTTTTGAGATCTTTTCTTTAGAGATGTCAGAAGGAGAAGGAGAGGAGATCCCATAGAGGGTCACTAATGCTGAACTTGCTAAGTTGGTAAGAGAGCCGATGGAAAACAATAGAATGTTAAGAGCATAAGTCAAGAGGTTGATAGACCTTGTGGACAAACAAGGAAATGAAGAAGACCATGAAGATGGGGAAATATTTGCAGCAGCAAGAGAGGAACCTATTGATCTTGAGGATGCAAGATTGGAAAGAATCTTGAAAGTAGTAAAGCTTGGAGACTGAAAGGTAAAAGTTGAACTTCCTATGTATGATGGAAGGATGGATGATGAACTTTTATTGGATTGGTTCAGTGCTCTTAAAATTGCTTTGATTGTGATGATGTTGAAGATAGAATGAAAGTTAATATTGCTAAGTCTAGAATGAAAGGACATGCATTATTATGGTGGGATAACTTGCAGGCTGACAGGATGAAGAAGGGTTGTTATAAGATCTCATCATGGCTAGTAATGATGGAGAAGATGAAGGAAAAGTTCCTTCCTAAAGACTACAAAGTTCAGTTATATAAGAGGGTGCAAGGACTGAGACAAAAGGACATGGATATCTCAAGGTATAGAGAGCAAGCTTGACATCAAAGCATCTCATGATGAAGATGTGGAAGAGAAGGTGGCTAGATATCTTGGAGGATTGAAACACAATATCTAGGATGAGATGAGCATGGGTACACCTAGAACCTTGGAGGAGTGCTTCAAATTGGCTATGAAAGCTGAGGATAAGCTTAGGAGAAGGCAAGAGAGGCAAGGTAATCCAAAAGGACAAACAAGTAAGGGCAAGGGAGTGAATCCAAGCCAAGGGCAGAATGAGAAAGGAAAAGAGAAAATCTCAAATCAGAGAGGAGAACAAAAGGATGGTAGAGGAAAGAATTTTCTTAGGAAGTGCTACAAGTGTGGTGAACAAGGGCATCCATTCTACAAATGTCCTAAAAGAGAGGCTAGGAAGAATGAAAGGAGAGTCAATATAGCTCAAGGAGAGGAAGATACCAAAGACAAAGAGGAAAATCTTGTTCTAGAACCTTATACAGAGGGAGATTTTCTCATGGTGAGGAAAGGAGCATACATGCAATAGCAAAAGAAATCAGAGGTATCAATTTTCAGAACCAATTGCCAAAGTTATGGTAAGATTTTCAAGATGATAGTTGATTCTAGTTCTTTTGATAATTTTGTGTCTTATGAGATGGTGAATAAACTGAATTTGCACACATTTCCAATTGATAGACCATATAGAGCATCATGGGTCAGTAATGATCAAAACATTGTCATAAAGGAACAAGCATATGTTGATTTCTCTTTTGGGATATATAATGATAGGGTCTTGTGTGATGTGGTCCCTATGACTTACTATCATGTGATTTTGGGAAGACCATGGCAAGCCTCAAGGTAGACCATTCATTATGGATTGGAAAATGTTTATGTTGTGCACAAGGATGGAAAGACTTATACTCTCACACCCCTACCCAACCATGATGCTGATGAAAGTAGGAACATAAATATGTTTGGTTCTAAGACTTATGTTGATTTGTAGAGGAAAGAAGTGCAGGGATCTGTAGCATCAGATCATAAGACAAGGACCACTTTGCTGGTCATGAAATCATAAATTTGTGATAGTCACAATGCATTGACTGTTAAGCAGCAAACAAAGAAGAATAAAGGAGTTATGGTGGGGACTATGTGGTGTCCTATGGCATCACCAAGGAAGGGTGATAGTTCCATTTCCATTGAGAACAATAGCAAGGGCCTAATTGATCCTAACATAAAGATGAAGGGGCAGTTTGTGCAGCCACAAGTTGACTGTCCTCAATCAACAATAAACAAATTTGCCTTGGGTGGTGACAAGAACAAGGATTTTTCTTTTCTTTCTAATGCTTTGAATGTAGGTACTACTCATATGAAGGGTGCTAGGTTGTAGATGAAGAGTTTCAGACATCGATCTAGGAGAATGGGTGGCAAAAAGACATCTTTCCTTCACTCTTGGGACAAGAGTCATTTTGGAGGTGGGGTGTATGGTGCAAGAGCACCTCTCCAAACACCTAAGTCCACCTTGGAACCAAATGGAGGTAGTG
Source organism: Chamaecyparis obtusa (assembly GCA_027943335.1). Lineage (NCBI taxonomy): Eukaryota > Viridiplantae > Streptophyta > Pinopsida > Cupressales > Cupressaceae > Chamaecyparis > Chamaecyparis obtusa. The sequence goes on from BSBK01006274.1 coordinate 513,330, forward strand.
GATCTAAAGAATTCCTAAAATTAAATTGGGATATACTGAGGCCAATAATGGAAATATCTAATAAACAATTTAATTTAAATATTATAAGTCCTAGAAGTCCTAGCAAAGGACTTAGGACTAAAACAATGTAAGGGTGGCCAATAGTGCCAAATGAGATCTAAAGTTTTTTAGGGAAGTCAATTAGGTCCTAGAAGAAATAATAAATTAATTGGGATAGAAGTTAATAGGTTTTTAATATTAATATGCAATCAAATGTAAGTTGTAAATTGAAATATTTGAATTCCAACGGTTATGAGCATTTAGGAGGGAAAATGGTGTTTTAATGTTTTTAGACTTAACTAAGCCTTCCAACCAACCCAGATTGGTTGAGGAAGTTGATAGGAAGTTTATTTAATGATTGGAAGAGAGAATGGTATGGACATAAGAGGAAATGTACAGATTTCTACTTAAAATAGCAATAAAATTCAGAATTTCATAACTTTCCATTGCATGTTTTGATCTCTATTTCATTTCATTCATTTTGTTGATGCTTGGAAGATATCTTAGGGTTGTATAAGACATGTGTTGATGCTTTGAAGTATTATTGTTTCTATTTCAATCAATTTGGATTGACTATACTCACTAAATCTCTATTTTTCTTAGTAGTTTTGATAAATTCTTCAATGTGAAAGCATCATTCCATGAATGTGATTTCTGTTTCTCATGGAATGATGCATATTTAACATGTAAAACATTTTATTAACATTATATGTTGGAGAGCTGATTTGATATGGTGATCACCAAGAATAGTGAAGAAAACCTCATGAAAATGCTTGCTAGAGTGTAGCAGCAAGAGATCTGACTTAAGGAGGGCATGTTTTTGTTTGAGATAGAAAATGTATATGTCCAATATATGGTGAATCCTAAAGGAGAGGTTCTGGAAGTGAGTGGAAGGGTGAAAACTAGAAGGCCCTAGTTTTTGGAGCAATTTGGTCAGGGTATGATAGAAACCCCATAGGGAAATGTGATAATGCCAAACCAATTTGATAATCCTTAGTTTTAGACCATTTTTAGACTCTGTGTAAAGTGGCATGTCAGGGCAGTAGATAGAAATGGTACTTCCTTTGTAAATGCACGCAAATTAGCCCCCTTGTAGGCAGTGAACAATCAATTTTTGGGATAGTTGGTCCAAAGTACCAATACCAATTATTTTGATATGTTGTGTATAAGGATAATATGTATCTAAATATGTAATTTATTTTGGAAGTGTTTTGGGAAGACTAAGAGTTATTTTGGAAAAACTCATTGGTTAAGGCTACAAGGATAGAGAGCCTAGAGTGTGGATTGAGGGTAAGATCTTGGAGTAGGACTTCAAGAACCACTTTAACAATTTTGGAGTCATATTTTAAGCCATATTGAATCCCTATAATAGTAAGGGAGTTGGGAGAAGTCAGATTGATAGGTTAGTGGCATATTGGCACTTGGGGTCACTTGGGTAAGGACCACCTCTGAAGAAACCAAGAACAATTTATTTATGAAATAACCCCAACCTCTTTGCATCAGGGTCACAAGTCCCCTTAGGACACTCTAGAGCATTCTAATGTGTCCATAAGGGTCGAGGGGACTTTCTAGCAGTCCTAACACATGATAAGGAATACTAGGACCCATAGGAAATACACATGACCCCTTTTAACACATTTGAATGCTCAAGTGTATCTGAAGGGGTCGTACGTGTAATACCCCAAAAATGGGCTATAGGTTCATTAACCCCCTACATCTACAAATCGAATGAAATCTACATCGAATTCCTAACCTAAGGCACATTTGAACATCATCGAATCTTAATTGATTATCCTAAATTCTGCATTGGGGAATATTCCTAGCAATATTCCTAATTATCATAATTATCTTTAATTTAATGATTATTTGGCGATAAATCACTTTTATCCTAAAGTTTGATTAATTGATAATTTTGAGTATTTAATTAATTAGATTTAATTTTTCCACTTAATTATTTAATTGAATTTAATTAAATCTATTCCTAAATTGTATTATTTAATTCTGACAATAAATCAAATATCCTATGACTAATTGATTAAATTCCTATTTAATTAATTAATGTCAATTGTCAAATTTAATAATATATTTTTCAAATAAAAGCTTGATTTAATAATTGATTAACCCATAAATTAGTTATTTTATTTCAAAAATCAGTTAAGCTGAGGATAAATCACTTTATTTATTTAATTAATTCATAATTAAATGTGCACATTCAAAGTGTAGTTAAAACTTTAAATCAGAAAATCAATGCAAGTTGTTAACTTTTGGAAACTCAACATCTATTTTGAGTTCAAAGCTGATCTAAACTTCTGATTTGAGTTAAAAAGCTATTTTTGCATGATTTTGTGAGTTAATTATCTCTAATTTCTTGTTGACTCAAAAATGAACTTGAGTTCATCAAGAGTGATTTATGGCATTTATCATCCACCTCCAAAGCCTTGGATTTCTATAAAATCAAGGCTTCAACTCCTCCAAAAGGATCCATGAAATTGCATCCTCACGTTGTCGAATTGGTGATCGAAGAATCCATCTTTGTGAATCCAAGTTGTTGTGAGATTTTCATTATTTTTGAGCATTCATATCATTTAGCATATCATTCTTAGATCAATTGCATAGTATATTAGTTTCATTTAGATTAGTTTCATATCCAATTTTTCATCATAATTGCATAGAAAATACAAAAAAAAAAGATTAATTTGCTTCTATATTTTGCATTCAAATGCTTCATTTAGGTTAGTCTCAGTCTAATTTGAGAATATCATACTCGCACCTACTAGAAGGTAGTAAATCACCTGGTTAGTTTAGTTTCCATTTCATTGCATGATTTTAATTTTTGCTAACCTCTAATATTTTACTAAGGTGTTGTGTCTACTGCTAGGTACAAAATTCACACACACATTTCTGGCACCCACCGTGGGGCCCTGAAATGGGTTTCCATTTCAATTCTATCAATTTCTATCTTTTTCCTGTCATTTTCTATTTCAAATTGCGATCTTTATTTTATGTCCGTACAATTTTCATATGAGTTTTGTCAAAAAATCATATCAGGAAGTACCCACTGTCATACGACAGTTTATTTGATCGAGGCTCATATCAGAAGCTGCATATTGTCATTTGGAAGCTCGATTGTTGTATGATAAGACACCCACTATTGTACGTGTTGGTTCGTGAAAAGGAGTTTACACTCAAAGAGACACCAATATGCCTATGATGGATATTAAGGATTGGTTAGTTCCAAATGTGGGCAATCTATAGGCAATTGGACCAACTATAGGGATGGATAGTCCCTCTTCTGCTTCTGGCTCTGTGAAACCAAGGCAGGTACACCTGATCCAATAGTATTTAACTCTTAACTGATAGTCCTAACTCTGCCCCCTATTTCTTTATTGGATCTTTCAATAGATGAAAACAGTGAGAGAATACTAAACAACAACCTATTGTTCATTGATCCTCCATCACTGGGTAGAACAATACATAAAAGTAAATAAAACTAAAATTACTTGTAGTGATTTTAAGATTTTGGGACTTTGAAATCTGAATCACCTTCTCAGAACAAAGATAGGAGAATACAGGCCAGTGTCTTATCCATTGGGAAATAGAGTCAGAAAATAAAAAGGATCCCAAAACAACTTTGAGAACAACTAGTTTTTGAATCATGAATACAAATACCCCAACTCTTCCCTACTTACAGATAATCCTTATGCGAATTCAATGAACACATACTTTACTTTGAGTAATATTTAATCCAACCCTAGGTCAGAACTCAAAGCGAGATACATACACATAAACCCTAAAATAGGCTTAAAGATTCATAGAACAAACACAATGGAGAGGTAAAGATTTGATATTTGTATTAAGTATAACCATGATCATTTACATACATCATATTCTGAATAAAAAACTTACTGGATAATGGTGCCAACTTGTATCACTTCTCTATTATCCTGACAAAATCATGCAAATTTACAATCCTCGACTGAGTAGCAAGGCTTCAGAATTCTCTTTTTCTTCTTACACCTAACTTACTCAATACCTAGAATGACCATGGGAAATCCTTTTATATACAAGGAAATGCAATAAGCTTCCGGTCATTCTAGGGTTTACAAAATATCAACCCTAAAACTTTTCAACAACTACAAAATTTACAATAAATACACTCAGTCACAATGGCGAGGAAAATGCAGTTGAGCCGACCTTCTTCACATCTTTTAATGCAATCTTTGGGCAGCTGTTAACAAATCTGATCTGTGATATTTGCTGTCCATTCTATAATGAATATTTCCTCATATCTCAACCACCCTTATGACTCAAAATTTACTGTTCTGATCTACTTTATGAAGCTGGCGGTGTATCTTAACTCTCCACAGCTGGCATGTACTGAGATCTCCATTTATTATACACCTCTTCACTTGGGAACTCAAACTTAACAAATTCATCCTTCCCGGTAGACAACTGTTCCCTTTCACTAATGATCTATATGATTTTCTGTTGAATGGTGTCAAACATTAACCTGGCATTTATCAACATCTTAATTGTGCCACTGAAAGAAGACTTATCACTTAAAACATTATTGACTCATTCTGTGAGGAGTCCATCTAACTCCTCCCTCCACTGATAAGCTTCCTTAAATTCTTCTTTGTCTGTAAAAATAGGAGGCACCAGTTCATAACCTGAAAGCATCAATTCAGATTTCAACATACTTGTCCTCCTGATAAAATTATCCATAGAAATGTTGAAATGCACCAACTTCTTCACAATTTGATGCAATGGATTTATTAAAGCATCCAGGTCCTCCTGTCCCTTTGATAACATATGAAATAGTTTTACATTGGGAGACCTTTCAATCCATCTCTTAAAAACTGGAGCCATTTCATCCTTCTCTTTATTAATAACCTTAAGCAAAGAAATTAACTTATCCATATGGCCATGTATAATAGAAGGCTTTAAATCTACTACAAATTCCATAATCACCCCTACTATTTTTTCTTCATATTTCTAATTTACTAAAGCTATGGCCTTTGCGTTCTCATTCCTTTCCTTTTACAATTGTTCCCTGATTTCCCTCAATTTATTTGTTTCCTCTGTCAGCTTCAACTTCTCCCAAGCAACCCTTGCATCCATATCTATTTCTAGGAGTGGTGAGGGTGGAAATTCAATTATTGGGCTTGAAGATGAAGCCACCGCAGGCTTATCAAAAATTGCTAATTGAGGAGATCTTTGGTCCTGTGGTCCTGATAACTGGACAATCAGTTTGTCATTTTGATTTAGCTCAACTTTGAGCTCATTATAAGATTTAAGGACCATTTCAAATTTGAGCCTAAGCTCTTCCTTTTCTCTGGCATCCTTCTCTGCCACACTAACATTGAACTTGGCAGTTTCAAGAATCAAATTAGAGGCCTCCACACCAGATGTTTCTCCCACTCTCTGAACCATTAGGCTCCCTGTATACCCTGTGGAGAAATCAATCTTCTTCCCTTTATTTTTGTCTTTATCTTAAGACCGCATGACCACAGCAGCATGATCTTCAGAAAAAGTAATTCCCCTAACTACCTGCTTAGCCTGTTCTAGTGTAGTTAGGGTCTTTACCTTGCTCTTCCTTACTTGGTCAAAAACAATGGCATCAGCAATGTCCCATTCTGGTAGGATCAGAATCCCTTCTGTATGAATCATGGCTCTCCCTTCTTCTGGAGTGATCTTCTCAAATTGTTTAGCCATTTGTGCCTTGGTCTCCTCCTCTATTTCTTTCACATCTTTATCAGGGGATTCTTCCTTCTTCTTCTCACAAATCTCCTTAAACTGATTGATTTTCATTCTCCATAAGAACTGTGAGAAGGCCCTAGTTTTAACAAAATCATCATTGGCAAGGAAAGAGTCACTTGCCTATTTTAGAATAGGGTCTATTTGCTTACCCTCAAATTCCTATACTGTGAGATCCATGGCCACCTCCTTAGGTGCCTCCGGCATTCCCTCCTACAAATTTTCATTAAAAACAAAAAGATTTTCTTCATCCCTTAATTGCACCAGCTGCTCTGCCACCCCATGCTCATCCAACTGAATAGGGTATTGAGAAGGAGAGTAAATCTCCTCTGCCGGTCCTTTTTCCTCTTGTCTTTGCATTTTTGGGGAAGGTGCCTGCACTGCTGGATCACCAAGTGGTCTCTTCCCCCTTGAAGTGGAAGGAACATCTTCACTTCCTTGTTGTGAGGTCAGAAGGACAATATGTCCACTCCTCTTCTGTACTGTGTACACCCCCTTAGGGATCAACTTCATATATTTGGGCTGGTTAAAGATCTACCTAGCCTTTTCTGGATCTATCTTAGTCACAGATACCCTTTTCTCATTTACAACACTCATGAGTCCCTCAAAATTCTTCATAAGGACATTAACCTTTCTAGCCCATGGTTCAAAACTAATCAATGGATCATAAGTTTTATCAAAGTTCTGAATAAAAGCTATAGACTTGTTATAAATCACCCATTTTTCTTTCTTAATTTCCTAAGTTTGAAGGTCAAACTCATTTCTTATTATGTCTTCTGGAAAATTAAATTGATGCTCAATAAGAGCACACCTCACTTTATCTTTGAACATGCCTGAAAGGAAACCCTTTGTATCTGCACACCTCACCACTACCTTTGACATTCTGTAGGGTTGCAAAACCTTATGCAGGTGCACCAATCCTCCTTTCGTAATTACATACTGATGTGCCAGAGTTACATCAGGAAGAAAGTTCCTCTACCTTTTCCAGTGAGTGTGATTTCTTGCAAATTTCCAATTTGTCTTAAGATCTCAGCATATCCTAGCTTCAATGGGACCTGATATGGCCAAATACAAGGTGCCACTTTACTTCCATACACTCTAAACACTATGGAGACTGGATACAAAATGATGTCTCCAAAATTATGGACAATGGTAATGTCTGTGCAATAATCCATCGGCCTAATCAATCTTAATAACTCTCCTGGGATTCTTGGATTATCAATAAATAAAAGAGACCTAAGCCTTGATGCAAAATCCCTATCAAAGGCAATATAACTAGCATCAGTTCTATCCCAGGACAAGGCTGTGGTCCACAATTGCACTGGGAGAGTCTCTCCATATCTTTCCTTCTCAATATTCATCATTGTACTAAAGAACTTCTCACCCTTATACAAAAACATGTGCATAAGCATTGAGTACCACCCGAATGGTCTAGAGACCTTCATATTCTTAATTCCTATTAATCCTTCATGAATTATTTCAGCCAAATGAGAAGCAAAGTCAAAAATGAGGGCAAGCTGGGGGTGGAGTGACTGCACCATCATGAACATAAAAGGTACTAGTATATGAGTCTTCTCATCATGCCCTAGGATCAAAGATAAAGACTTATAAACTTTCTATGCCTTTTTATTGAATAAATCTAACCTGATGGGCTCTGGTGTACTTGAACTGATAGCACACATTGATCCTATCTGATCAAAATATTGCCTTAGAGGTCCTTCCCTTAGATAGTCCTTCTGTGCCTCATAAATCTGAGTGAACTCCATGAAATCTATTTTTTCCAACCCCACAGAAGGTTCATTTAATGAGAAACCTATCTAATTTATCCTTGGTAATGCTTATCAGGTCTCTTCCGCTTACATCCTTGACACATCTTGTCACAGGATCATAACATTTAGCAATCTGTATTAACAATTCATCATCCATGAAAACCCCAGGGCATACCAACCTCCCAATGTCAAACCACCATACATTACTAAGGGGCCCACATGCATTCCTTTGTGAATATGCCGATTTAAAAAGAGTAATACCATTGTGCTTATCACCCACTTTAGCATCTCTCATCCAATTCCCTCTATCATAGAGACCCTTTGCAACTGAATCTCTAGAATGTCTCGGAGTGAGCTCTTTTACTCTTTGTGCCCCATTATCAGAAAATGGGAGCAACTGCATCAAGTCCTCGAAAATTCCTCTCTTACTATATTCTGTTTGACCAGACAAACTTCTCTTGGGTGACATTTTGAAAATAGGGCTTCTTACTACGATATGAATTCCCAATAAAACTTTAAACAATATCAACTGACCATATGGAAGAAAACCCCACAAAGCTTTACAAATTTCAAATGACTTAAACACAAGAGTAAACCTACCAGGCACCTGAAAAATCTTCCGGTTGAAAGCACTGCATGGAAAAATTATCGCCGGAGAACACACGAGAATAGTGAAGAAAAAGATTAATCAGATTCTAGTATATAACATCTGCTAATGGCTCACAATTCTCCTGCACGTAACAAATTTATTCCACCATTACTGAGGTTGGCCGCCCTATCACTCACTGGACGTGAAAATGTCATTCAAGAGAAAAATTCAAATTCAAGCCATTGATATATTTCATTTTCGGTGCATCGGGCGGTAGAAAATCTTATCAGCAAAATCCTATAGTACCTTTAGTAAGCTAGTTCTCGACCAATGAGAACATTTCAAAATTAACATGTGTAGAAATAAAATCCTTAAGTTCATCCTGGTCTGAGTAGTGATCTTTACACGTCAACATCATCCGTGGCCAATCAAAATGACCGCCTCATCAATAAATCTAACACAGAGGACCCACCAAAAGGCTTCCATCTCTTTATCCAAATCAATGGTTGTCGCTAAACCATAAACTTAAAACCCGAGCATCTCATCCCAATGGTTTAACGACAATCGTGAGATCTTGCAGCATTTTAATCATCTAAGAAACTAAGGTCCCACTGTGACACATAAGCGGGCACATATCGAATCAAAACATGCCACGCAGCAAAAAAATGACAAGTGGACCTAGTCCCTTTCCCTTTCTAACTCAGAGCACTTTGAAAATAGTCAGATCACAGCTGTCATCCAACCAATAAGAAATAAACACGTCAAAGTGAACTGGTGCAACAAGGGGCCCACTAAGCACTTAAGTCTCTCAGAAGATCGGACGGTCATCGCTATACCGTGAAACTAGAATCCGCACATCTTTGATCAACGGTATAACGAGAACCATCCAATCAAACTAAAGATTAACCCTTTGGAAAACATGACCCCACAAATAAACACATCATCTTCTGTTAATCAAATCACATTGCGCCACGTTTTCATATGGGCGGGTCCCTTTTGACTATCCTTTACCATCTTTAAAAATGCGTCAGCCACCACCTAGCTTTCTGAGAACCAATAAGAACCACAAGAATTATAGTGACCTGGCACTATTAGGACCCACCGAATCCTTTTCAAACATAGTAAATCTGACGGCCATCGCTATACCGCAAGTTTAACGTGCAAGCATCTCTGATCAACGGTATAACGACCACTGTAGATCTTCGCTGCCCTTTAAAGTCCGCAAACTCTTCCTCCAGTCGGGCCTACCTTTGAGATTGGTGGCAACTCATCACTATATTGCATGTCAGAGAGAACTGACAATTGGGGTCTTGCGGTGTAACGACAGCCAGTCATTTTGCTTTAGTGAGAACTTTAGGAAAATATATCGAAAACTTAGGCCTGGAGAAATAAAAAGGAGAAGAGGGGGACGGGGGCCAACAACTTTCTAACCACAAATCCATGACTTAAAAAAGGTTAAAGCACATGCGAATTAGCACCTTTAGTGAATCAAAAAAGGTAACATAGAAATACAAAAAGGAACAAACCAACCTAGGGTTTGGAAATGAGGGAGGAAACCCAAGCCAAAAATGCAGAGCCAAAAAATATAAAAAAAAGTGATAACAGTGGGTCTTGCTTGGGGACATGTATCTCCTGTAGATACATTAAGAAACCAGAATCTCCTGGTGCAGCAGACCAGAACAAAACTTAAGCCTAAAGCAGGGAACTATATACAAAAATTTACAACCAGAGCTATATAGGGATCACCAACTTTTAGGAAAAATAAAACTTTAAGAACTACCCATGAATAGGCAATTCCAGGGGTTCACCCACCAAATTTGTCAGATAATAAGAATTCACTCCCCATCTTTCTTCAATAATAAAAGGCCCTAACCAAACAGGGTCAAACTTTCCATGCCTGCCTTTGTCTTCAAGCCTTGCATTCCACATTAAAACCATATCTCCCTTTGTGAAAGATTTTTGGGTAGTCCTCTTATCATACAAGACTTTACATTGGGCCTGCACCCTTTCATTCTTGTCATGTGCACTAACTCTTAATTCATTGAGTTGAATCAAATCATTCATACTGACTGCCATGTCTTCTTCTATATCATCATCATAAGCTTGAATGAACTAGTACATCTGTAGAAAATTGTTTTGAGGTAGTCTAGCATTAATCCCATCTACTAAATCAAAAGGGGCACATCCTATTGCTTTTTTCACTATAACCCTATCAGCCCATAAAGCTTGTAATAATTTTGAATCCCAGGCTTTCTTGTTCTTATCCAGAACTCTCTTCAGAATCTTGATCAAGCTTTTATTACTGGATTCTGCCTAGCCATTGCCTTGTGGGTGGTAAGCAGATGAGTATGAAATTCTAATACCATTATGCCCACAAAAATCAATAAACTCCTTTGATCTAAAACATAATACATTATCAATCATCACAGTTTCTGGGCAACCAAATCTTGTCAAAATATTTTGCATCATAAAGTCTATCACTACTTTGCTAGTTGCCCTTCTTGTAGGGATTGCTTCAACCCATTTAGTAAAATAATCAGTTGCCACCAAGATATAAGAATGCCCACCACTAGACCTATTAGGGATCTCCCCAATGAAATCCATACCCCACTTCTGAAAAGGGGCTTGAACAGAAACAGGCCTGAGTGGAACATTCCCACTGAATTTCAACTTTCTTGAAAACCTTTGGTAGGGATCACATCTCTTAACAAACTGATGGGCATTTTTAAAAAGTGTAGGCCACCAAAAACTTGCTCTAATGATCTTGTGAGCTATAGTTTTAGCCATATAATTCCCTCCACAGACTCCACTGTGCATATTTTTTATCAGAAGTTCAGCCTTTTCCTGATTTACACATCTGAGTAAAACACCTTCATTGCTCCTCCACCAGAGCTCACCTTTTATAATTGCATATTTCATTGATTGGAGTTTGATAGTTCTTTTCTTATTATTATCCATCTTAGGGGGTAGGATCATCTTTTACAAATATTGGACAACATCTTTGTACCATTCACAACAGTCCATATTGCAAATATAAGGTCTCTGATCCTCTTCCAACATGTTTATTTGGTTTGCATTTAGATTACTCTAGGCCATCAACTTTTCTAGGCCTAATCATCTTACCAGCTTTGTTATGTGGATATCAATGTTAAACTCTTGAATCCTATTTATCCACCTACACCTCCTTCCTGAGACCTCCTGTTGGACTAGGATATCCTTGACAGCAGCACTTGGTACATAAGCAATCACAGTAGCCCCTACCAAATAACACCTAAATGTCTTGATAGCCTTGACTAGAGCATAAGCTTGTTTTTCAATAATATCATAATTCAATTCTGCCGCCTGCAAGGTTTTGCTAAAAAAGGAAATGGGTTGCTCAAAAACCTCAACATTTTTTTGTAATAATACTGCAGCAATAGTGTGGGCTGATGCAAAAGAAAAAACCTGCATTGGCTTGCTATAATCTAGCACCTTTAAGACTGGGGCATGCTTTATGGCCCTTTTAATGTCATTGAAAGCTTGAATAGCTTCAGTGTTCCACTCAACCTTCGCTCCTTTCTTCAACATTTTGGATATGGGAATGCTAATCTCTGCAAAATTTGTTATAAACCTTCTTAAGAAGTTGACCTGTCCTAAAAAAGACTGAATTCCTTTAACATTTTTTGGTAAAGTTAACTTGTCAATAGCTTCAACTCTTTCTAGATCTATCCTCACACCATCTTTTGAAACAATGTGCCCAAGTAGCTTTCCTTCTATTACACCAAAAGCACACTTCTTTGGATTCAGAGATACCCCATACTCTAATGCTTTGGTAAAAATCTTTTCAAGATGTTGACAATGTTGTTCTTCCTTTACTGAGAAGGCTGTCAAATCATCCTGATAAACCACCATGAATCTATCAATAAAATCTGCAAAGGCTACATCCATGGCTCTTTGAAAAGTGGCACCAGCATTTGTCAACCCAAAAGGCATTCTTACATAGACATATGTTCCCCAAGGAGTTGTAAATGCGGTCTTGAATTTTTCTATGTGTTTGACCACAACTTGATTGTAACCAGAAAAGCCATCCATCATGGACATCAACTCTAACCCAGTGACCCTTTGCAACATATTCTCCATGTTTGGTAATCCATAATTATCTTTCGGAGAATTTATATTGCATTTCCTAAAATCCACGCATAGCCTGATATCACCATTTTTCTTTCTAATTGTTACCAGATTTGAAACCCAAGTGGAATGCCTAATAGGTTCAATTATTCTAGCATCTATCATTTTCTTAAGTTCACTCTGCATTTTAGGTGCCAAAGTAGGGTTAACAGGTCTAAACCTCTGTCTAAAAGGCTTTGTGCCTTCCTTGAGGGGAATCTCATGCTGAAAAAAGTCTTCCCTGTAAGCCTTAAGATCATCATAAGACCAGGCAAAAACATCCCTAAATCTCCTGAGGAGATCAATCAAATTTTTTCTAATTCTTGGGGATAAAGACCTACCTATATAGACTTTCCTAGGGGCTATTTTTGTGCCCAAATTTATTTCCTCCAGCTCATCAGTTTTAGCAAAATTAGCATGGAAAATTTTATCCTTGTTGTCAAATGCTCTTTCAAGAGCAACCAATCCTTTAGGAACTCTGTTTGATTTCAATTGCAACACTTCCTCCCCAAAAATAACAGCCTTGCCATTCACTGTATTAACATAAGAGCTAAAATCCATTTCTTTGTTACCAAAGTGAGACTCACAATGGAGAAATCTTAATATGTCCTGATCATCAGAAAAAACTTGCCAGTTATCTAGATTGTCAGGGATGGAAGGTGGTCTGTACCTCCACATTTGAGACATCTACAAAAGTAGCATCCTCTGGTCTAAGGGCAATATTTTCTAATAGGTCAGCCATTCTATTAGAACTCCTCTCCATCCAACAGATATTAAAAGCACTAAAGCTTTCAATCTCATCCCACACAGCATTCCTATATTGTTTCAACTTTTGATTCTTGCAAGCATACTTTGACCTTATTTGGGATACAACCAATTCAGAGTCACCAACTACCTTCAAACATCTTATACAATGTCTTGGTGCCAGTCTTAGACCAATTAACAGAGCCTCATACTTTGCAACATTATTTGTGCAAGTAAACAACAAGGAAAATGAGTACTTGAAAGTTGTACCATTAGGAGATATGAGCAATATTCCAGCTCCAGATCCTTCCCTGCTACTTGCACCATCAAAATACATAGTCCAAAGATCATCTAGGTCAATCCATCCTTCTTGATTTTCTGATCTATAAGTAGGGTCAACACCTTCATCTTCCTCCTTGTCTTGGACCTTGAAGGCATTGATGTCAGTATCAAGGAAACAATTCATATTGTCCGGCTCCTCTTCGTCTATCATGTGTGGAGTTCTGGATTCTCTAGTAACCCTGATACTTTCTCCCTCAAAATTGAAAGTGGCAAATGATAAGTCACACTGTATGCTTCCTCCCATAGATGCACTCCATTTTCTTGATAGCAGCATCCCATACTGGGGAGGAATTTCCACTACTAAAACACTCATAGTCAATAATTTATTAGGATAAGCATCCAACCTATAAGGCAAGGCCTTAATGGTACCAACAATTGTTACTTCTCTTGAATCCATTGCCTGGCACCTACCATGGGGTGAATCCACTTTCAATCCTAAAGACTTCATGATCTTAGTTGGCATAATGGTATTCGATGCTCTAGAATCAATCATGCAATTTTTTAGCAACTTTCCATTTATTTGTAAAGTCAAGAAGAAAGGGTCAACTGTTCTTGCTATGGTATTGACAACATTTGTATCCAAGTAAATCTGAGGAATTTCAGAAACAATCTCCTCACTATAGTTTTCATCTTTATCATTTACCACTGCTATTTGCTTTTCAGTTCCTCCTAAATTTTGAGGATCGGTATGTATTGTGCTCTGTACCCATTTTAAAGCATTCTTCTTATGTTCATCTATTCTCATCATTTCTAATAATGGAACTTTGACAGTGATTTGAGACAGTAATTTATTCATATTAACTGGAATATATTTTGAATCAACTACCTCTGATTTTAGATCCTCAGCTATTTTATCAACTTCTTGGATGGGTACCTCTGTAGGTATATCAACTTGAGCTTTGTCTTTATTTTGTATAGCAGGTGATACCTCAGCTGCTGGCCTTGGCTTTACTTTATACACAACATTGGGTTTGACAATCCTCTTTATCTTAACCTTATCAGTATGAGGGGAATCCTTGATCTTTTCTTGTGATGTTTTCTTTATAAAAATGCCAGCAGGCTTGGGATCTGAATCACCCACCACTCTATTCCTCAAATTATAATTTGCCTTTGCCTGAGTAACCAAATTTTCTATTATCAAAGTGATCTCTTCATCAGAGGGCCTTCTCAAGGTAGTAGCTGAGTCATTTTTTTGAACATTACATTGAATGTTGTCTAGCTCACTATCTTCATTATCTGAAAAGACTTGCTAATGGTACAAATCATTTTTGGCTTGGGAAAATGAGGCATCCTGATTTTCATCTTCCTCAGTAGAATCTATTTCACTCAAAATATGAGAAGTCATCCCACACCCCTGATCATCATAAGGCTGCTCTTCCGTGCACTCTTGTTCTTCCTGAGGAGACATGTTTTGGGATATGACACAATAATCAAGGTCATGGGGTGATTGACATACCATGCACCATGGGATATCTTCCACTACATTCATTGAATTTCTTTGTGATGGGTCAGGGGTTCTATTATTTGGTCTATCCCCCTTGTCTGGGCTAAAAGGTTTTCCATCCTTCCATTGAGTATTGTAAGGAAAGTTCTGCATCCTTGGCAATTTATTAAAATTGTTGAAGGGAGGGTTGTCTCCTCCTGCAGCTTTATTATTTTTGTTTTCACCAAGTTTTAGATCCTTGATTGCCTTAAGAATTTGTTTCAGGCTTTCCTCATCCTTTGGTTTAACACTTTGGGGCTTTCCTTGATCCTTTCTATTTAACAAAGGTGATCTGTTATCTTCTCTCCTTCCCAACTTCCCTGAGATTCTCTGATTACTTTCTATATTCACAGCTAACTTGTAGGCTTCAACAAGGCTCCTTGGTTTTTTGTCTCTCAATAAGTAACCCATTTTTGAGTCGAAGGCATTTAAATATGTAACAAGGCATACCGTGTCATCCAATCTAATGACTTGCAATAGTTTATGCATGGCCTTTTGAAACCTGACATTAAATTCAACAACATCTTCATTGAAATCCTTTTTTATGTTATTAAATTCATTTAGCATAAAGCCCTCATGTGTTTTATCACCATACTGCTCTTTAAAACAATGCCTAAGCTGATTCCATGAACCTATGCTACCATGAGGCAAAGCTCTAAACTAGTCTCTTGAATCTTCTGTTAGAGATTGCACAAATAATTTCATAATAACATCATCTGGTACAATATTGTAATCATCAATTACATCAATGAATTTTTTTAAATGTTCTTCACAAGTTACAACATTTCTTCCTGTAAATTTAGGGAGCTTTTTTCTAATTTCTTCAGGGATGGGGTTGGGATAACCAGGAATGCCATTGAAAACCAACTGCTTGCACCTTTCATGTATAACACCTAAATTCGGAAAACCAGCACCCTGGGATGTGGATGCATTTTTATTTGTAGTAGCAGAACCATTAAATCCTCTTGGTGGGGGAAAGCCATCTATTTGATTAGTTGGGTGTGCAACACCAGCTCCTTGTGTCATATTCAAAAAACCAAAATCTGTAGGTCCTGTAGACCTCTTAAGAAAATCAATTTTCTTTTTCATTTCTAATGTTGCTGCTTCTAATTCTGCCTTTTCCAGGTGTTTAGCTAGCAACTCTTGCTCCTTCTTGGCTTTTTCCAAATCTGCCTCCAGTCTTAAAGACTGGTCAAGATTTTTCTTAGGGTTGACAGGTTCATCGATTGAAATACCTTTGTCTTTTTGTTTTCCCTTATCCTTTGGAACAACAGGCAGCTCATTTGTCAGTTTAGGGATGGGAATATAGTTTATAGCCTCTAAGTTTAATAGTTGTCTTTTTAATTGTTCAGCCCTTATCATAGCTTGTCTAATTCTTTCTTCCTTATCTCTATCCCTTTTTTCTCTGATAGCAGCCTATTCCTGAATCCTTCTTTCCAGTTGATGAACTTCCTCAAATATATCTTCAGAGTTAGGCAAAGTCATTTCAGATTCATTCTGTTGTGTTTGAGGATTTTCTTGCTAACCCCAAGAGTCCTGAAGGCCCTGTGGTATTGAGGAACCAAGGGTGAAAGGAGGAAGAAAATCCTGACCCCCTCTACTCTTACTTCTCAACCTTCCTTGCCTTTGTGAATTCTTTCTCCTATTCTGGGATATTCCTTCACCCTCCCTCTCTGTGGGTGAGTAATAATCTTCATATTGATTAAGTCCCAAATCAACCGCCTCCTCATATTCTGAGGCATTTCCTTCTTGACTAGGAGGAGGAATATTATGTTGTCTAGGGTTTCCCCTCTGTCTCCAAGTCATAGACATATTGTTGGTATCTTTGTCCTTCTTACCTTGATTTCTTCTAGATGTAACAGGAAGCCCACCTTGCAGACTTTCCTCAGGGTGTTCCCTACTATATGACCTTGTATTTCTGAAACTCATACTACTATTTTTTATAAAGCACTAATCATAAAAAAGTTCAGAGTCACCACTCATGGAGTGTGAGATAATATCAAAACCTTTAAAAATGACTCTTTGTACTTTCAATGGAAACCACTGGATATGATAAACAAGCCATCCAGGAGTCAAAGCTCTACTTGTACCCGTGTTGTTTATAACAGATTTATAACACCAGAGATATCAACTGATTTAAATAGCCAGGTCAGGAGTCTAGCTCAACTTAGAACCTACACTATTTTCCTCTGATTACAATCTCTATTCCCCAGCAGAGTCACCATTTTGATGGTTCCTGGAAAGGAGTTTACACTCAAGGAGACACCAATATGCCTATGATGGATATTAAGGATTGGTTAGTTCCA
This sequence comes from Chamaecyparis obtusa, assembly GCA_027943335.1. NCBI lineage: Eukaryota > Viridiplantae > Streptophyta > Pinopsida > Cupressales > Cupressaceae > Chamaecyparis > Chamaecyparis obtusa. Next base: position 530,505 of record BSBK01006274.1, read on the forward strand.
AATGTGGGCAATCTATAGGCAACTGGACCAACTATAGGGATGGATAGTCCCTCTTCTACTTTTGGCTCTGTGAAACCAAGGTGGGTACACCTGATCCAATAGTATTTAACTCTTAACTGATAGTCTTAACTCTACCCCCTGTTTCTTTATTGGATCTTTCAACAGATGAAAATAGTGAGAGAATACTAAACAACAACCTATTGTTCATTGATCCTCCATCACTGGGTAGAACAATACATAAAAGTAAATAAAACTAAAATTACTTGTAGTGATTTTAAGATTTTGGGACTTTGAAATCTGAATCACCTTCTCAAAACAAAGATAGGAGAATACAGGCCAGGGTCTTATCCATTGGGCAATAGAGTCAAAAAATAGAAAGGATCCCAAAACAACTTTGAGAACAACTAGTTTTTGAATCATAAATACAAATACCCCAACTCTTCCCTACTTACAGATAATCCTTATGCGAATTCAATGAACACATACTTTACTTTGAGTAATATTTAATCCAACCCTAGGTCAGAACTCAAAGCGAGATACATACACATAAACCCTAAAATAGGCTTAAAGATTCATAGAACAGACACAATGGAGAGGTAAAGATTTGATATTTGTATTAAGTATAACCATGATCATTTACATACATCATATTTTGAATAATAAACTTACTGGATAATGGTGCCAACTTGTATCACTTCTCTATTATCCTGACAAAATCATGCAAATTTACAATCCTCGACTGAGTAGCAAGGCTTCAGAACTCTCTTTTTCTTCTTACACCTAACTTACTCAATACCTAGAATGACCATGGGAAATCCTTTTATATACAAGGAAATGCAATAAGCTTTCGGTCATTCTTGGGTTTACAAAATATCAACCCTAAAACTTTTCAACAACTACAAAATTTACAATAAATACACTCAGTCACAATGGTAAGGAAAATGCAGTTGAGCCAACCTTCTTCATGTCTTTTAATGCAATCTTTGGGCAGGTGTTAACAAATCTGATCTGTGATATTTGCTGTCCATTCTGTAATGAATATTTCCTCATATCTCAACCACCCTTATGACTCAAAATTTACTGTTCTGATCTACTTTATGAAGCTAGCGGTGTATCTTCACTCTCCACAGCTGGCATGTACTGAGATCTCCATTTATTATACACCTCTTCACTTGGGAACTCAAACTTAAAAAATTCATCCTTCCCGGTAGACAACTGTTCCCATTCACTAATGATCTGTATGATTTTCTATTGAATGGTGTCAAACATTAACCTGGCATTTATCAACATCTTAATTGTGCCACTGAAAGAAGACTTATCACTTAAAACATTATTGATTCATTCTATGAGGAGTCCATCTAACTCCTCCCTCCACTGATAAGCTTCTTTAAATTCTCCTTTGTCTATAAAAATAGGAGGCACCAGTTCATAACCTGAAAGCATCAATTCAAATTTCAACATACTTGTCCTCCTGATAAAATTATCCACAGAAATGTTGAAATGCACCAACTTCTTCACAATTTGATGCAATGGCTTTATTAAAGGATCCGGGTCCTCCTGTCCCTTTGATAACATACAAAATAGTTTTACATTGGGAGACCTTTCAATCCATCTCTTCAAAACTGGAGCCATTTCATCCTTCTCTTTATTAATAACCTTAAGCAAAGAAATTAACTTATCCATATGGCCATGTATAATAGAAGGCTTTAAATCTACTGCAAATTCCATAATCACCCCTACTATTTTTTCTTCATATTTCTAATTTACTAAAGCTGTGGCCTTTGCATTCTCATTTCTTTCCTTTTCCAATTGTTCCTTGATTTCCCTCAATTTATTTGTTTCCTCTGTCAGCTTCAACTTCTCCCAAGCAACCCTTGCATCCATATCTATTTCTAGGAGTGGTGAGGGTGGAAATTCAATTATTGGGCTTGAAGATGAAGCCACCGTAGGCTTATCAGAAATTGCTAATTGAGGAGATCTTGGGTCCTGTGGTCCTGATAACTAGACAATCAGTTTGTCCTTTTGATTTAGCTCAACTTTGAGCTCATTATAAGATTTAAGGACCATTTCAAATTTGAGCCTAAGCTCTTCCTTTTCTCTGGCATCCTTCTCTGCCACACTAACATTGAACTTGGCAGTTTCAAGAATCAAATTAGAGGCCTCCACACCAGATGTTTCTCCCACTCTTTGAACCATTAGGCTCCTTGTATACCCTATGGAGAAATCACTCTTCTTCCCTTTATTTTTGTCTTTATCTAAAGACTGCATGACCAGAACAGCATGATCTTCAGAAAAAGTATTTCCCCTAGCTTCCTGCTTAGCCTGTTCTAGTGTAGTTAGGGTCTTTACCTTGCTCTTCCTTACTTGGTAAAAAAAAATGGCATCAACAATGTCCCATTCTGGTAGGATCAGAATCCCTGCTGTATGAATCATGGCTCTCCCTTCTTCTGGAGTGATCTTCTCAAACTGTTTAGCCATTTGTGCCTTGGTCTCCTCCTCTATTTCTTTCACATCTTTATCAGGGGATTCTTCCTTCTTCTTCTCACAAATCTCCTTAAACTGATTGATTTTCATTCTCCATAAGAACTGTGAGAAGGCCCTAGTTTTAACAAAATCATCATCGGCAAGGAAAGAGTCACTTGCCTATTTTAGAATAGGGTCTATTTGCTTACCCTCAAATTCCTATACTATGAGATCCATGGCCACCTCCTTAGGTGCCTCCGGCATTCCCTCCTGCAAATCTTCATTAAAAATAAAAATATTTCCTTCATCCCTTAACTGCACCAGCTACTCTACCACCCCATGCTCATCCAACTAAATAGGGGATTGAGAAGGAGAGTAAATCTCCTCTGCCAATCCTTTTTCCTCTTGTCTTTGACTTTTTGGGGAAGGTGCCTACACTGCTGGATCACCAAGTGGTCTCTTCCCCCTTGAAGTGGAAGGAACATCTTCACTTCCTTGTTGTGAGGTCTGAAGGACAGTATGTCCACTCCTCTTCTGTACTGTGTACACCCCCTTAGGGATCAACTTCATATATTTGGGCTAGTTTAAGATCTGCCTAGCCTTTTCTGGATCTATCTTAGTCAGAGATACCCTTTTCTCATTTACAACACTCATGAGTCCCTCAAAATTCTTCATAAGGACATTAACCTTTCTAGCCCATGGTTCAAAACTAATCAATGGATCATAAGTTTTATCAAAGTTTTGAATAAAAGCTATAGACTTGTTATAAATCACCCATTTTTCTTTCTTAATTTCCTAAGTTTGAAGGTCAAACTCATTTCTTATTATGTCTTCTGGAAAATTAAATTGATGCTCAATAAGAGCACACCTCACCTTATCTTTGAACATGCCTGAAAGGAAACCCTCTGTATCTGCACACCTCACCACTACCTTTGACATTCTGTAGGGTTGCAAAACCTTATGCAGGTGCACCCATCCTCCTTTCGTAATTACATACTGGTGTGCCAGAGTTACATTAGGAAAGAAAGTTCCTCTACCTTTTCCAGTGAGTGTGATTTCTTGCAAATTTCCAATTTGTCTTAAGATCTCAGCATATCCTAGCTTCAATGGGACTTGATATGGCAAAATACAAGGTGCCACTTTACTGCCATACACTCTAAACACTATGGAGACTGGATACAAAATGATGTCTCCAAAATTATGGACAATGGTAATGTCCTTGCAGTAATGCATCAGCCTAATCAATCTTAATAACTCTCCTAGGATTCTTGGATTATCAATAAATAAAAGAGACCTAAGCCTCGATGCAAAATTCCTATCAAAGGCAATATAACTAGCATCAGTTCTATCCCAGGACAAGGATGTGGTCCACAATTGCACTGGGAGAGTCTCTCCATATCTTTCCTTCTCAATATTCATCATTGTACTAAAGAACTTCTCACCCTTATACAAAAACATGTGCATAAGCGTCGAGTACCACCCGAATGGTCTAAAGACCTTCATATTCTTAATTCCTATTAATCCTTCATGAATTATTTCGGCCAAATGAGAAGCAAAGTCAAAAATGAGGGCAAGCTGGGGGTGGAGTGACTGCACCATCATGAACATAAAAGTTACTGGCATATGAGTCTTCTCATCATGCCCTAGGAGCAAAGATAAAGACTTATAAACTTCCTGTGCCTTTTTACTAAATAAATCTAACCTGATGGGCTCTGGTGTACTTAAACTGATAGCACACATTGATCCTATCTGATCAAAATATTGCCTTAGAGGTCCTGCCCTTAGATAGTCCTTCTGTGCCTCATAAATCTGAGTGAACTCCGTGAAATCTATTTTTTCCAACCCCACAGATGGTTCATTTAATGAGAAAACCTGTCTAATTTCATCCTCGGTAATGCTTATTAGGTCTCTTCCGCTTAAATCCTTGACACATCTTGTCACAGGATCATAACATTTAGCAATCTGTATTAACAATTCATCATCCATGAAAACCCTAGGGCATACCAACCTCCCAATGTCAAACTGCCATACATTACTAAGGGGCGCACAAGTATTCCTTTGTGAATATGCTGATTTAAAAAGAGTAAGACCATTGTGCTTATCGCCCACTTTAGCATGTCTCATCTCATTCCCTCTATCATAGAGACCCTCTGCAACTGAATCTCTAGGATGTCTCGGAGTGAGCTCTTTTACTCTTTGTGCCCCATTATCAGAAAATGGGAGCAACTACATCAAGTCCTCAAAAATTCCTCTCTTACTATATTCTGTTTGACCAGACAAACTTCTCTTGGGCGGCATTTTGAAAATAGGGCTTCCTACTAAGATATGAATTCCCAATAAAACTTCAAAGAATATCAACTGACCATATGGAAGAAAACCCCACAAAGCTTTACAAATTTCAAATGACTTAAACATAAGAGTAAACCTACCAGGCACCTAAAAAATCTTCCGCTTGAAAGCACTGCATGGAAAAATTATCGCCGGAGAACACACAAGAACAGTGAAGAAAAAGATTAATTAGATTCTGGTATATAACATCTGCTAACAGCTCACAATTCTCCTACACGTAACAAATTTATTCCACCATTACTGAGGTTGGTGCCCCTATCACTCACTGGATGTGAAAACACCATGCAAGAAAAAAAATTAAATTCAAGCCGTTGATATATTTCATTTTCGGCGCATCGGGCGGTAGAAAATCTTATCTGCAAAATCCTATAGTACCTTTAGTAAGCTAGTTCTTGACCAACAAGAACATTTCAAAATTAACATGTGTTGCAGAAATAAAATCCTTAAGTTCATCCTGGTCCGAGCAGTGATCTTTACACGTCAACATCATACGTGGCCAATCAAAATGACCGCCTCATCAATAAATCTAACATAGAGGACCCACCAAAAGGCTTCCATCTCTTTATCCAAATCAACGATTGTCGCTAAACCACAAACTTAAAACCCGAGCATCTCATCCCAACAGTTTAATGACAACCATGAGATGTTGCAGCATTTTAATCATCTGAGAAACTAAGGTCCCACTGTGACACATAAGCGGGCATATATCGAATCAAAACATGCCACGCAATAAAAAATTGACAAGTGGACCTAGTCCCTTTCCCTTTCTAACTTGAAGCACTTCGAAAATAGTCAGATCACAGCTGTCATCCAACCAATAAGAAATAAACACGTCAAAGTGAACTGGCGCAACAAGGGGCCCACTGAGCACTTAAGTCTCTCAGAAGATCAGACGGTCATCGCTATACCGTGAAACTAAAATCCGCACATCTTCAATCAATGGTATAAGGAGAACCATCTGATCAAACTAAAGATTAACCCTTTGGAAAACATGACCCCACAAATAAACACATCAACTTCTGTTAATCAAATCACATTGCGCCACGTTTTCATACGGGCGGGTCCCTTCTGACTATCCTTTACCATCTTTAAAAATGCGTCAGCAGCCACCTAGCTTTTTGAGAACCAATAAGAACCACAAGAATTATAGTGACCTAGCACTGTTAGGACCCACCGAATCCTTTTCAAACATAGTAAATCTGACGGCTGTCACTATACCGCAAGCTTAACATGCAAGCATCTTGGAGCAACGGTATAACGACCACCATAGATCTTCTCTGCCCTTTAAATTCTGCAAACTCTTCCTCTAGTCTGGCCCACCTTTGAGATAGGTGGCAACTTGTCACTATATCGCATATCAGAGAGAACTGACAACCAGGGTCTTGCGGTGTAACGACAACCACTCATTTTGCTTTAGTGAGAACTTTAGGAAAATATACCGAAAACCTAGGCCTGGAGAAATAAAAAGGAGAAGAGGGGGACGGGGGCCAAGAACTTTCTAACCACAAACACATGACTTAAAAAAGGTTAAAGGCACATGCGAATTAGCACCTTTAGTGAATCAAAAAAGGTAACACAGAAATACAAAAAGGAACAAACCAACCTAGGGTTTGGAAATGAGGGAGGAAACCCAAGCCAAAAATGTGGAGCCAAAAAATATTAAAAAAAGTGATAACAGTACGAGTTTCCAAATTGTCTTCTTGGAGGTGACCCACTATCATATGAGTTTTAGTGCCAGGTTTCAATTGTCATTTCACATTTTTAGACAGTTTTCCAGATTTGATTTTTAGATTTGGACTGACAGCTAACCCTAACAATTGAGATTCTTTGTTTCTGATTGGTATCTGCTGATTCTGATTGGGAAAAGTGTGAGAATTGCTAAAAATAGGTAAAAATCTACTAAGTTCATTGCAAGGAATTTAGGTAATCTCCTCACCTGATAACATTTTGATTTGGGTTAAAACAAACTCTCACGTGTCAAGCTTGTGTGACCTTTTATTGCTTTCATATGACAAACTTCATTTTGGGCTAAAAATGAATATAGATTTGCTTTCCACATATCTGTTACACATAGTAAGTAGGCCCTATGAACACTATTTGTGGTTCTTGAGAGATTGGGTTTCCAGTGAAGCTCTTCTCAATGAGAGAACCCCTTGTAGGTAGGGAGGTTACTAAGAGCATCTCATGTTCTACTAAATTTGTGCATCTTCAACTTTTGATTGATACATTCTCTCTATAGAGAGGTTGATAGATCATAAGTGGTTGACATCATAGATCTTTGTGAGATAATCTTAGTCTTAGCATGTTAGATTAATCTGTCTACTTTATTTTGGTGAAGTGAAGAGGCTAGGGGATTATGCTCTACTTCCTTTTTGAATAGTACCAAAAACCCAGATCCTTAAATCTGATCTAGTCCCCCTGTGGTATATTTTGTGAGTCATCTTTAGAGAGGGTTAACCATAGTGGATATTCCCTTAATTGGGTCAACCACATGGACAAAACCTCAAGTGGTAATAGTCATTTTTTCCGTAGTAGTGACAACTGCTATATAAATGTCCTTGTGGAGGAAATATTCATGGGTGTGATCTCTTGTTGGGCTATAAGATCTCCCTACCAGCTCCTGATGTATTAAATTCTTGGACTATGTCAAAACCATGGTGCACCTGGATTGGAGTTCATCCTCTTGAGATCACAAAAGTTGTAGAGTCAGACTATTACTACAAACCCTAGTGAGGCCAAATTTTTATTTTCTAGGAATATGTGCATTAGTGGAAAACTTTTTGGAACATACACAGTTAGCACTCTTAGGGATTAGCACATTCAATCACTTGGTTGTTCATGCACATGGTTTCTTTGTCCCTTGTTCATTATTTTCAAATGTGCTTGACATCACTTGCTTGCTATTTTGAGTGCTTGGTTATCTATCTGGTTACTAAGAATGAATCGGTCCTTTACAATCTTCAAATCTAGACAGACAATTTTGTGAACAATCTGAAACTGAAAACCTAAAATTTGCAAAATCTAAAGTAAAATACCTTTCTGGAGTCAAGAGTTGTCCCACAAATTCAAAAATTTGTATGAGTTTTTTCTATGGTCATTTTAGAACCACCCTATTTTCATATGGTAGATGGTATAGTGTTATACGATTTTTGCTACCAGTCAAGTCAAAAAAGTCAAATCCTGCTATCAACTATCATGGAAGTTTTACAATTGTCGTATGAGTTTGTCAACTGTCATTTCATAGCATACCCAGTGTCATATGAGTCTACAAAAAGTCATTTGAGAAATTGCCAGAAAGTTGTCAAAACTATCAGAGACCCAACTTTTACAGCCTATTTCTACATTCTGTTGAACAAATCATTGTGTCAGGAATAGAGTAGAAACTAGAAAGAATCTGATCATTTTTCCAAAGTGGCCTCTTGAATCTGATTTAGCCTTCTATTTTATTGATTTGAGTCTTTTTCATCTTGTGTCAAAACCTTGTCATAATTATCAATCTTCAATCAATCTTCAAAATGACTAAGTGTTGCAAGCTCATGTCCACTATCTTTTGGGCATCTACCCATACATCCGGGGCATAGTATCCTTCATCTAAGTTCAATCTAATCTTCAATCACTTCAATCTTGACAAGGTTGTGTCATTCGATCTTCTTGAATCAATTCATTCTTTGATTGTCTTCATCTTATTCTTTTGCTTCACCCAAGGTTAATGGTGGAAACTAGAGCTTCCTTACACAAGAAATCTAGAGAAGCATCTCATACCTTACCTTTGTCTACTCACATGGGTCCAACTCTTGATAAAATCTACAATTCTAGTCTTTACGAAGATGACAGTCTTGGCAATTTTTGATTGAAATATAGTTACATACCCCCTCCATCAACTCACAGAGGTCATCAACAAACTCCACCTCAATCTATTCTAGGAAGTCCTAAAAATCCTAACATGTCTCAAGGAGGAGGGTCCCAAGGTCATCAATCCCAACATGGTGCGGATCAAGAACCCACACCTTTTGAAATTGCTCAATATCAAAACAATGATAACTTCAAAAGAATGATGAAGAATTTCTTGAAAGAAGACAAAGAGGCATACTTTTTAGAGTTAGCTCATCAAGGAGCTAAACTTCCTCCCAACTTTAATGTTGAAAATATCATTATGCATGAGGAAAAAACTCCTATCATGGCTATGATGAAACAAATGCATGCCATGCAAGTCAAACTTAACAAACTTGAGAAAGAAAAAGAACCTAAGGAGTTCTCCATGGAAGCCCTATGTCCTTTTCCATTTGATAAAGACTTGTACATGCCACCATTCCCTAAGAGAGTGGAAATGTTGAAATGTGATAAGTATGATGGAAACTCTGACCCCCAAGATCATGTCAGAGAATTTTGTACTCAATCTATGGAGTTCATGCACGAACCAACCTATTTGATGCGTCTCATTCCTCAATCTTTGGGAGGAGCAGCCATTCATTGGTTCTCTAGGATGCCTCCAACTATCAAAACCTTTCAGGAGTTAATCAAATTGTTCTATCAGCAATACTCCTACAACATCTAGCATCCAATCACCATGATCAACATCTACAATCTCAAACAATATTCAAGAGAACCATTCTTGACATTTCTCAAGAGATGGAGAAATAAATTCTCTCTATATGCTAGACCTATTCTAGAAATTCAGAAACTATAAATGTTCATCAATAATCTTGTTCCAAAAATCAACTACCCTTTACAAATGCAAAATCATACATCTTTTGATAAGATGGTAGACAATGCAATCAAAATTGAAAAAGTACTTGTGAAAAAAGGAGACATCACACTTTAAAAGGACAAGTATGAATCTAGTTCTAAGGACAAGAACAAAAATTGGAACAAGAATAAAGGCATCATCACAGATGGTGTTGTTGATACTATCCGTGCCCCATCTAAGGCACCTACTTTCAATCTAACTATTAGTACCCAAGCCATCAAAGCTTTAGAACAAAAGGTGCCCGAATCACCTCAAAATTTGAAAGAATACAAACCTTGGTCCACTGATAATAAATGAAAGTTCACTCCTCTTGGAGAATCTTTGGAATCAGCTATGAAAACTTTGTTGGCTAATAACATCATCTCTTTGCCTGAGATCTGACAATCTGATCCTGAACATAAACCAAAATGGTGGAAGGAGAATGAATTCTATGATTTTCATCATAGTAAGGGTCATAAAACTAGTAACTGCTTGCACTTGAAGCATACCATTCAAGACAAGATTGATAGTGGAGAAATCATGATTGATAATCATAAGAGCAATAATGATCATACAACATTCATGGAGCCATTTCCTAAACATGGTATAGAAGATTCTTCTTCTCAGCCTAATGTGGGTGCTAAGGTCAATTATGCTTATTCTAGAAATAATGTTGTTATCAATATAGTTGAACCATGCTTATCTGAGCATTGCAATGTCATAACAATTGTAAGAAGAGATAGAGAAAATCAATCAGCTAACATAGTTACTCGATCACAAGCTCAAGCGCATCTACAAGGATAAATCCTAGATTCATCAAATGTCCCTAAGGTGCCTTTCAATCTATCTTCTACTTCTAAGTAGAAGGCTACATCCAAATCTTCAAATCCTAAAGACATGAGGCCTACATCATATAGTAATTGTCAACAACTCTAGCATACTAATACAAAAATCTCCATGTTTGAGTTGCTTCAGATATCTCCAACTCATAGAGCCATTCTAGACAAAGCTTTTCTTAGATCCAATGTTCCTGATAACCTTGATTTAGATAGGTTCTTGACTATGGTTGGTCATCTTACGTCTCCATATTATATCTCCTTTCTAGAGGAAAATGATAACTCCTTGAGTCATCTGCATAACCAACCCTTGTATATAGAAGTCTTAATCCAAAACCATCATGTCAAACATGTGTTGATAGATGGGGGTACTAGTCTTAATATTTATTCTTACAGCTTGATCACACAATTGGGATTTTTAGAAATGGCTATTGATCCTAGAAAGAAAATAACTATCAAAGCATATGATGAAAACAACTCCTTTAGGTCATTCCAAAATAGCTTCTTGATTTGGTGAAATCTTAGCCAATTTGTTCAGTATCAACTCCTTTTGTCCAGGAATTGCCAAAGTGTCAATTAAAGGCACATTGATAGAGGTTTTCCTCATTTTCTCCACTATATTAAAAGATCCCAAATTCACTTTGGGCTGTCCTTTTGGTGCAGTAGTCTTTGTTTGTCTAGATACAAGCTATGTAGCTACCTTGACTGATTCTTTAGCTTCCTTAGACTGGTTTAGGACTGGAGCTTGAACTGCTTTGGGTTGTGGGTTCACACCATAGCCTTGTTGATTGGTAGAGGCCACTTTCTTTTCTTCTAAAGCTTTCTTCTTGGATGTTGTATTAGCTGCAATTGGAGTATAGGTTGAGTTTTCATTCGGTGAAAAATTCACCCGACAAAAATTTTTCTTCTGAAAGTTCACCAATGTTTCCTCAGGAGCCTGAACCTCACTTGTGGTGGCAACTGGACACTACTAGATTTTTGGTCCTTGAACCACCTCCTGTGGCATGGTCATGTTATTTTGTACCATGAGGGCCTAAGCATAACCCATTGGACACATCCATTGAATATGTTGCTGATTGCATGGGCATCCCCATTGGTAATCTTGTACCATATTATTTTGAGGCACAAGAACCAATTCCCTAGAGGTACTAGGAGTGTTAGGATTGTAAGGCTAGCTGGCTTTTTGGTTTTAACTTCTTGTTTGACTTTGCTAGCCTTGATGGTATTGGGGACTATTTTGTTGACAATGATTCTGAAAGGGCAACTGGTAAGGCTACTAGAGAGGTTTTTGGTAGGGTTGTGGGAGAGGTTGAGATTTAAGCTTCTTACTTATAGTAAACAATTCATTAGAGAATGTATGCAATGTTCTCTTGATCTCATCTAGATCCGAGGATTGATTTGCAACTGTGATAATAGCTTGTTGAGGAGGAACTGGGAGAGGTGGAATAGATGCTAGAGCTGGAATTGATTAAGAGACATGGTATAACTCTAGAAAAATAGGCATTGGGGGTCTTGGAGCTATCTTCCCAGCTTGGATTAGACTGTTCTCAACCCTTATAGCAAGATCATATGCTGCTGGAAGGTTATTCCCACCCATTGACTGCATCATAAAAGTAATATCACTATTGAGGGCTCTTAAATAATATAAGAAAGCATGTTGGCTGGATAACCTAACTGTAGCTAGTATTCTATGCCACATTCCTTGAAATCTGAAATTGAAATCCATCATGTATTCTTGAGGTGCTCTTTTAATAGTAGTTAGGTGCTCAACTAATGAAAGATGGTTTGATTTGTCTTCAAATTGATTGGTCAAGGCCTGACCCAACCCATCCCAATCAGCTATGGAACCAACTAGTAAACTTCTAAACCATTGCTAAGCTATTCCCTTAAATGAGGCTACTAGCAATCTCACAGCAACATTATCTTGAGTGATATTATGAAGAGCACAAAGAGATACCACATCTCTTATATGTTCAATGGTTCAAGTTTGATCCTCTCCCATAAAGATGGGCAAACTTTTAAGGGCTGAGACAGGTATATCATAATGCTACTGCAAATTTAGAGGGCTGCCTTGATTAAAAGCCACAAAAGGGTGCTGTCTAGGATGAGCCATTAAAGGGTTTAAGGGAGCTTGAAATAATGGAACTTGAGTAACCAGTGCTTGGGTTACTGGTGTTTTTTGCACAGGTAACAACACATGTATTGACTGGATTGGTGAAACAATTCTAGGATTATGAGTAGGTTTAGGAGCAGACTTAGGGGTTTTTGATGCATGAGCTTGGGCTACTTTGGGCCTCTTTTTAACAAGTGGCAGTTATGTATACACAAAAGGATCCTTACTCTACCTAGTTGGAATCCCACTCATAAGCTTAGAGACTAATCATAAAGGACCATTAGAGTGGCAAGGTATGACTTCAAAATACTGTCACTGCTCATACCAAACAATAACTGGCAATAAACTTTCTAGGAAATTAGACTCACTGAATCTCTATCCCATCGGATGTGCCAAAAATTGTTGTCACTAGGGATTGCACCCAAGTATGGCTAAGTATACAACCTAGAAATCCCATGAAACATTGGACTATTCTGAGGATGTGGGATGCTTCACTGAGAATAGACCTCCAGATTAAGGGCTGGCTTCCCCCTTGGATCACTGAACTATTATAAAACTTCAAAGGAAAGGGATAGAAAATGCTTGAAAGTAAACAACTACAACTTGAAATGAAAGGTGATCCACCAAAATTTTAAAAGAAATTGCAATTGATGATAAGTTTACTTTATCAGCACTTCAAATCTAAACCACAACTCAATCCTACTTTCCTAACCCTCAATGAGATAAGGTACTTGGAATTTAGAAAGGAAGAACAACTTCACAATTCTGATATTTCTGATTGTACACAAATCACATCACTAAGCTAAGACAATTTCCTGAATGAACACTTGAATTCAAAATGCAGATTAAGGACATGAAAATATCACAATAATCTTAGCATAAGATTTCAAAAACAAAACCCGAAAATGTAGGAGAACAAAAGGATTAATTCATATTGCTGGAAAGAAATTGGTACAATTGTGTCTCTCAGAGCTACAACACTCATATCAAAGAGAAAAAGTGAAGAGCTAACCTCAATCACCAAAAGTGAGAGGTATAAAAACAAAAAGCCTAGAATCTACCATTAAAATCCACTACCTCCTAACAATAGAAAAGTAAAAGTAGGACCCATGAGGTAGCATCATGGTCTAAAAGTTAGACTCCTAGATTCCTAGGGGCAGTGAGGAAAGTGGGGCCTAAAAATGAATAGTCAAGGATGACCAATATACCCACTAAGTCATGCCTTATAACCAATATCTGAAAAGGGTTTATAAAAATAACACTTGTCAATATCTTAAAATAAAAAATGGCCATGACTTAACATTTAAAACTATCCACTAAGACCTCAAATAGGTACAATTATATTATTAAAGAAAGGCCTCAACCAAAAAGGGAAGCACATTCTTAAAATAATAACATTGAAAATAAAAATCCCTATTTCGCTAGACACAACTATAGGTTACATACATATCAAATATCCTCAACCCACAAAATGAGGAGAATACTCATAAAAAAAATGCATCAAATGTATAACCTAAAGATGAATGCCTCAAACCAAAAGACAGGGGAGGAAGGAAAACATGCAATAATCACAACCCTTGCTCGAAGATGAACTCTTGGCATCAAAACTCTCAAATCCGGTACCTAGCACATTCCAATCTTACTAACAGTCTCGATTGGCAACCTCCATTCTTATTTAGAAACAACAGCCTCGATCTCAGCACAAACATTGGAGGTAAGCTCTTGAACAAATTTCATTTTCATATGGCAACAATGTTTCATTTTGCTCATTGCAGACCTCATATGTTAAGGTGTTATGAATGTTCTTCCATAGCACTGTTATGCACTTTGAATTTTTCTGTTCATTGTGCTGCATCTCAGCTTCACAGGGTTCTCTTATTTTTTGTATCCATTTCTCTGTATATTGAAGGCATTGCTATGGTTTCATGGAATCTCAGTCTATTTGCATTGATCACTATCATTTCTCATATTTGAAAGAAATGTGTGAATGCCAAGTGCCGGATGAGCCATGAGCTAGGGTACGACACTGGTCTCTTTTGATTTTTGACATACATTGGTTGCATGCAAACATGGCTCTTGTATTGTTTGTTGACTCTCATTAATTGGAAGAAATGAGGGCAACATGCTGCATTTGCAGGTATTGGGCCTTTGGTACCAGCGAGGGCATTGCTGCATTCAAGGGCATGGGCTCTGTAAATCTAGGGCACTATTGAATTTGTTGTTTATATAGCCCATGCTTTGAAGATATTTTGGAATTGATGCCCTAGTGTTAGCTCATAACATTAGGGCATCAATGATTTCTTACCATTCGATCTCTACATTTGATTTGCATTACTTGATCACCACTATTGTATTTGAAAGTGTGCGACACTGATAGTATTTGAATGTAGGCATATATTTGTTTCTTGTACAATTAGGGCACTACCATGGTACATGACATCATACACCTCATTGCATTAAACACGGCCCGAGAGCACATTTGGGCACCATTATACTAGTTTTTTGTTGATGTTTAAGGACTCATGAAATGGGTAAGGCATGACTACATAATGTCTCCTCACCATGCCAGGCTGCGGGCATGATATTGATGGTACATGATGTTGATGCTTATTTTCTATTTATCTATCATGCCATGATGCATTATTGTATTATTGTTGTATACTATCATGCATAGCCCATAAGGCTAGGGTGCTTTCATTATGTTTGCCACTTTGATTTGGCACCTGTGAGCTCAAGCTATGAGCTAGGGCATCATTTTGGGATATTAGTATGCTATTTCTAAAATGTTGTGGCCTCGGTCCTCCTTATAGCCTGTGAACTTTCCTTGACCCTGGAAAGTGAAACTGGTATCTCAGCATCATGAGATTGCAGGTGGTGTATGCCTGGTTCTATGATCGACCTTGTTGAGTTAGCTTATTTGAGGCATCATGATATTGTCTCCTCACCATGCCATTGCTTTGTGATATTTGATGTTCACTGTATGCTTGTGTTCCATTAAGACATTTCGGTGTTCTCTGCAATGGTAACGACCTATTGTTTATTGTTTCAATCAACCCGAGAGCATAATACCATATCATTGTTTGATCTTTGTTACCTGGCCACTGTTACTACTTAGGCACTGAGCACATATCATATTTTTTCTGTTGCATCAATATTTTAGGATTCCAAGGCCCAAGAGCAATAATATCTTATGAACCTCATACACTATGTTATGGAACTGAATGTGTGCATTGTTTATTATTAATGACTTAACTGCTACTCACTATGTATAGCCTGGGCCTCTAGATTATGTTTGACCTTGGCATGTGTTTCTACAACATGTTCATCACGGTGTTGATCTCACTACTATTTTATATTGGTGCCATCCACTTGTGTTGATATGCTATGCTATGTTGTTACTTCCACTGTTAATGATGAAATTGTGTCACTATGCTTAATGGCAATGATTCATTGCTATATTTCATTTGAATTGGTATCTCCTTGATTTGTTGTATGTTCGTGGATGCTTATGACAATAGTGTTATCATTTTGTTGATATGCTCATGCCCATCACATATATGATATGCCCTATTATAACATTAATGTAGATCTGAGATACATTCATGTTTTAGTGTGCCTTATCTCTCATATAGATCTGTGTGCCCTTGGTTCTAGCTTTGTTCTTTTTGATGCCATGGTGTCACCTTGCTGGCTTATCATAATATGATGCCCAATGTCACAACACATACAATTTTGTTTGCACTTTGATACCAGTATTTTCTTTATCATGCCATGCTTTTTGATTGATACCGATTGATGCTGAATCATCTGGATGCTCTTCATTTTTTCATACTGTGTGTGCCCTTGGCCCTTGATGTGGTCATGATGGAGATCATGAGGTTTCCCTATCATGATTCACATCAAGGGCCTAGATCTTTCATTGAATTCATTGTTGGATCAACTTCCCTGTATCTGCACATGAAACAAACACGTAAGTGAAAACATGATGCCTCTTTTGGTTCTTTGGATGATGCTCATGCACATGCCCTGAGCATGGCCTTTGTTATAGGTGCATGGCTGAGTGTATGTATGCATTCTATAATATTGTGATACCAGCCATTGCATAGATCCATTGGATCTAACCCATCTCCTCTCTTCACTTCTTGTAGGTTCTGGATCTCAGGAGCTCACTCGACAGGACCAGATCTAGACATCAATACTAGGAAATGTCTAGTACCCCCATATTAATTATTTATTTATGTATATCTACACTCATCCATTCAAATTTGATAATGACTATGCTCACAACCTGTGTGAGCTTAGATAGATGCTTCCTTTCTGTTCTTTCCCTTCTGTATAGTATACATACATGTATGTGTAACTTTAGATGCAGTTCATTTACTTTTACTTTTCATGTACTTTGCAATGAAATGAACACAAATATTAAAGAAGATCACCTAATAACACAAACTAGGTTATTGTAGCTCATCTAGTAATTAGGTCTCCAAACTTAAGAATGAGCAAAAAATATCACAACATTCTGGTGACCTCTATGGAGTGCTTGCCTGCTAAGCATCCTGACCAGCTACCTCATAGATCCATTGGGCACAGAGTCACTAATCCACAATTGAACCTAACTTGTTTTAGATAACCAAACCTTCTCAACAAAATTGCTAACTGCTAGAGATAACTTCTCTAGCTTATTGCTACTCACACCAACTGAAAACAACTTGTGCCAGGCACTTAGGGAACACTGAAAGCCAAAAACTCTTAACCTACTAATATATAGGGTAGAAAAGAACCTTAGAAACAAGCCTTGAGGTGTTATCCCATTCACTGGAATGGGCAGCTCCTCTGCATCCATGCTAGCCAACTAAAAAGCATTATGGGCTTTGCATCCAATCACCATGAAGGGCCCACTCTAGATGGCATCAAACTTAGTATGCTTCCTTGGTTTATGTTTTGCTTCATCCCACTTGAGGACTAGATCCCCTTCTTCAAAGACTTTAGGTGTGGCCTTCTTATCAAAACTTTTCTTCATCTGAGCATGATGAGCCTCCAGGTTCTCCAATGATAGTTTCCTTGTTTCTTCAAGTTCAATAAGTTCAGCCAGCCTAACCTGCATAGCATCTTCCTCCATAAGATCAATTTCTTTAATCTGACTTAGGGTAGGTAGCTCAGTAGATAGGGGAATTTTGGCCTCCTTTCCATATACCAATGTGTAAGGTGAGTTTCCAGTAGCCCTCTTAGGTGTTATTCTATCTGCCCACAAGGCCAGCTTTAACTTGCTATGCCAGTCTCTCTAGTTTCCTTCTATAGTCCTGATTATTCTTAGCAAGTTTTTATTTGTTGACTCTACTTGGCCATTACCCTGAGGGTAATAATTAGAGGAGGTACTCAGAAATATTTTATGCCTGAGTGCCCACTCTGAAATTCTAGTTCCTAGGAAAGCCATGGCATTATCTGATATAATTGAATTTGGAGTGCCAAACTTGGATACAATATCCTGGTAGAAGTTCAAAATAGAGCTATCATTGGCCTCCTTCAGTGCTACAACTTCTATCCACTTGGTGAAGTAATTTGTGGTAGTAAGTAGCCACTTGTGTCCAGTACTAGATGGTGGGTTGATAGGTCCAATAAAGTCTAGTCCCCACCTTGAGAAAGGTTGTTCTACCTTGACAGGATGAAGTAGAAGGGCTGCGAGCTTTTGCTTTCCAGCAAACAAGGCACAGTTCTTGCATCTTCTTACCCAATCAAAAGCATCCTTGTATAGGCTAGGCTAGTAGTACCCAACTCTCATTACCTTAAGAGCAGTGGTTCTAGTAGCAAAGTGTCCACCAGAGCCTCCATCATGAAACTCTTTTAATATTTTACTTACTTTATCAGTTTTAACACATCTTAGTAAAACACCAGTATGATCCCTTCTAGATAGAACATCATCAATAACAACAAAAGGAATAGCCTGGAGTCTAAAGTACCTTCTTTTACTCCTTTTGAGGCCTTGAGGGCACTGGCTAGTAGAGAGGTAACACTTCATCTCTATTGTCTAGCTTGTGCTCTATCTAGCATCTTGATTCATCAGAACAACTTCTTCTTCTTGCTTGTCTAGATCTACTATTTTTTCATTAAGCTATTCACATAGTCCTTTCCCTCTAACCAGCTTGGTCACTTTGATCTAAAAATCATACTCCATGACCTTGGTGACCCAACCAGCTCTCTTATGAATAAGGTCCTTGTTCAACAAGAAATCCTTTATGCAAGGGTGAGAAACCATCAGGTGCACTATGTTGTTAGACAACAAGTGCCTAAATTTCTTTAGACTTCTCATAATTACCAATACATGCTTCTCTATAGGCAAATAATTTAGCTCATAACCATCTAGGCCTTGACTATAGAAAGCTACTAGTTGTTCCTATTTCTCAGCATTTTGCTGGACTAACATTGCAAAGATGCTATCTTCATCTCCAAAAGTATACAATATAAAATCTTTAGAAAAGTCAAGATTTACCAGGGTAGGAGTAGATGCAATTGCCTCCTTGACTTCTTCAAAACACCTTTTACCTTCATTGGTCCAATGGAATGTTGAATTTTTTTAGCATCTGGGTCATAGGCTTTAGGAGTGCAGCAACATTCAGAATAAACCTCCTCAAAAAATTGATTCTCCCTAAGAAACTCTATAATCCTTTCTTGTGAGCTGGTAGGGGAAGAGCCAAAATGGCCTTCACCCTCTTAGGATCAATAGTTGTTCCCTATTTGGAAAAAATGTGTCCCAGTAGTCTACCCTCATGCACAAAAAAAATGCATTTCTTGGGATTCAGTGAGACTCCAAACTCTCTGCATCTTTCAAAAATTTTCCTTAGATGAATTAGGTGGTCTTTTGTATCTTTTGAGAAGATAGTTATATCATCCAGATATACCAGAACAAACTTGTTCATCAATCCAGAAAATGCCATCTCCATGGCTTTCTAGAATGTGGCACCAGCATTGGACAACCTGAATGGCATCTTTCTGTATGCCATGGTGCCCCATTTAGTGGTGAATGCTATCTTGTATTGATCTTCTTCTCTAACCAGAACCTGGTTATAACCAGAAAATCCATCTAACAAAGAAAAATGGATAGATCCTAAAACATATTGTAAAATCTTCTCCATAGATGGCAATGGGTGATGATCCTTGAGTGAAGCCCTATTAAGGTCTCTGAAATCTACACACAGTCGGATTTCACCATTCTTCTTCCTAATTGGCTCTAAGTTTGAGACCCAAGAGGTGTGTTTAATAGGAAAAATAATGTTGGCTTCAATCATCTTTTTCAATTCTGCCTTCATCAGGACCTCTATCTTAGGATTGACAAGCCTTTGTTTTTGTCTTAATCACTTGGCTTGGGGTTCTAATTCAATGGTGTGCTAGGCTAAATGGGGATTAAATCATTTTAGATCATAGTATTCCCAGGAAAAGATGTCACTAAACTCCTAGCATATTGAAACAAAGGCTTGTGTTTTAGGCTAAGTGCATACCTTTCCTAGCTTAAGAAATTTACCTTTGAGGACCTCCATAGGCTGGTAGTGTTCTTCCTTAACTGTCATACTAGCCTTGTCACCTCTGAGTTGATCATCAGAATTAAATACAGACTCAAGTGTGACCAATCCCTTGGGTAGTCTATTGCTCTTCAACTATAACATCTGGTCACCATACTGATGAGCATGTTTTCTCTGGTTCACTCTGGAGAACTCAACTTCTTCTATCAAAAAATTGAAAATCTGCTTATCATTTTCAAAAAATTGCCAACTTACTTGATTGTCTAGTATGGATGGCCTTACCAAAATATTTACATGCTGAGAATTGGGATTTGGGACCTCTTTTGGAATATCATATTCTGCTCCTATGGCAGCCAACTTGTCTACCTATTTATTCTAATCTCTTGGAACAACAACTAGATTAAAAGCATGAAAATCTTCTATTAAATCCCAAACCCTGTGCTTATACATCTTAAGTGTATCATTCTTTGTGAGGTTAGTGCCATGAATTTGATTGACCACTAACTCACTATCACCTATAACTTCTAGGCATTTGATTCCTCTTTGTCTAGCCCATTCTAAACCATGAATCAATGCCTCAGACTCTACTGTGTTGTTAATACAGTTAAAAAAAAAATGAACTATAGAGTAATACCTTTGTCCTTCTGGAGAAATTAGGACAACTCCTCCTTCTGAACCAACCTTACTTATGGCACCATCAAAGAATAGCTGCCATAAATCATCATTCAAACTAGTAGAAGGCTTTTCTTCCTTTTTCATTAGATCTGGTATCACAAAACGTTCTTCATGAATGATAAACATTCCAATACCAAAAACCTCCATGTTTCTAAAAGGGTAACCTCCATGTTTCTAAAAGGGTCATCTTCCTATAAATCTCTTTCAACCCATTCATCTAAGGCACTATCAGGGATCTTTCTAGCACTGGTCTCAGATTCAAAATCACTTGGATCTTGTTCATGATACATTAGATTAGCATTTGTAGGGCTTGGGGTATATGGCTCAGCATGGGTCTTTGCAAAAGCTTTAGACTTAATTCTAACCCTGGTTCTGTATCTAGTTCTAAAGTATAGATGGGACCAATCAACTGAGAGATATCCCCCCAACCTAGTAGTGAAATCTCTACTTAGACAAATAGCAAAATTAGGGGGCAAATCTATGACATAGACATCCCTAGGGAATGGAGAAATTGGGGCAATCATGAAGAGTGAGACTCAAGTCTTTTATGACTCCCAAGGTATTAATTGATGACCCATCCAACTAAACAATAGGCTTGTTTATTGGCTCATAAGGTAACTCTATTAGATCTACTAGCTACTTAGAAACCATAGAACTACTTGTCCTTGAATCTATCATATAGTTATAAACTAAATGATCCCCAACAATTAGAGTTACATAGAAAGGAGGAGGTTTAACCTAAGACAACAGCGGGTTGTAAGCTAACTTCTTCTTTTTCCTGATCCATCTGAGATGTTCCAACTACCAGGACTTTAGGTTGTTCCAAAATAGTTCCTTGATTTGGTGAAATCTTAGCCAATTCATTCAGTATCAACTCCTTTTGTCCAGGAATTTCCAAACTGTCCATTAAAGGCACATTGATAGAGGCTTTCCTCATTTTCTCCACTATATTAAAAGATCCCAAATTCACTTTGGGCTATCCTTTTGGTGTAGCAGTCTTTATTTGTGTAGATACCAGCTATGTAGCTACCTTGACTGGTTCTTTAGCTTCCTTAGATTGGTTTAGGACTGGAGCTTGAATTCCTTTGGGTTGTGGGTTCACAACAGGGCCTTGCTGACTAGTAGAGGCCACTTTCTCTACTTCTAAAGCTTTCTTCTTGGATCTTGTGCTGGCTGCAACTAGAGTATAGGTTGAGTTTTCATTGGGTGAAAAATTCACCCCACAAAAATCTTCCTTTTGAAAGTTCACAAATGCTACCTTAGGAGCCTAAACCTCACTTGTGGTGGCAACTAGACACTGCTAGATTTCTAGTCCTTGAACCACCTCCTGTGGCATGGTCATGTTATTTTGTACCATGAGGGCCTAAGCATAACCCATTGGACACATCCCTTGAATATGTTGCTGATTGCATGGGCATCCCCACTGGTAATCTTGTACCATATTGTTTTGAGGCATAGGGACTAATTCCCTAGAGGTACTAGGAGTGCTAGGATTGTAAGGCTAGCTAGCTTTTTGGTTGTAACTTCATGTTTGACTTTGCTGGCCTTGCTAGTATTGGGGCCTATTCTACTAATAATGATTCTAAAAGGGTGGCCGGTAAGGCTGCTGATAAGATTGCTGGAGAGGTTGTTGGTAGGGTTGGTAGGGTTGTAGGAGAGGTTGAGATTGAAGCTTCTTACTTATAGTAACCAATTCATTAGAGAATGTATGCAATGTTCTCTTGATCTCATCCAGATCCTGGGATTGATTTTCAACCGGGCTAATAGTCTATTGAGGAGGAATTGGGAGAGGTGGAATATATGCTAGAGCTGGAATTCATTTCGGGATAGGGTGTAACTCTAGAAAAATAGGCATTGGGGGTCTTGGAGCTATCTTCCCAGCTTGGATTAGATTGTTCTTAGCCCTTATAGCAAGATCATATGCTACTGGAAAGTTATTCCCATGCATTGACTGGATCATAATAGCAATATCACTATTAAGGGCTCTTAAATAATATAAGAAAGCATGTTGTCTGGATGGCCTAACTATAGCTAGTATTCTATGCCACATTCTTTGAAATCTAAAATTGAAATCCATCATGTATTCTTGAGGTGCTCTTTTGATAGTAGTTAGGTGCTCAACTAATGAAAGATGGTCTGATTTGTCTTCAAATTGATTGGTCAAGGCCTGACCCAACCCATCGCAATTGGCTATGGAACCAACTGGTAAACTTCTGAACCATTGCAAAGCTTTGCCCTTAAATGAGGTTGCCAGCAATCTCATAGCAACATTATCTTAAGTGATATTATGAAGAGCACAAAGAGATGCCACATCTCTTATATGTTCAATGGTTGAAGTCTGATCCCCTCCCGTAAAGATGGGCAAACTTTTAAGGGCTGCGATAGGTATATCATCATGCTGCTGCAAATTTAGAGGGCTACCTTGATTAAAAGGCACAAAAGGGCGTTGTCTAGGCTGAGCCATTAAAGGGTTTAAGGGATCTTGAAATACTAGAACTTGAGTAACCGGTGCTTGGGTTACTGGTGCTATTTGCACAAGTAACAACATGTGTATTGACTGGATTGGTGAAACACTTTTAGGATTATGAGTAGGTTTAGGAGAAGACTTAGGGGTTTTTGATGCACGAGCTTGGGCTATTTTTGGCCTCTTTTTAATAGGTGGCAGTTCTATATACACAAAAGGATCCTTACTCTGCCTAGTTGGAATCCCACTCATAAGCTTAGAGACTGATCATAAAGCACCATTAGAGTGGCCAGGTTTGACTTCAAAATATTGTCACTGCTCATACCAAACAATAACTTGCAATAAACTTTCTAGGAAATCAGACTCACTGAGTCTATGTCCCACTGGGCATGCCAAAAACTATTGTCACTAGGGATTGCACCTAAGTATGGCTAAGTATAGAACCTAGTAATCTTGTGTAACATGGTACTATTCTTAGGATGTGGGATGTTTCACTGAGAATAGACCTCCAGATTAAGGGTCAGATTCCCCCTTGGATCACTAAACTATTCTAAAACTTGAGAGGAAAGGGATAGAAAATGCTTGAAAGTAAACAACTACAACTTGAAATGAAAGGTGATCCACCAAAATTTTAAAAGAAACTACAATTGATGATAAGTTTACTTTATCAGCACTTCAAATCTAAACCACAACTCAATCCTACTTTCCTAACCCTCAATGAGATAAGGTACTTGGAATTTAGAAAGGAAGAACAACTTCACAATTCTGATATTTTTGATTGTACACAAATCACATCACTGAGCTAAGAAAATTTCCTAAATGAACACTTGAATTCAAAATGCAGATTAAGGACATGAAAATATCACAATAATCTTAGCATAAGATTTCAATAACAAAACTTGAAAATGTAGGAGAACAGAAGGATTAATTCTTATTGCTCGAAAGAAACTGGTACAATTGTGTCTCTCAAAGCTACAACACTCATATCAAAGAGAAAAAGTGAAGAGCTAACCTCAATCACCAAAAGTTAGAGGTATAAAAACAAAAGCCTAGAATCTACCATCAAACTCCACTACCTCCTAATAATAGAAAAGTCAAAGTAGGACCCATGAGGCAACATCATGGTCTGAAAGTCAGACTCCCAGATTCCTAGGGGCAATGAGGAAAGTGGGGCCTAAAAATGAATAGTCAAGGATGACCATTATACCCACTAAGTCATGCCTTATAACCGATATCTGACAAAGGTTTATAAAAAAAACACTTGTCAATGTCATAGAATAAAAAATGACCATGACTTAACATTTAAAACTATCCACTAGACCTCAAATAGGTACAATTATATTATTAAAGAAAGCCCTCGACCAAAAGGGAAGCACATTCTTACAATAATAACATTGAAAATAAAAATCCCTATTTCCCTAGACACAACTATAGGTTACATACATATCAAATATCCTCAACCCACAAAATGAGGAGAATACTCATAAAACAAATGCATCAAATGTATAGCCTAAAGATGAATGCCTTGACCCAAAAGATAGGGGAGGAAGGAAAACATGCAATAATGACAACCCTTGCTAGAAGATGAACTCTTGACATCAAAACTCTCAAATTTGGCACCTGGCACATTCCAATCTTACTGACAGTCTCGATTGGCAACCTCCATTCTAATTTAGAAACAACAACCTTGATCTTAGCACAAACATTGGAGGCAAGCTCTTGAACAAATTTCATTTTCAGATGGCATCAATGTTTCATTTCCCTCGTTGTAGACCTCATATGTTAAGGTGTTATGAATGTTCTTCCATAGCACTGTTATGCACTTTGAATTTTTCTGTTCATTGTGATGCATCTTGGCTTCACAGGGTTCTCCTATCTTTTGTATCCATTTCTCTGTATATTGAAGGGACTGCTATGGTTTCATGGCATCTCAGTCTATATGCATTGATCACTGTCATTTCTCATATTTGAAAGAAATGTGTGAACGCTAGGTGCCCAATGAGCCATGAGCTAGGGCATGACACTAGTCTCTTTTGATTTTTGACATACATTGGTTGCATTTGAACATGGCTCTTGTATTGTTTGTTGAATCTCATTAATTGGAAGAAATGAGGGCACTATGCTACATTTTCAAGTATCGGGCCTTTGGTACCAGCGAGGGCACTGCTGCATTTGAGGGCATGGGCTCTATAAATCTACGACAGTATTGAATTTGTTGTTTATACAGCCTATGCTTTGAAGATATTGTGGCATTG
Source organism: Chamaecyparis obtusa (assembly GCA_027943335.1). Taxonomy (NCBI): domain Eukaryota; kingdom Viridiplantae; phylum Streptophyta; class Pinopsida; order Cupressales; family Cupressaceae; genus Chamaecyparis; species Chamaecyparis obtusa. The sequence goes on from BSBK01006274.1 coordinate 555,900, forward strand.
ATGCCCTAGTTTTAGCTCATAACATTAGGGCATCAATGATTGCTTACCATTCAATCTCTGCATTTGATTTGCATTACTTGATTACAACTGTTGTATTTGAAAGTGTGTGGCACTGATAGTATTTGAATGTAGGCATATATTTTGTTTCCTATACAATTAGGGCACTGCCATGGTACATGATATCATATACCTCATTGCATTGAACACGGCCCAAAAGCACATTAGGGCACCATTATACTAGTATATTGTTGATGTTTAAGGCCCCGTGAAATGGCTAAGGGATGACTGCATAATGTCTCCTCACCATGCCAAGCCGTGAGCATGATATTGATGTTACATGATGTTGATGCTTATTTTTTGTTTATCTATCATGCCGTGATACATTATTGTACTGCTATTGCATACTATCATGCATAGCCCGTAAGGCTAGGGTGCTTTCATTATGTTTGCCACTTTGATTTGGCACCTGTGAGCTCGAGCTATGAGATAGGACATCATTTTGGGGTATTAGTATGCTATTTCTAAAATGTTGTGGCCTTGGTCCTCCTTACAGCCTGTGAACTTTCCTTGACCCTGGGCAGTGAAACTGGTATCTTGGCATCATGAGATTGCAGGCGGTGTATGCCTGGTTCTATGACCAAACTTGGTGAGTTAGCTTATTTGAGGCATCATGATATTGTCTTGTCACCATGCCATTGCTTTGTGATATTTGATGTTCACTTTATGCTTGTGTTCCATTAAGATATTTCAGTGTTCTCTGCAATGGTAATGCCCTGTTGTTTATTGTTTCAATCAGCCCAAGAGCATAATACCATATCATTGTTTGATCTTTGTTACCTGGCCACTGTTACTACTTAGGCACTAAACACATATCATATTTTTGCTATTGCATCGATATTTAAGGATTCCAAGGCCCAAGAGAAATAATATCTTATGAACCTCATACACTATGTTATGGAACTGAATGTGCCCATTGTTTGTTGTTAATGACATCATTGCTACTCACTATCTATAGCCTGGGCCTCTGGATTATGTTTGACCTTGGCATGTGTTGCTACAACATGTTCAACATGGTGTTGATCTCACTGCTATTTTATATTGGTGCCATCTGCTTGTGTTGATATCCTATGCTATGCTGTTACTTCCACTGTTAATGATGACATTGTGTCACTATGCTTAATTGCAATGATTCATTCCTATATTTCATTTAAATTGGTATCTCATTGATTTTTTGTATGTTCATGGATGCTTATGATAGTAGTGTTATCATTGTGTTGATATGCTCACGCCCATCACATAAATGATATGCCCTATTATAACATTAATGCAGATCTGAGATACATTCATGTTTCAGTGTGCCTTATCTCTCATATAGATCTATGTGCCCTTGGTTCTAGCTCTTTTATTTTTGATTCCATGGTTTCCCCTTGCTGGCTTATCATAATATCATGCCCAATGTCGCAACACATACAATTCTGTTTGCACTTTGATACCAATATTTTCTTTATCATGCCATGCTATTTGATTGATCCCTCTTGATGCTGAATCATCTAGATGCTCTTCATCTGTACATACTATGTGTGCCCTTGGCCCTTGATGCAATCATGATGGAGATCATGAGGTTTCCCTATCATGATCCACATTAAGGGCCCAGATCATTCATGGAATTCATTATTGGATCAGCTTCCCTGTATTTGCACATGAAACAAACACATAAGTGAAAACATGATGCCTCTTTTGGTTCTTTGGATGATTCTCATGCACATGCCCTGAGCACAACCTTTGTTATAGGTGCATGGCTGAGTGTATGTATGCATTTTGTAATATTGTGACACCAGCCATTGCATAGATCCATTGGATCTAACCCATCTCCTCTCTTCACTTCTTGCAGGTTTTGGATCTCAAGAGCCCATTGGACAGGACTGGAGCCAGACATCAATACCAGGCAATGTTTGGTACCCCCATATTAATTATTTCTTTATGTATATCTACACTCATCCATTCAAATCTGATAACGGCTATGCTCATGACCTATGTGAGGTTAGATAGATGCAGTTCATTTCCTTTTACTTTTCACATACTTTGTAATGAAATGAACACAAATATTAAAGAAGATCACCTAATAACACAAACTAGGTTATTGTATCTCATTTAGTAATTAGGTCTCCAAACTTAAGAATGAGCAAAAAGTATGACAACAATACTACATGTCAAGTTCTTGATATAACTTTGGCTTACAATATCCTTCTAGGGAGATCCTGGATACATGAAATCAAAGCTCTTCCTTCTACATACCATCAATGCTTGAAATTTCCTTATGAAGGAGTAGAGGTAACCATCCTAGCTGATGTGTCTACAATTTGTAATGCATTGAAAGAAGGCATTGATAAACTTGTTCCTAATAACAAAGAGTCATCTGCTAAATAGACGGACATTGGTTCAACATCCAAAATGGAAGACATTGCTAAAGAGTTCATAATCAAAGAAAAATGTATGGGAGAATATACTATAGAGCTAGTCTTATCTTTGACATCTCTCCCTATCTCACCTAATTCTTATGGGAAAACTTTAAAATAATCCAAACCAGAATCCAAAGAACCTCTTGAAGCATATAAAGGAAATTTTGTTGCAGAACAAGTATCTAAACAAGAATTTGAAGAGGATGAAGCTGTCCTTGTATGGCTCTACAAAGAAGAACATAAATCTCAAATTGACCAATCATATGATTCTAAAATATTGAAGGTTCCTTCTAAATCATATGGTCTAGGAGAGAGATTGATTACAAAGATGGGATATATAGGAAAAGGACCTCTAGGACTACAAGGAAAAGGTCTTCTATCACCTCTTGATCATCATGGTCAAGTGAACAAGAACACAATAGGTTTAGGGTAAAAGAAGAATCCTTTCTATCTTAGCAAGAACTCCCCACATGTCATAGAGAAAATCTATCCCGAGAAGCTCTTCTTGAAAAAGGAGAAACAAAACAATCTAATAGTGATGAATCTGACCATACTGAGGAGCTCATTCCTTGTGAGAATTTACCTAAAGAAATAAAAGATCTCCTGGATGTTGAAGATGACCCCATAAAGAGAATCAATGTAGTAGAAACACAAGAACCTACTATAGAACAAGAGATAGTAACCAGCTAATCTTGAAGGTAATCAAACAAAAAAAGGGGAAGAAAAGCCTATCACTATAGCTGAACACTTGGAGTGTTCTAGTGATTCTGAAATAGATTCCCATTAGTATGAATTCAAATTAGAATCTGAGGGTAACCCTTCTTGGGGCATTCATCTTGACCTTACTCATGTTCTTAAATTTCCTAGAGGTATAGATGAGGAATCAAATGACTATGAATCAGGAGCCATTCTAGAGGAAGATGAACTTATTATAGAGAAACATATTGATGTTATTCACCAATATGCACCTACACCCAATGTAAGTCTAGAGAAAAATAATGAACTTAACAAGTCTGATCCATCGATGGTTGAAGTGGACTCCAACAATGACATTGAGCCTATTCACAAATTGAATGTTTTGAGTTGTAAAATCACCTTCAAACTCAAGTGTCTGGTTAGGACCAATGATGATAGATCCATATCTATAAACACTATCTCCCAATCTTTCCCCACTTTTACTATCTAATATCCAGACCTTCTTGACCAAACCTCCACAAATCCAAGCTATGGTATTTATACCTTCCCGAATGACTATGCCCTTGCTTGCTACCTAAATGCAATTGAACTTATGAGGACTTCCATCAGTGAACCAAGTGTCAACATGATGGAGTCAGACATCAAATATCTTAGTCAAAAGAATTAGAATAAAAACAAAAAGAAAAGGAGTTCTGAGGGTGAAAACCACTTTGTGGCAATCTCAGAACCTACAAAAGTAAAAATAAAAGATGTATCCGAAGGTGAAAACCTCTCCAAGGTGCCTAAGGATGAGATATTTGATGTCCTTCCGAGTCATTTACAAGACAGATCTCTAGTTCTAATTGAGCCCACTCAATCTGTCAACTTGGGAATAGAAGAGGAACCACAATTGATCCATGTAGCACAATCCTTATTAGAAGAAGAAAAGAAAAAATTTACTACATTCGTAACTGAGAAAAAGATCAACTTTGCATGGAAATATTTAGATATGCCAGGGTTGGATCCTGATCTTATAATGCATCATCTATCTTTTGCTCCTAGAGTAAAACCTATTAAGAAAAAATTGAGAAAGATGCATCCGCATGTTGCACTCTTGGTAAAAGTTGAATTAGAGAAGCTCCTAAAAGATGGATTTATCTAAGTGATTGATTATGCATAATGGATGTCTAATATTGTGCCCATTTCAAAACCAAATAAATCAATCATAGTGTGCACAGACTTTAGAGATGTGAATAGAGCATGCCCTAAGGATGATTTTCCACTACCTAACATTGATATGATAGTGGACATGACTGCGGGTTTCAAGATGTATTCCTTGATGGATGGTTTCTCTAGATATAATCAAATAAAAATTTCTCTAGAGGATCAAGAGAAGACTGCTTTCACATGTGCATGGGGCACTTTTTGTTGGAATGTTATGCCATTTGGGCTTAAAAATGTTGGTGCTACATATCAGAGAGCTATGACATCTATTTTTCATGACATGATGCATCGAACTATGGAGGATTATGTTGATGATACTTTAGAAAAATCTATGATTAGAGCTGAACATCTAAATGATTTGAGCAAGATATTAGATAGAATGGAAAAATTTAGTCTCAAACTAAACCCCAAGAAGTGTGCTTTTGGTGTCACTTCTAGAAAGCTCTTAGGATACATAGTTTCAAAGAAAGGAATTGAAGTTGATCCAGCCAAAGTAAAGGCTATAATGGAGATGCAACCCCTGAAGAATATCAGTCAAATGAGAACATTACAAGGGAGAGTTCAATCTATCAGATGCTTCATATCATAGCTTGCAAACATATCACAACCTTTTACAAAATATTACATAAAGGTGTGACATTTGCATGGAGTGAAGAATGTGAGAAGAACTTTAACCATATCAAGACATATCTATCAAATCCTCCTCTCTTGATGCCTCCTATTCAAGGGAAGCCATTGATCCTATATGTCTCTGCAATAGATACATCACTAGGGGCATTGTTAGTGTAGCATGATGAGAATAAAAAGGAAAGAGCTATATACTATATCAATAGAACCTTGGTTGCATATGAGAAGAACTATTCAATGATTGAAAAAGCTTGTCTAGCTATGATCTTTTCATCATAGAAACTGAGACACTATATGTTAGCCCATACCACTCATTTGGTAGCTAAAATTGACGCACTAAAATACTTACTACGAAAAGCTTCCCTCATAGGTAGATTAGCCAAATGGGTTATGCTCTTAAGTGAATTTGACATTGAATATGTTGAAAGAAAAGATATTAAAGGCCAAGTTATTTCTGATCAATTGGCAGATGCACCTATGTTTGATGATACACTAATGAAAATGGAATTCCTAGATTCCTCTATCATGAATCTTTCTTCTAGAGAATGGCAATTGTTCTTTGATGGCTCCTATACATAGAATGGATCAGGAGCAGGCATATTATTTATTACTCCTCAAGGATACTCAATCCCTAAAGCATTTAGACTCAAGTTTCCTTGTACAAATAATATTGTTGAATATGAAGCCCTTCTTAATGGCATGAAAATAGCAATTGAGTGGAGAGTGATAGAGATACACATTCATGGAGACTCACAAGTCCTTATCCATCAAGTCAATGATGTGTACCAAATAAAAGATGAAAAGTTCATTCTATACAAAAGAATGGTAGATGATCTAAAGAAGTATTTTATATCTATCACATTTGAGCAAATTTCTAGAGCAGAGAATAAGGTTGCTGATGCAATGGCAATGCTATCTACTCTATTACAATAGCTTGAACATGAGCTATGCTACGAGTTCCTAGTGGAAGCACTATCTTATCCTACATATGATTCCCCCAAAACCTGCATGATCTACACTATTGTTGGTCATGATTCATCCTGATACAAAAACCTTTTCTCCTATCTCCAAGACCAAATCATTCCTGAAACCTTCAATCATCATGAGAAAAGATACCTAATCTGTAATGCCTCCCAATATGTCATCATTGGTAACAATCTGTACAAATGAGGTCTAGATGGTATGCTACTTAGATGTTTAGAATGTGAAGAGTCTCAATGTGTACTCAAGGAAGTCCATGAGGGTATATGTGGCTCACACTCAAATGGTTTAACACTAGCTTGAAAGCTTATTAGGGCTGGGTTCTATTGGCCTAAAATGGAGAAAGATGCAATCAAGTTTGGTAAGAACTGTCAAAAGTGCTAGGTACATGGTAACTTAATTCATGCTCCAGGGAAAGACCTAATTCCATTTACTATAAAATGGCCTTTTCACCAATGGGCATTTGATCTTATAGGATCCATACATCCTCATTATTCTAATGGACATACCCATATAATCACAACTACATATTATTTTACAAAATGGGTAGAAGCAGTTCCCTTAACGCAAGCAACTGGGAAACAAATATCTATGTTCATCTTGAACTTTATCATATGTAGATATGCGATCCCTCATTCCATAGTCATAGATAATGGTGGACAATTCAAGAATAAAGACTTAGATGATCTATGTGCCAAATTCAAGATTACACAACATTGGTCATCTATCTACTATCCTCAAGGGAATGGACAAGTAGAGGCTTCTAACAAGAATCTATTGAAAATCTTGCACCGTACAGTTAATAAAATAGGAAGAGACTGGCATCTCATGATCAATCTAGCTCTCTAGGCCTACAAAACAAGTATCAGAATGCCTACTAGGGCTACACCTTTCACTTTAGTTTATGGGTTTGAAGCGCTATTGCCTATTGAGGTTGAAATCCCATAACTAAGAATCAAAATGCATGGTCTACTAATTGATGATGACTACAAAGTGTCTAGGTTGCAAGAACTTGAACTACTAGATGAGCACAGACAAGTAGCGTATGATCATCTTAGAGTATATCAGAAGATAATGTCTAGAGCCTACAACAAGAAATTCAGACACAGAGAATTTCAGGTTGGCGATCTAGTCTTGAGAGAGAATCCTACAAATCAATCACATAGAGAACGTAAGGGGAATTTTGAACCCAACTAGTTGGGTCCCTTTGTTATCACTACTACTTTTGGCTCTAGTGCCTATCAACTCTCAATGATTGAAAGAGAACAACTCTGAGAACCAACCAACGTTCTCCATCTGAAGAAATTCTACGCCTAAGGCATTCAATGTTTGGTAAAATGTCCTAAAAAATTATAAAAATTGGAAAAAGTCCTGAAAAAATGAACATCTTGGTGAAAACCTAGCAATAGGCACCTTGATGATTAAAAAAAAATTAAAAAAAAATGAAAAAAGCAAAAAAGTGAGAAAAAGAAAAAGTGCCTTGGTGAAAACTTGGAAACAGGCATCTTGGTAGCAAAAATAGAATCTCTACCAAGATGGTGAAAACCTAGAAAATGGGTGCCACTTGTTCAAAATGCTCCATCTATCAGTGCAATCTTGGTCTTTCCCAGCTTTCAGTCTTGCTTTAGTTTGTATTTATCTCTTGGTTTGTTTTCACATATCCTTGTTTTAATAAGTTGGTCTATACACCAATCAGCTGAAGCATCTATATCCTATCAATGTTCAAACTTGGGGGCAATCGATGTCATATCCTATGGCCTCCAGTACATCTTAGATGAGTCATATCTAGTTAGAGTCCTTTGAAGCTTCATCAAAGTCAGTTAGTTAGTCTCCTCTCCAGAAAGGATTTTTCATCTACAACAACACAATCAAACATCAAAACGCACTGAAAACAATTTGTACTTTTCATGCTTTTATCTCCTTGTATGCTTACTAATTTGCATTGAGATTTTTGCATATTGTGTCCCTTTGAGCTCTTTGATGATGTCCTTTATAGGATTTAGAGAGTGATGACTGGGGGCATAATCATTTCTTTGTTTTCTTCTTATATGTGAAAATCTAACAAATTTGGAAATTTTGGATTATATGGTGTCCGACTGTAAGAGCCTCTATCTCGAATTAGATGGCCATCCGTATCTCGACCATTCATACCCAAAAAATTCAAGGAAGTTTGATCTAACTATTATCTTTTTGAGTGAGTTCTTTCTCCTACTGTGAAACACGATCTTGCCTAAGGATGTGAATGATAAAGGGTCACTACAGGTAATTCACACTGGATTTAGAATGATCTCTTGACCATTTGATGTGTTTATCATGCAATGCGTATTCAGGTCATCAGGATGTTTATGTTCTGATGCTTATACAAATTGCTATATCAAAATGGACATGATAGTCAGGTCATCCTAGTGTTTGTGCCTTGGTGCTCATACCTAATCTGACATTCTGAAAACAAAATCAATATTCATATGTCCATGGTTGTTTGACCAGTGGGTGTTGTATTGATTCTTGAGCATAGAAATCAATATTCATATGTCTATGGTTTTATAACTAGTAGGCATTGTATTGATTTATCTGGTTACCTAAAAATTCAATGATGAGAATGACCGACACATGATTAGTGACTAGGTCCTAGGTCTTAGGTTGCATATCATTCTTTATGTTTCTTTGCATTTTGCATGTTTGCATGATCTCACAATGTTTGGATAAACTTCAAAACTTTAATGATTCTTCAATCACCTATTCAAATCTAACAAAAGCTGAAATCTAACAAGAGCTAAAATCTAACATGAAGGTCTCTTCATAGAACCACAAGTAGTTACTATCCTGGGTTAAACATTCTTTTCGACATAAGACTGAGTACTTGTCTTTATCAAAAACTTGCAAAACATATCATGTGTATCTTTGCATTTACATTTCATATCATAAATCATTCCATCTTTTGCATTACATTACATTCATGTGCATAAGTATAAATCATACATACATCTTTACATAATCAATTACATGTGCATAACATCCATACATATGAAAGAAATCATTGCATTGCATAAATCCATACATACATTCTACACCACTCCTTGCATAAGCATCACATGATATCATCATAAATCAAAACATGACAAGTACAAATGAAGTCATAACCAAAATCTTGATCTCATATATCATATAACTCGAAGCCAGTTAGGGGTACACTACTGGCATAGTATACAAAAGAATGAGCTATCACAAGTCAAAATAGTATATCAATGATCAAAATGAGCAAAAAATATATCACAACACATCAACACAGATCAGCTGTCAGCCTAATCCTCTGCATCTGGTGGAGGTGGAGGTGCTGCATCTAGTACTACCTCATCTCTGGGTGCTCTGGATCCCTCTAATGCCATCATGTACTAAGAGTAAGAAGGAACTCTCTATATAGCAGGAACAACAACATAGTAGGCAGAAATGTAATAGGCAGCTCAAGATGTCTGGTGAGTAAGCTCTGTTGGTAATCTCTAAACCTCCTCATGAAGCTTGGCATGCTGTCTATCTACCTCTAAGAACCTCTCCTCCTAGCGAACACTATGTACCTTCAGGTCCCTGACCTGTAATCTGAGTCATCTAATGAACTCCTATGGAGACATAGGTATAGTGGGGGCCACACCGATAGCTGGCATCTCAGTATCTATGGCTGGCTGCTCTACAGTCTCTACTCTCTACACCTTACGGCATCTGACCTCAACACCTAAATCAAAAGTAGTATCATCCTGTGTTGGATCTGGATCACCACCACCTATGCACTGCTCTATTGCAAGTACCTCCTCAGTAGTACCAACACTACCTAAAGTACCACTCTCTCCCCTAGTCCACCTATGTGAACCTGTAGGCCTATCTGCTATAGAACTAGTGGGATGAGAGGGCCTCATCTGTCAAGCTGGTCTCAGAGGTGTAGGGTGCACAATCCAAAGCCTCCTCAATGGAAGGCATCAACTTTGTAGGATCAAAGAACCTATGGATTGGATGGTCTACAAGCCATGATATGAAACCATTTGTCACTCCAACATCAACTACCTGTGGTCAATACTCCCAGTCCCTGCTGGCAATAGCACTATACTGCTATGAACATAAAGCATAAGAAAGCCTCGTGGTCCATTGAATTCAAAGCTCATGAGCTATCTGAGCATAAGTGGCATAGTCCTTAGGTGCATCTTGCACTCATCCATACTGCCACCACACCCTCATAATAATGAATCTGTCTAATATGGAGGATGACCGCCCAATCAGCACACAACTTTGAAAAAAGAAACTAAACTGCTCTCATGTAGTAGGCCAAGGCTCAATATCTACGTACAGCCTCCATTGAAAAAATGTCATGTCATCGAGGCATCACCTCCAATACTCTATGTGGCCCATGCTATATATATATATATATATATATATATATATATATATATATATATATATATATATATATATATATATATATATATATATATATATATATATATATATATATATATATATATATAAAACAGGCTCCTGTGGATGTCACTGAGCCTAGTACACTGGTCTCAAAACTCGGATATGCTCCCATGCCTAGATCTGTAAAACTAAAGCACTAGCTGGAAAAAGACTTTCTCTCCTAATACACTACCTTGTGCATCTCAAAGAACATATGCGCTAATAAACACTGACCCCAGGCTAACTTAGAATGAGTCACCATCAGACGTGCCACCATTGGTGTCGAGCCCATTAATAAACCATTATGTTGATGGTCAGACATGATAATCCCTCCTATCATCTTGACAATAATGCACTCCAACCTGTGCATCTGTCCATAACACTACACCAAAGTCTCCCAAGAAATAGAGGTTGTCATTTGTGTATCATCTCCAAAGAGACGTTTGAATGCTAGTAGGCTTGAGTTCCCCGAACTCACATACTTTGGATGCTGATCTGCATGGAAGGGAATGCGTAGTATATGGTAAACATCCTCTGGGGTCATAGTAATCTCCCCAGTCAGCAAGTGGAATGTTTGAGTCTTTGAATGAAATCTCTCAATCAAAGCAGTCAATAGTCCATGATTTACCCTAATCTTGGGTAAATGAATAAGATACTCAAAGCTGCAAGAAGCAAGGTGAACCCTCATAGGCTCTGACAATGATACACATAATCTTTGCGTAGCTGGATGTGAGATACGTACATGAGCATCTGGATATATGACCTACACAGCACATAAATAGGGAATCCTATTAGTGATTTAGTTACAAAATAGGTTACAAGTACAAGAATTGAATTGTTTACTATTTTACAAGGTAGGTTAAAAGCTCAGCAATCAGGCTAAAAGATCAGAAAATTCAAAAATTTGACCTAGAAAGGAGTTTTGGGCTCACTATTTTTCAAACGACAAAGTAGACTGGCATCAAAACTCGTACGAGTTTTCACCAGTTACCATACGACAAACAATGATGATACGACACTGTATACTTCATCATACGAGTTATGAAGGACCCAACAAAATGTTGTACGACTCTTGGGTCCCTCTCATACGAGTCTTGGGGGGTATTGAAATGACAACCTAGCTAGGGTTGAAAAGTCGTACGAGTCTTGAAATGGAGTCCTACGAGTTTCCATGCATACAAAAATTCAAAATTGAAAATGTATGAAAAATATGCTAAAAATGCTATAAACATGGAAAAATTGAATTTTCGGAGAGGCGCAGAGGTCCACCTACTGGATGTCCATACTGTCGAGGTCTCTGGTGTCTCTGGCTATGCTCAAATTGATGTGAACTGACAGGTACCTTCATTTCTACCATTTTCTTGCTTAGAGGGCTCCGCAAAGTTTTGAAAGTCAAAAGTGAATAATGAAATGAAAATGACCCTTCTGGTCTTTATATAGCTTTTGACCTAATTTTCAAAAGTGCTTTATTTTTCACAAAAAATTCACCCTTGCCTAATTTCAACGTTTTGTACCCATTTTTAGGATCAAAATCAAAATCTGAGATCATTTACTATGTCAAAATCATGATTTAAAATTTTTAGACCCAGGACGGTCAACTGCTTGCATATTCAACCTTCAATCATAACAAAAATCCAGCATTCAACTTAACTGATTGTCTTACATCAAACTATCAAAATTTCAACTTGATCAACCAAGGTCAACTCATTGTCAAACCTAGTCAAACTTGGTCTCTAGGACCTCTAAACGATGCAGAATGTGTTCTCGAATGTGTATAACCACTTCTTCAATCAATTAACATGCTTCTAAACCATTCAATGCTAACTTTTCTTGTCAGATTTCAATTTTAATCCCAAAGGGGGCATGGTATTGCATATCATTCAAAGTCTATAAATCTAATTATGTTAATCTATATCTTTCTCTTAGTGATCAAGACAACAACCATGTCTAGTTGCTGACTCATCAAAAGTCCTCATCACTTGGGGCAAATCTATCATCGCTTGGGGCATATCAAATTCATTGAGATCCATATCAATCTGGTATCCTAATCTATCTTGTAAACTGTATCATCTTTTCGATACCATCGATTCATTAGTGTTATTTCCTTGGTTCTTCATAACTAAAGGGTTTAGATGTGATACCAATGTGATTCTTATTGACAATCGAGTCTGGAATCAGTCACTCACTTCTTCAAAATCATAAGGTTTAGAATCAGGCATTTTGACACTTTTTCGTAATCATCGGTTTATCGTTGTTATAGTTAACATTATCTTTGGTCATTCAGGACCTAGCATCATCAAATCTTTCAATCGGTTTCTGTCTCGGAATCAGTTCATCTTTCAAATCAATTTTGTATCATACATAGACTGTCTTTGAACCACTGCGCTCCACACAGTAATTCAAAGAGGGACAAAATGTAATATCCCAAAAATGGGCTATAGGTTCATTAACCTCCTACATCTATAAATCAAATGAAATCGACATCGAAGTCCTAACCTAAGGCACATCTGAACATCATCGAATCTTAATTGATTATCCTAAATTCTGCATCAGGGAATATTCCTAGCAATATTCCTAATTATCATAATTATCTTTAATTTAATGATTATTTGGCGATAAATCACTTTTATCTTAAAGTTTGATTAATTAAATATTCTAAATATTTAATTAATTAGATTTAATTCTACCAATTAATTATTTAATTGAATTTATTCCTAAATTCTATTATTTGATTCTGACAATAAATCAAATATCCTATGACTAATTGATTAAATTCCTATTTAATTAATTAATGTCAATTGTCAAATTTAATAATATATATTAGTTTTCAAATAGTATATCAATTGTCAAATTTAATAATATAGTTTTCAAATAATTTAATAATATAGTTTTCAAATTAGTTTCAGTTATTTTATTTCAAAAATCATGTAAGTTGAGGATAAATCACTTTATTTATTTAATTAATTCATAATTAATTGTGCACATTCAAAGAGTAGTTAAAACTTTAAATCAAAAAATCAATGCAAGTTGTTAACTTTTGGAAACTCAACATCTATTTTGAGTTCAAAGCTGATCTAAACTTCTGATTTGAGTTAAAAAGCTATTTTTGCATGATTTGCATGATTTTGTGAGTTAATTATCTCTGATTTCTTGTTGACTCAAAAATCAACCTAAGTTCATCAAGAGTGATTTATGTCTTTTCTCATGCACCTCCAAAGCCCTGGATTTCTATAAAATCAAGGCTTCAGCTCCTCCAAAAGGATCCACAAAATTAGATCCTCATGCTGCCGAATTGGTGATCGAAGAATCCATCTTTGCGAATCCAAGTTGTTGTGAGATTTTCATTGTTTTTGAGCATTCATATCATTTAGCATATCATTCTTAGATCAATTGCATAGTATATCAGTTTTATTCATATTAGTTTCATATCCAATTTTTCATCATAATTGCATAGAAAATACAAAAAAAATACATTAATTTGCATATGTATTCTGCATTCAAATCCTTCATTTAGGTGTTGTCAATGTCACTGGTCTTGGTCTAATCTAAGAATATCATACTCATACCTACTAGAAGGTAGTAAATCTCCTGGTTAGTTTAGTTTCCATTTCAATGCACGACTTTGACTTTTGCTAACCTCTAATGTTTTACTGAGGTGTTGTGTCTACAACTAGGTACAAAATTGACACACATAGTAGGAACCATTAGGACACACGTGAGAGTTCCAATGTGTCCATAGGGGTCATGACAACTTCGTAGGGGTCCTAACATGTGATAAGGTGTACTAGGACCCCTAGGAAGTCGTCGTGACCACTTTTGACACATTTGAATGCTCAAGTGTGTCTGAAGGTATCGTAGAACCCTGTAGGACACAATTGAGTATTCCAATGTGTCCATAGGGGTCACAAGGACATCCTAGAGGTCCTAATCTATGATAAGGTGTACTAGGACCCCAAGGAAGTCCCCATGAACCCTTAGAACACACTTGAGCATTCCAATGTGACCATAGGGGTCACGGGGACTTCCTAAGGGTCCTAACACATGATAAGGTGTACTGGGACCCCTAGAAAGTCCCCACGACCCCTTTTGACACATTTGAATGCTCAAGTGTTTCCTAAGGGGTTGTAGGATCCCTTAGAACACACTTGTGTGTTCCAATGTGTTCGTAGGGGTCACAAAGACTTCCTAGGCATCCTAACATATGATAAGTCATGCTACAACCCCTAGGAAGTCCCCATGACCCCTTTTGACACATTTGAATGCTCAAGTGTGTTCGAAGGAGTCATAGGACTCCTTAGGACATAGTTGAGGGTTCTAATGTGTCCACAAGGGTCACAGGGACTTCCACGGAGTCCTAAGACATGATAAAGCATACTAGGGCCCCTAGGAAGTACTAATGACCCCTTTTGACACATTTGAACACTCAAGTGCATCCAAAGAGGTCATAGGGCACCTTTGGACAGACCTGAGAGTTCTAATTTGTCCATAGGGGTCACGAGGACTTCCTAGGTGTCCTAACAAGTGATAAGGCATACTAGGATACCTAGGAAGTATCCACGACCCATTTTGACATGTTTAAATGCTCAAGTATTTCTGATGGGGTCGTAGGACATGTTTAAATGCTCAAGCATTCCAATGTGTCAGTAGGGGTCACGAGGACTTCCTAGGGGTCTTAACACATGATAAGGCATATTAAGACCCCTAGGAAGTACCTATTATACACTAAGTTTGGACCCTTGTTTCAAGCTCTCTTGGTCTTGATAACCTAGTATAACATGGGAATCATCTCCAGGTGTGGGACCTATGCTAACTGAGATGAGACCTCTAGATTCTAGGCTAGTTCATCTTGGATAATCACCTTAATTTGCTTCTTGACATAAAAATGAAATTCTTAAAGGGAAGAGTAGAAGGAATGCTGAAAGGGAAATGATAGGAAAGAAAACTATCTACTAGGTGATACACTGAAATGATGGTTTGAATCACAGTATGGAGGATGAATTTAATGAAAAAACTTAGGTCTAGGAGATCACAACTCACTAAATAGGCCTGCATAAATATTTCATAGAAGGGTCTGCAATAGAAAGAGGCTATTCAGGGAAAGAGAGACTTTCACAAACAATAACATTCCTAAAAAATTTAGACACAATCTACAACCTGTAGACAAACATTAATCTCTACAACTCAGTATAGGAATGAGAAAGATTGTCAGGGGGTTGAGCTATACCCACAAGAATACACAATAATTGCATAAAGAGAGAGGGATTAGGAACCCTAAGATATCACTCAAAACATACACATACTTCAATTCAATAAGAGAGAATTCAGACAAGGAAGCATAGGGAGAGAAAAGATGTCACAAAATACCTCTACAGTATTTGAATAATCAATGGGAGGTTACAAAATGTAGAAAACTAGAGGGCAGAGAAAATGCCACAAATAGCCTTCTAAGAAAAGAGATTTTCTTCTTTACAAAATATTAACTCTTAGCTCTAAAAACTCCAAAAATTAATTATATACATCTCCTATTGTGCCCACAGGTAGGAGTCAAAACCTAACCAGGGTTACAAAGATTTTCAATAGAATAATAACTAACCCTAACTCAATCAAGTCTGATCATAAATGTATCTCTGCAACATCATGGCCGATCAAATATTTTTTTACGTGTCCATCCATGTACTATATTTTCCTGTAGACAAGCAACCTTGACTCATCTACCTCCTGCAACTCAGGCTCGCCATGAATGCTAAAAATGGTACTTCTTAGGAAATAAGAATCGACCCAAGATGGCTGCTCAGACCTCCTCATCATCCTTTTCAGCTACAATCATCCTGAAACATAAATTTTGAGCTACCCCGCTGTCCGCGGCCTGCTGAATCAATCGCTGGCAAAAAACCTTCTTAGAAATATTTAAAGTTGAAAAGCAATAGCTAGCTGGTCATTTTAAAATGTGGTCATCGATGTCTATATTTTTCCTAGTAGATGAATGGTCCAGATTATCCTTGAAATAGTCAGGAGACCCTTTGAGAAGTCAAGTGCCAACTCACCAATCAGAACCAATGAGAAGCGAAAACTTCAACAACATGTAGCACATAGGACCCATGACCCACTGAGATTCTCATCGGACGGTTGTCGCATGATCTCATAGGGTCAGAAGATTCTATGAGAACATGAGACCACCATAGATATTAATCAATCACCACCTCACTTAAGATACTTGGACCCATGCCAGATGCCACCTATAATAGTCATCGACCAATCAGAAACAAGCGCGTTAGCACCTTCTGGCAACACGGACCCATGACAGACTAAGATTCATATTGGACGGTTGTTGCAAGATCACAATGGCCTGGAAGATTCTATGAGATCAAGTGACAATCATAGATCTTCATCCTACTAACATCTCTATAGATCTTCTGACATGGTCCTATCAATAGAGCCTAGCTATCGTCTGTCCAACCAATAAAGAATGAGCACGTCAAAACACGAGGACCCACCTGACAGATCCCTGGTAATAAGGGAAGATCAACAGCTGGCATATGATCTCATGGGGTAGGAATATTCCATCAGATCATATGCCAACCATTAGATCCTAATCAAGGAAAGACAACACCCTGGGCCTACCCTAACAAACTTTACAAATCACCACCCTCGGCCAATCACAAACCTCCATTTCAGACAATGTGGCAATGGACCCACTGACAGTTGAAGCATTGCATCATAAAGAAGGATCAACGACTGTCACAAGATTGTAAGGGCTTGGAAGATCCTATGCGAACTCATGACAATCATTGGGTTTTTCTTAAATGGGACCCCCACATACCGAGACCACCAAACATTAAGCGAATGCATGATCGAAGGAAGAATTAAGCCATTCACTGAGTCACTGACTGTTGAGACTTAACCGCCAAACATTTAGTGATTAAGAGAACCACTGCAGTCGCCATTTCACTGAAAGGAAAAGATAACCACCGAAGAACTTAGAGAACTGGCGATTGAAGGTTTTAAAATGCACACATGGGAATTTGAGGGACTTAAGTGGCTGATAAAGTAACTACAAAATAGAACCTGGGCTAGGGTTTTAGGGCTTTTTGGCACAACAGCTAGATTTTTCAAAATTTTTAGACCTACAGACCAGGGAGTAAAAATAAACTGCAGAGGCCAGAAGACAAGACATAAAGCCATGAAAATTTTAGGGGTGCTCGACAAGGTTAAAATGCATACCTTGGAATAGATCCTAGCCAAATTTGCATGGAACAGGGAAAAATTGGGTAATAGTACCCATGACCCCTCTTGACACATTTAAATGCTCAACTGTGTCTGAAGGGGTCGTAGGACCCCTTAGGACACACTTGAGCATTCCAATGTGTCCATAGGGGTAATGAGGACTTTCTAGGGGTCCTAACATGTGATAAGGCATACTAGGATCCCTAGGAAGTAGCCATGACCCCTTTTGACACATTTAAATGCTCAAGTGTGTCCAAAAGGGTCATAAGACCACTTAGGACACACTCAAGGGTTCCAATGTGTCCATAGGGGTCACAAAGACTTCCTAGGGGTCCTAACATGTGATAAGGCATACTAGCACCCTTAGGAAGTCCCCATAACCCCTTTTTACACATTTGAATGCTTAAATGTGTTCAAATGGGTCGTAGGACCCCTTAGGACACACTCAAGCATTCCAATGTGTCCATAGGGGTCACCAGGACTTCCTAAGGTTCCTAACGCATGATAAGGCATACTACGACCCCTTGGAAGTACCCATCACCCCTTTTGACACATTTGAATGCTCAAGTGAGTCCAAAGGGGTCGTAGGACCCCTAAGGACACACTTGAGTGTTCTAATGTGTCAATAGGGGCCATGGGGACTTCCTAGGGGTCCTAACATGTGATAAGGCATACTAGGACCCCTAGGAAGTACCTGTGACCTATTTTGACACATTTGATTGCTCAAGTGTGTCAAAAGGGGTCATAGGACCCCTTAGGACACACTTGAGGGTTCCAATGTGTCCATAGGGGTCTGGGGGACTTCCTAGGGGTCCTAACAGATGATAAGTTATAGTAGGACCCTAGGATGTCCCCATGACCCCTTTTGGCACATTTGAATGCTCAAGTGTGTCTAAAGGGGTTGTAGGACCCCTTAAGACACACTTATGGGTTCCAATGTGTCTATAGGGGTCACGAGGACTTCCTATAGGTCCTAATGCGTGACAAGACATACTAGGACCTCTAGGACACAATTGAGGGTTTAAATGTGTCCATAGGGGTCACAGGGACTTCTTAGGGGTCCTAATGCATGATAAGGTATACTAGGACCCCTAGGAAGTACCCATGACTTCTTTTAACACATTTGAATACTCAAGTGTGTCTGAAGGGGTCGTAGGACCCCTTAGGACATAGTTGAGTGTTTGGATTTATCCATAGGTGTCACGTGGACTTTCTAGGGGTCCTAACACATGATAAGATGTACTAGGACCCCTTGGAAGTACCCATGACCCCTTTTGACACATTTGAATGCTCAAGTGTGTCTGAAGGGGTCATAGGAACTCTTAGGACACACTTGAGGGTTCCAATATGTCCATAGGGGTCATAGGGACTTCCTAGGGGTCCTAATACTTGATAAGGCATACTAGGATGCCTAGGAAGTCCCCTAGACCCCTTTCGACACATTTAAATGCTCAAGTGTGTTCAAAGGGGTCATAGGATCCCTTAGGACACACTTGAGCATTCCAATGTGTCCATAGGGGTCATGGGGACTTCCTAGGGGTCCTAATACATGATAAGGTGTAGTAGGACCCATAGGAAGTCCTCATGATCCCTTTTTGATACATTTGAATGCTCAAGTGTGTCCAAAGGGGTCCTAGGACCCCTTAGAACACACTGGAGCATTCCAATATGTCCATAAGGGTCATGGGGTCTTCCTAGGTGTCCTTATGTGTGATAACACATACTACGACTCCTAGAAAGTCCCCATGACCATTTTTGACACATTTGAATGCTCAAGTGTGTTCGAAGGGGTCGTAGGACCCCTTAGGACATACTTGAGTGTTCCAATGTGACCATAGGGGTCATAGGGACTTCCTAGGGGTCCTAAGGCATGATAAGGTGTACTAGGACCTCTAAGAAGTCCCCATGACCCCTTTTGACACATTTGAACACTCAAGTGTGTTTAAAGGGGTCGTAGGACCCCTTAGGACATAGTTGAGCATTCCAATGTGTCCATAGGGGTCACGGGGACTTCTTAGGGGTCCTAACACATGACAAGGTGTACTAGGACCCCTAGGAAGTCCCCATGACCCCTTTTGACACATATGAATGCTCAAGTGTATTCTAAAGGAGTTGTAGGGCCCCTTGGGATACACTTGAGCATTCCAATGTTTCCATAGGGATCACGGGGACTCTCTAGGGGTCCTAACGCATGATAAGGTGTACTATGACCCATAGGATGTCTCCATAACTTCTTTTGACACATTTGAATGCTGAAATGTTTCCAAAGGGGTCGTTGGACCCCTTAGGACACACTTGAGCATTCCAATGTGTCGATACGGGTCATGGGGACTTCCTAGGGCTCCTAACACATGATAAGGCGTACTAGGACTCGTAAGAAGTCCCCATGACCCATTTTGACATATTTGAATGCTCAATTGTGTACAAAGGGGTTTTAGGACCTCCTAGGACACATTTGAGGGTTTGAATGTGTCCATTGGGGTCACGGGGACTTCCTAGGGGTCCTAACACATGATAAGGCATGCTAAGATCCCTAAGAAGTACCCATGACTTCTTTTGACACATTTGAATGCTCAAGTGTGTCTGAAGGGGTTGTAGGACCTTTTAAGACACACTTGAGGGTTCCAATGTGTCCATAGGGGTCATGAGGACTTCCTAGGGTTCCTAACGCATGATAAGGCATACTAGGACCCCCAAAGAGAGAGTTCCCATGACCCCTTTTAACACATTTGAATGTTCAAGTGTGTCTGAAGGGGTCATAGGACCCCTTAGGAAACACTTGAGGGTTCCAATGTGTCCATAGGGGTCATGGGGACTCTGTCTCTCTCTGTCTCTCTGTCTCTCTCTGTCTCTGTCTCTCTCTCTATCTCTCTGTCTCTCTATCTCTCTGTCTCTCTATCTCTATCTGTCTGTCTGTCTGTCTATCTATCTCTCCCTCTCCCTCTCTCTCTCTCTCTCTGTGCCTCCAGTGAACTATTCTTCAAAGCCTCCATTTCTACGTAGCTAGGGTTTATAGCACCTGTAAAAGGCACAACTATGCCCCTATAGGGACTCATGCTCGTGCTTAGAATCATATTATTTTCATGCATTCCCTAACATTTAATACAAATATTTAGTCGAATGCCTTTAAAGATGTAAAAGAAATGAAAAATAAAATTTAGGCCAAAAATACATACCACATATGGTGCAAGGAATATTATTGATGAACATGGGATTGTAGCTTCATCTATTCAATATACAGAGGAAGATATAGAAAATCTTCTTAATAGAGAGATTAATGTGAGAGAAAAGGACATTTCAGAAGAAAATGGTTATCTCGGTGCCATCCAAGGTATGCCAATTACTTAGGATGAAGAGATAAAGCCCACAGTTAATGGGAAAGAGTGGGAAGAGCTTCTTGGACCCATGATAGAAGATATAGATAAGGAGGAAGAGCTAGGAAGGGGAAAGTGATAAAGGAAAGAAGTAAGATATGCGTGTGAGCCTATGTTAGATAATGATGATGAGTAATCATCATCTTATAGTAGCTCAAGTAGTGACAAAATCTCTTCAGTGAACATGTACACTAACACAAAACATTCAAATAGAGAAGTAACAAGTGCTGTGGAATTATCCACAGAGCAATGTGAAATGAGGCCTCAAATTAGTTTAGTAGGAAAAGAATTTGGTCATGCACTTCATTCTAGCACCACAAATATTTCTATTAGAAATGCCTATTCATCCATGGCCTTGCATTCACGGGACTTGGGAAATTAGGCTACTCATGTTGGGCATTATCCCTCAAATGTAAGTTCATTGCCACCTTTGGCAAGGCAGTCTCACTCCTCATTTTACAACAAAGGGAAGCCATCTATGGTCCAAGGTTTTAATTTAGATGACAAGTGAAGATCTTCTCAAGGTACTGATCTCTTTTGTAGAGAAGTTCATGATTCATCTCAATGTTCTTGTTTAGGTGACCAACACCTTAGAGGTCCAAAAATAGATCCATTAATTTCCCAAATTGGTAAAAGGGTATATGTAATTTTGGAAAGAGTATCCCAATTGAAGAGAAATGGAAATTCCAGTGAGCATAAAGTTATTGCAGATCCAATGGGTGTATCTCCTAGCTTGACTATCAATTACTAATTTTTGAGCGGCTTGCCAACTACTTTTGTGCAGGATTTCTGTAATACATAATGTCCTCATGCAAGTACATGATAGTTTTTGTAAACATTTTTTGTTGTAAAGGGTTAGTGAGCAATATCAAAGAAAAGGTTCTTTCATGTATTATTTAGACACATACCAATTAGGAAACCTTTTTTCTCCCATTTCATGGCAAAAATGCCTAGATTCACTTTGTGGGTATCAATAGGCAGCAAGATGAGGGAAGAAATGTTTTTGAAGAGGAAGTACAAATGTTACTGTCCAAAACCATTTGGAGAGTAATATTCTTCTCCTGATTGTAATAAGAAACTCAAAATACAAAAGACAACAAATAGCTAGGGCATTTATTTCCTATTACCTATTTCAATTTCATTTCAATTCTTATTGATGATATTCTTAATGTGTAAAAATAAACTGATGTGTTATTTTAAAATGGTGTTGATAGAAATTTATGAACATATGTCAAATATCCATTTTTTTCTAGAATTTGAAATAGAACCAGTGGTAATATAATCAAATTTGTGAATTTCACATCCAATCATTGGATGTTAATCAAAAGTACAACACAGTAATATTTTTGAGCCGATAAGCAATCTTAGTCTTACTTCGAACCTTATCTCATTTATGTGGGTTCTTGGAGGTATCTACTAAACAATGTGTGGATCTGTAATGTCCCTATCCAGGACCTTACTCACTTTGCTTAAAACTCCTAATTAGAATTTGGATTTCTAATGCCTGCTATGATATCATTTAAGTTTTCCTTGCTCCTTATTGATTAATATTGTAATGAATTGGTTATCCTTCCCCTTCTCTCTCTCTCTCCGTCTCTCTCCCCATCTCTCTCTGTCTCTCTGTCTCTCTGTCTCTCTCTGTCTCTGTCTCTCTCTCTGTCTCTGTCTCTGTCTCTCTGTCTCTCTCTCTCTCTCTCTCTCTCTCTCTCTCTCTCTATCCTACTCTCTCCCCTTCCCCTTCTCTCTCTACTACTCTCTCCCCATCACCCCCCCCTCTCCCTCTCCCTCTCTCTCTCTCTCTCTTATCTCCCTCTCTCTCTCTCTATCCTTCTCACCTTCTCACTCTCTCTCTTCCTTAATGGCCGTCCATGAATTTTTTAAATGGATGATTGATTTCCTTTGCTTCTTTGAATGGCCATCCATGATTTTTCTGCAATCTTCCAACCTTTTGTACATAGTTGTAAAATACATATTAATATATATTATACATATTAAATAATATGTAATATATGATATATAATGTAACATTTAATATTAATATATATCAAATAATATTTAATGTAAAATGTATATTATATAATATTTAATTTATAATTGATTTTATATAATATATAATCTAATATGTAATCTAATCTAATATAGGATGGAGAAATGGAAGGGAGAAAGGGGAGGGAAAAGTGAAAAATCAAAATTCTGTTGGCATTTTCGGGTACACAAAAATATCAGGTACCTAATTAGGCTCGGTATTGCTTTGTGCACCAAACCTACATGGTCAACTATTGAAATGTCTCAAAAATGTGTTTTTCCCTTGTTTCTTTGAGTTCCAGACTTCGACCATGTAACCGATGACTTTTTTTTCACCCAAATTTGATGAAATAAAAAGGGTATTTTAAGGAGATTATCATCTTTCTATCGATATAATTGCTGTCAAATTTTGAATTCGGTAAGTAATTATTAGTTATTTTCTAATTGAGTTACCTCTAAAGTGTTGATTTATATACTGATTGAAAAATGACTATAACTTTCAGACGGTATAACATTTTTGAAATTCAAAAAAATGTGTCACATTCTATGCTTTGCCTACTATAAGAATTTTTTTAAAAAAATTTTGTAAGGTTTTGAATGAGTTATGGTGGTTAGACACGGGAGGTTTTTTATTCTAAAAATGTTGTAGTAGAAAATTCATAATTAATCATTTTTTTAGAATAAAATTACAAAAAAATATGCGTCACATCCGGGCATGAGTCTACTACTTATATATAAAATCTTATAATAAAATATTACCATTTGATTATGATTAAGGTGGCTAGACATACACCTACTTCTTATTTGTTTCCAAAATTTTTTGTATTGCTGCATTGAAATCTATACATTTCACCAATCATACTAACATTTTTTCAAAAAAGGCCTAGTAGTTTAGAAACTACATTCAATTTTCTACAGATTCTATTCTTACAACTTTTTAATATTAGGTTGATAGCAAGTTGACTAACCCTGATTTGCTAATTTTTCATTTCCACTTAAGGGCATAGTTTGGCCCCTCATGATCTTGCACATACCCATGTCCTAGCAATCATTTGAATCCATATCAACCATAAAAATAAACATTTGTCAACAACATAGTCAGACTGTACCCTCACAGGTACTGACTGGCAGATTTCAAATGAATTTACATTTTCATTGCTTGAACATAGTTTACATTCACTGTTATGATCTGGAATCGATCATTAACTTGGTCCATTCCCAATACTAATTAACTTAGTTTACATTCACTGTTATGATCTCTATAATCTGGAACAATGGAGTTTTTAATTTCTAGTTTCTAGAGTGTATTTATTTTGATGTTATGTAAATGTAATTTAAAAATCAATAATATCAATACAAGTATAAGCATTGTTAATTGGATTTGTATTCTCAATTCAATTCATGCAAGAATATGATGTACCTTACGTACTATTAAATTTTTGACAAACTTTCACATATTAACTTTTGAAGTAGAACTAAAGGCAATGCATTGTTGTTAACTTGTTATTAATAAAAAAATTATTGGCAAATCAAAAATCAATTATTGTTCATGTTGTAAAACTAAACTATTTTAACTAAAGTATACATGTGGTTTTTATGAGAAGAGGTTGAACAAACTATAATCTTGAACAAACTAAGTGGAATATGTAAACATTTTCTACACTGTCTCTTTTCTCTATGATTGATTATAAATATCATGACCTATTTTGTGGCACTTTCATTAATTGTATCATCATTGTGCTCTACTATTGTACTTAACCTTTAACATATCTCCAATGATTACAATGACTTGCACATGATTGTACCTTGTGGTTGTTCCATCATCTTATTGTGGTTGTTGCCGATTTAAGTCATGATATGTCAATGTCTTCTTATTGTATTTATTCTATTAGGACTTCAAACTGAGTGAGATTTCCTTTTCACATGAGCATAGAATTCAAAATTGCCTCTATAGAAGAAATTGTTCATTAATAGTAGATAGATGCATGTTTCCCTATGATCTCATGATAATGGCCATATTCAATAACTCTATAACATGATGGTTGTTCCATTGTTCTAAAAACTACACTTTGTTGTCCTTTTGACATGATAGCATTATATGTCAGAAACTTTGAGGTTCTCTTACCTTTTGTATGTCATGGCTTCACCTCTATGAAGCTAAATCTCACTCTAAAAATGATCTTCTTTTAGGAAACAATGAAAATCCTCTACGGGTTGATACTTATTGTGACCTCCCATGGCGCACTATCATTGCTTGTACAATGTATTTTTCCAATTCTTTTAAATTGTCACTATCTTTGAAAATTAATGCCATATGTTGCTTACTTTTGATTCAATTTCCATATTAATTACTCTCTTTAGTTGTATTAGGAACTTTTTCCTTAAGCATGTGTGATACAAACCTAGATATAGATGGGCATTAATGCATTAATTATCAATTGAATGCCTTAATGCAGCTCCTAGAGAAAGGCCATCTGGAAGCTTTAGAGGAAATAATTTGTACTAGGTATGGAATCACCTCCACTATAATGCCAAATTATAATGTGTTATTATCTTCAATTGCAAGTTTCTTTTGAAAAAATATATTGTATATCTTTACAGACTAGAAAATATGATTTTACAACTCTAGAATATATTCTCTATAATCTCTAATTACAAACTAAAGTGTAAATTGAAGTAAAGTCTTCCTTGGATAAAATTCCAACCCTTGTCTACTAATTACAATACTTACCTTTATAGTTCACATGACTTCCCTAGGGATCTGTTAGAACTAAAATAAATTTGTTATATGCTAGTTGGCCATCAATGATTAATACGAGGTCATTTGAGCTAGTTGGAGATGAGCCCTATGTTCTTCCAAGCCAATGTGAGAAAGTGTTTTACTTTGCCATTCCACATAAATTAGGTTGGTCATTTGTTGTCAAACATGATCCAAGAGGAAGGCCGATAGAGTATAATGTGATCGAAGAAGAAGATACTGAAGAATCAAAAGACAAAGTAAATGATGATCATGGATGACTATTACACAATGAAGAAGAAGAAGAAGAAGAAGAAGAAGAAAATGATGATGATTCTGGTGATGCTGACGATGGTCATGATGATGGTGATGATGACAATGATGGTGATGATAATGATGATGATGATGATAGTAGTCATGATGATGATGATGATGATAGTCATGATGATGACATGGATGAGGAGGATGATCAATAACATGATCAATGAAATGTATGTCAAGGTATGATCAATGCCAAGTATGAGGTATTGATTTATTCATAGAAATTTGAATTAAGTTATTATGTGTTGAACTCTATATAGTCATGGAGTATATTTTTCATCATGTAAATTGTGTCTTCTATGTAATTTGTAGCTTACATATCATGTAATTTTTGGATAACTTAAGATAAATGATTTACATATGCATGAAATTTAATGCCTTTGACATGGATCGACAGGCATAATTTATTATTTGGTTTCCTTCTCTTTAGTCAAAAAAATATATAGATCCTACTATGTCTCTCATTTTATGGATTGCATGTATCACCAAATAGGTATTTGTCTTATTTGTCTTCCTCAAGTGAGGAAAATATGGGAAGAGAAGACAAAAGTGAGACATCTAGTAGGTCTAAAATAGGGAGATCAACTAGAGGTCAAAAGATTAGAAGAAAATTTGATAAACAAATGCAATTTTTCCTTGTTGAGGAGGGGTCATGTTATTATGATAATGAGACCAAAGGTGACATGAAGGTTCCCTTAGGGTACACACATCTTCAGAAAGAATGGGTACCCAAGGAACTACCTCCAATTAATACTAATTTTTCTATTAACGAAAGGATATATCACATAGCTCCATCTTCATTACATGGTTTGGGCTTATTTTCCATGGATGGCATAAAGTTCAATTATAATCAAGTTTTTGAATTGATGGAGTATGTAGGACCTTGTTAGAATTACAAGAATTGGATGCGAATTGTGCAATATAAAAAAAGTATGAGTAGGTATGCATTGTCAGCAAATTATATACAATGCAAAGAAAATGATCAAACTAAAAGGCTCGCTATGTATATTGATGGAAGGCCAAAAGAAATAGGGAATATTGTAGGTTTTATAAATAGTTCTCAACCCATGTTAACAAAAAAGTGGCCGAATCGTATATTCGAGGCACGCAAGGGAAATTGTGTATTTGTATGTGCGGTAAAATCAATAAGTGCAGGGGAAGGGCTTATAATAGATTACAATTTGAATCATGTAGATACAAAAAAATTCCCTATCATTAAACTAGTAAGTATAACATTTAAACCAACTGCCTCCAATTAATATTGACTCCAATCACTTCTGATTGCTAAGAATTACTAATCTTTTTCATAGGGCAACATGGATATTCCACCTCAAGACATAGGCGAGGATGTTCCTCATAGTACACCTTCTTCATCAAAGGTAAACCTTAATTAGTGTAATTCTACAAATTATATAGAAACAAATGTCATATTATTATGTTCTTTTCTTTATGGCTTTGGAGTTACTTTGATATAATTTTACTAATATTGATGTCACAACTTGATACTTATTGATAGAGTCAAGAAAAAATGGCAGAAGATCTATTGTGGTTTGAAGTTTAGGCAGCATTTAAAGATAACATAGAATCTAACTCTAACCATGTATTCATGGCTACTCAAATAAAAGATAAATATGGTAAAGAAATTCTTAACCTTATAATGGAAGCAAACAAAACTGAGGAGTCAAAGGAACTCAAAGAAGAATTGACACATAGAGTCAATTCTATTAATGTAAGCAGTAATTAATCTTAAGCAATAATTAAAGTTCAATATATATTTATATTTTATACTATCTTATGGATCATGATCTAAAATATGATGTGTTATTCTTATAGGATTTTTTGACACGTGTGAAACATCATCAATATGGTGAGGGTTGTAGCACTGCACAACCTTCATGTAAATAATCCTTAAACCTATAACCATTGATTTAACCTTTGTATGCATTATTGAATCAACTTATGTTTGAGATGCTTCTAGTACCCCATTTAATCTTTATCCATTGCAAATATCTTTGCTAAAAATGTATTCTTCAACTCATGATGAAGTGAAAATGCCTCCTTCGATTAACATTCTGCATTCAACGACTGCATTGTCCACAAAAAGGTGCTTGCATACATCTTCCTCTGTACTAGCTACAACTGGTAAAACCTTATTTTTCTATATTTTGTTATGTGCTAATCATGCATTGATTATTTTTCTTGTGTGAATTTTATACATTGTATGGACCTATTTTGTGCACTATTAGATACACCTACACCTAGTACACAAATAGATCAGACAAGTACTAGTGAAGATCAACCATTTCCTGGATCAACCTGTGTTACTAGTACTGGTTTGTTTGCGGGAACATTGTTGATGAACAAGAACAAAATGGTTTTGTTATAAGTACCAAAGCTTCCAGGTGGTTTAAAATTGTTATTATTTATAGTGTAATTGTAGTTTACTTATACATAACTCATTTTGGACTGATAATCCCATGATATTTTGGTAGGAAATGATGTTTTTAATGATCATCTTTTTGAAATGAAATTGAAGCTATTTGGGCCTACCATATGTAAAAGGTATGTAGCTTCATAATATTGGTACAATATTTTTCTTATCTTCCATTTATTGTACTATATTAAAGTTATGATATCTAATAATTTTATTTTTTCAAAAAAGGTGGAATGAACACGATGTTGACTTAAAAAATCAGCTCATTAAATCTTTAGAGGACCTCTTTGGAAATAAATTTTTTGATAGAGTCATGATTCTTAAAAGAGCATCCAAACATATAAAGAATGTGAGGGACAAATATAGAAGGGCTCTAAAGGATAACCCAAAGGATGAGCATCCTCCTATGATTCCACCGATGGAGTGGAATGAAATAATGGAAGATGCAAAAGAGAAAAGGCTAAAGGGTAGTGGAATTCAACCAGAAGATGGAAAAGAAGGCATGTTGTGATAGTATTAAGTAGAATGTAATGATGCACTAATTAGTGATCTTTGTAAATATATAGTCTAACATGTTTCAAACTTTTCATAGACTACAAGACACATCAAAAGCCACACTACCGATAATAACAAAGGTTGGCCAACACAAACTTGGCTGTGGTGGCATTATGAAACTTCACTCTCGACTTGTAAGTAGCAGCATTGGAATTTCATATCAAATTTTTATATATAATGTTGTGAACAATTCTATTTAATAAAATCATACATGTAAAAGTGACAGTATTAAACAAAAAATATAGGGCACAAAATTCAATGTAGAGCCCAAGGAAGCAGACAAGAGAATAGCCTTGAAGGAAGGCTATGAAGTCATGGATGCACACCTACGCCAAGAATATGAAAGCCACAATGAAGAATCTGCTACTCTAGATGAGACACAGGTAAATTGGTCAAATGAAAAGTAAATCAAATTGAATAATTAATTTTGAACATAAATTGACTATTTCATGATAACAATGCACATGAAATTTCACTAAAGCCTTCAAATCCTATCATAGAACCTAGGCGTAACGAAGGCCATGATGTGCATCATAGTGTTGGAGGTATTAATTTTTTATTGGAAATAAATTACGTAATTATTAGTAGAATTTAACATCTTTAATTGCAATTGGCCGTGTAACCTTTTTTTAATATTTTAGAACATGTTGAGCATGTTGAGGAGGTGGAAGTCCAAAATCTTATTGTGCATGATGATGTGGCATTTTCAGGTAAAGAAAAATACATGTTATGTTCTATTGGTTAATGAAATACATGTAATAGTAAAAAAAAGTATGCAAATTTAACCCATTTACTTGTTATTGCAATAGACCCCCCTTTAGTGCAACAACATCGTCCTCCTTGAGACATGAGGAAGCATCATAATTTGGGATCACAACTACAAGAGGAGGAAGATAATATTGATGCTCCTCTTAGCCTTTACTTAAATAAGAAATCTAAGAAAAACCCAAAAATGAAATGATTTCTTAAAAATGCTCTTTGATAAAACTTGTTTGATTAACTTTGTTGGATAATGAAAGAATGTTGTTTTAAGTAATTATCTATGAATATTGTGTATTAATATTGAATTATATGTCATGTTAATGAATATTTTCATGTGTTAATGAATTCTTGATTAGTGTTGCCTATTAATGAATGTTATGTGATTATATTGATTGAAAGCTATAGTTCATAAATGGATGAATGAAGTGTGTAATTATATGTTAATGGGGAATTTGGATTGATGTTAGGGGGAGGGGGGTGAGGCCAGATGAGTGTCTACCTTCACGTGGTTAGCCTTGTTAAGTAGAGAATATTAAAGTATTCTCAAAACCAAGTGAAGCTCAAACTAACATACCTTCATTATTTAATCAATTTCATTCTTTCTAGGTCTTTGCTCATAAGTTCATTTTAAATGTGTCAACCTCTCTTGGCCTAATGTGTATTATTTTATTGGTTTGTGTTTTTTAGTAGGTGAAGTGTTAAATCAGTTCCTATTTGTGTTAAATCAGCCATTGTTTCTCTATTAAATCTATTTGTGTCCATTGAATGTTTGCACACCAAAACATTACCGACTTGGCAAACATCTAGCAAAACTTGACAACTTAAAAACAACTTCAATTAAAAAATTAACATAAAGTTTATGCAAAATATAGTTACAAAATGTATCAAATGAGTTTGGTGGGGGTCTATGGGAAACACTTCCAACCCCTTGTAAGAACCTAGTGCCATTTCCTATTATTTTTTATTGGCTTTGTGGACTCTTTTTTTTTTGAACTTCTAACTACCATTCATCTGTCAAAGGTAAGTAGACACTTTGCTGCAAATTATGAGAGAGTGTGTGTGTTTATACATCAACTTCTACATCTACATCTATATATATATATATATATATATATATATATATATATATATATATATATATATATATATATATATATATATATCTATGTGTGTGTGTGTGTGTGTATTTATAAATGTCTATATATCAATATACATACACACACACACACCCATCCATATATATATATGAATGCATGTATAATAGTGAGGAAAAATAAGTTTCCATATGGCGAACCCAAACCCAAGTCCTGTAATTTAACTTGAATCTACATTGGCAGCTTAGAGGTACAATCTTAATATATAGAAAAGAGAATTTCAAATAACTCTTTCAGTCATTACATTCAAACCTTTCTTTTAAGTCTTGGTCTTTTCCATCTATAGCATGTCTTGTCCCTCCAAGGGATGTCTTATTGCTTTGGCCACTGATAATGTAAATTTTAACCTACTATTACCATTGAAAGGAGTGTATGAGAATGAACCATTAATGGTGTTTTTGAGGCCAAGATATCAGCTCTGATATGAGTACCATGCTCTTATTTGGATAGAGGATGATAAAAATAACTGAACCAACTGTAAGTGCTACTAATTGGAATTTTTTCTTCCAACTATGTAAGAAACCTATTTTTTAGTTAAACCATTTGGTTATTATAGCCTTCACAGTTTTTTCACTAAATAGGTGTTTTTAGGCACATATAAAAGATGTTTTAAAAGATTTGGTATTTGGAATTTAATTGAGTTTTTTAATAAGATCTAGAATACTTAAAACAATAGCATCGAAATATAAGGGAAACTCTCTAAAAAAAACTTTTATTATTACCAGTAATCTTTTAGATGTGTATAAAATGATAGGTATTTGTGCCATAATATGCTTAAAAGAGTCAAGAAGAATATGGCCATTCTATATATAACCAAGGATTTAGTCTCATAGACTAGTTGCAATGACATATTATGAAGAGTTACTTTAATTCAGTTATTCATTGTGCAACATGAATATGGCCATTTCATCTTAGATTTGGAATAATACATAGTTTTGGGGCTGTATGACAACAAATTCCTAACAATTAAAATCAGACTTAGCATGTCATCTTTGACAGAGGTCTTGAGATTTCATATTCAAAGTTTGTTTGCAAGACAAAATCACTACATTTATCTATGTTTTGCATGATAAAATTTTATATTATCTACATCTTAGATAGCAAGTAGTTCCCCAACACTTTGTTCCTATTGACAACATTTTAATGATTAATAACTCCTGTGCACTATATTTATTGTAATCTATTTTAAAATTCTTTGATGAATTATTCCATTTCTTAAGGCGTGTGTTGAAAAATTCTTTCTTTTCTTCAGTATATTGGATTTACCATGTAATATTGTATTTTATCCTATAGGCGCAGGCAATGGCATGGTTAAATCTTTGATGGATCATGCTAATGAGCCTTGCATTGCTATGAATGCAACTTTTGTTATTATCAAGGGTATGTGCCTTTCATTTTTGCTTCTGGTCTAAGTTAGTGCAGATCATTTAATTTATTTTAATATTCTTGTCATACAGGCTTTCTTTTCTATAATTCAATTTAATTGGCATGAGAAATAAGTTTAACATGAAAGTAAGGAAGAAAAGAAAAATAATCAAGAAAGAGTTTAAGAAAGTAAAATAATTTCAAAATGGTTCATTTAAGTACTCTTGAGCTAAGACATAATTTTTCTTTCTATGCCACAAGAAAGCATTAGATGTGGTTGTTGTTACACATGGACAAGTGAGGGCTTTTAGTGTGTTGATGCTTACATGGGGTATGTGCAAATGAAACATTTGATTTAACACAAATAGGAACTTATCTCCATAAAATGGATGTACACCATACCTATCAGTTGATCTAGACTTTCTTTGTTGTAGAATTGATTTAGTATAGAATATTTTCCAGTGGGATTTCTTTTTTTAAAAGAAAGGTTTTCATAGCATTATCTACCACTTGAGCAAAATTTTCTGTAGCTAAATTTACTTGCCACTGTTAATATTTATCTAAAGACTTACAAGTTAGTAAGTCCTCTGCTAAAGGGATGATAAACTAAATAAAGTTTCAAACATATGAACAGATAAAACTCATACAAGCAAAAGGCGGAGCAAAATTGAATAGCATTGGCTATTTGTCTGCAGAAGGTCCCTGCTAGAATAGACACATTTTTCACTTCATTAAGATGACAATTGTGTACTAAGTTTCCTAACTGTATGAGTCATCATCATCTTTATTATCTGATTTAGCAAATATACCCAAAGCACCAGCAGAAGCATTGGGAAATCGAAATTCAAAACCAAAGCCTCAAGATTTAGTGTTTGTTCAAAGGCTTGATACTTCCAAATATCAGCATCACTGACATTTCTTCGAGCATATTTCATTGACTCCTCGAAATGAGCAGCCTTTATTTCAACTACATCATCACTATCATCCTCATCCATTGCCTCAGGGTTCTCACTTCTTTTTCTTTCATGTTCAATATCCTATAAAAGTGCAGAGGAAAGAGAACATGACAAATTGAAATATTAAGATACAAGTTGAAGAAAATTGAATCAAAAAATGTAAAATTCTAACAAACTAGCTCAAAAAATACCATTAAGAAATTCATAACCAAATCTAGTTTACAAACGCTGCCACAATTGAAACTCACCTTCTCAACATTTTCTCTAATATCATACTTGCAAGTCTGTTGACAAATCTCTGTAATATTTCATGAATAAATATAATGGACGGGGTATTCTTCTCAGCCTCCTCAAAAACCTTCTAGAGATTGCTTTCACTTTCTCTAGCCAACTTTGACATGATCTCAGGTCCATTGATATAGAAAAAGAAGGCATCGGTTTCATTTGCCACTGCCCTAGCAATTAAGGTTTTCCTAGACCAAGAGGCCCATAGAGCATAATACCCTTTCGGGGCTTCACACCAATAGATTTGAAGAGTTGTGGGCATCTAAGAGGAAGCTCTACCAATTCACGGATCACCAGTCAGAGCCTATTTCTCAAATAGTTCAAACAAAATGGAAAAACCCATAGTTTCACGTAGAGCAAAGCAGATGGATTACTAGAGCCCAAACCAGTTTGGAAAATAGAATGAGCAGGGACCTGCTGGCAACAAGCAACAAAATGACTTTGGACACCTGAAGATAAATATCTAGACTAATCACCGATCAGGATGCCATTGGTGATTAGTTTGGATATTTATCTTCAAATTTTTTTTAAACATTCCATATTTCATCGAAATTTTTACTAACCATGGTCAAAATGTGGTGTCACGAATTTGACATCTTGGTCAGAGCCACCAAATATTTTGACCAATATTGGTCGAAATATGAACGTCATGAGTTTGGCATCCTAGTCGGAGCTACCAAATATTTTGACCAATATTGGTCTAACTATGACCGTCGTGAGTTTGGCATCCTGGGCGGAGTTGCCAAATATTTGGACCAATATTGGTCTAACATGCGATGAACTTTGGTCAAAATACAACAGTCGATAGTTTGGCATTATGGTCAAAGTGGCTAAAAATTTTGACCCAAATTGGTCTAATGTTCGACCAATATACCACCACATTCTATTGTTGTTTTTGGCCAAGATTGGCCTCATTCTTTACCAAGAATGACATCTAATATTCTACGATTAAAGAGACATGTCGATATTTTGATGGAAAAAATAGTGACCAAACGGTTGGTTGAGTATTCGACCCATTTGGGTATAACGTTTGACCAATACTCCATCGAAAAAATGGTACAAAATGTACTAGTGTGGCATTAAATTTATCAAGTATATTTGCGTAATTTTTTTTTAAGAAATCAAATCAAGCATATAATTCTTGTTGAGTATGTGTTGTTATGGAATGGAGAAGGCATGAGTCTTTGTCGTTGAAATGTTTGTGCTTCATGTAAGTACATATATTATTTGATACTCTTTTTAATTTTTTATTAAATTTTAATTGGATAAGTATTCTAGATTTAATATTCATATATGGAGAATGAAAATCTAAATGTAATTAATGAATAAATATTAATGGGGAATAGTAAGTGAAAAATAAAAATGACCTATCGATACAAGTAACTTACTAGATTGAAATTGTAGAGATGATAAAGCTAAGGGTATTATTGGTCTTGCTTGACTCTAAAATCCATCATATAGATTTAGATGATTCATTTGTAGATATTTTGGATAATTTGAATATTTTTTTTGGAGAAACAACTATTAATGCAAATTTTTATTTAAAGTTTCAATTGTTTAGGTTCAAAATGGAAGATGGAATCACAAAGGTGATATAATTTATTGAGGTGAAGGCTCAAGTGGAGGTCTTTGAAATATCACCTGGTTGAAATGTGTATGACATTTCAAAAAGCTTAAGATTGAAAGGTTATGCCTTCCATGAAAAACTTTGTGGTAAAATAATGTGGCTGATTCTCTAGTGGTAAAAGTAATAAAGATGACCCATGTAGATGGAATCAACACTTTTTGGTGGCTCTCAGAGGATCTCATCTTGCCAGGAGAGAAATTATAAATTTGGTTGTACAGTGATCATCATTTGGTGAGTGTTGAAGGTTTAGTTATTTACTTAGGGTCTCTTTGATTAATTATCAATATAGAGTCTTTTTCTTCTAAGATTGCATTAGGGTAATTCTTGTAAAGAAAACAGAGGGATTAGAGACCATTATTCTACAAAAAAGGAAAGAAATTCATTAAACAAATAGAATGGGCCAAACAAGGGAAAGATAAAGTAGAGGAAAGTCTTAGGAGGGATCCTGCAAGGAATAATAGAGAAGAAAGTCACTCCAAAGGTTAGTGAAAACAACATGCTCAATCAAAATTAGACAAGCAACAAAACTTTCTAAATAGAATAGAAAGGAAGGTGTACTTGAGATCAGAGAGGTGAGTCAATGCATCTATTCTAGGCTCCGAAATACAACTTTATAGTTATTTACTAACAATCTATGAACCATAGTAATTGAGAAGATGGATTAATAACATCAACAAAAGAAAATAGAATTATCTACATATTTTCATGTGTGCTTTGAGTTCATTCTTCCATTAATTAAGGAGGTGAAATAATTCTCACCTTCTTGTTAAACTTTATAGGTGGGGTTTGTTCTAGAGCCAAGTAGATAGAGCCTTGTTGGAAGTGAGTGTATTTAGCCCCAATAAAGATATCACCTTGATAGCCACTAAGGTTTCTCTATTGCTTGTTAGGTGTCCATAGTCCCAATGGAGTTGCTAAAAAAACTTGAAATTGTATATTTTTTCATTTGGATACTAGTTGGTGGAGTTCGGTTACTTGGATGTTGATCTCGGTAGAAGACTGGAGTTTCTCAGTCTTTGGTGATAGTTCTTAGTTGAAGTTTGTTTTTCTTTATCGATGGAGCTCGGTGATGTTGGTAGTGGTTCTTGGTTGTAAGTTTTGATGGATCTTGACAGATGGTAGTCAGTTGGTGACTCGGTGTTTTGTTTCTTGGTGCTCGATTACTGACGGGGTCTCGGTGTTTATGTTTATTGCTCGGTCGCTGAAGTGGTTCAGTCACTAGAATACTTGGTCACTGAAGGGAGCTTGGTCATGGAAGGAGACTTGGTATTTTTGGTGCTCGGTGATGCTTTTGGAGCTTAGTTGGTGTGCTTTCTCGGTATATTTCCTGGCACTCGGTAGTATGGCTTACCAACTAGTGTTCTTGGAGATTTGTGAGGCCAACTTGGTGCATTTATATTTGGTAGCTGATGTCACATTCTCCTATGTGGATCTTGAGGCTGACATGGAGTATTTAATGATTGTTAGGCTATTTGAGAGCTGACTTGTATTGCATTTAAAATTTGTTTGTAGTAGAAGCCCACTTGGCTTGGGAGTTATTTATTTCTACTAGGCCAAGTTGTGGCTTAGTTGAGTATAAGTAGAGGGTTTGGGGTAGAGTTGTAGGCATGATTCAGAATAATCATAGTATGATTTGAGAAGGATCATCTGAGATTAGTAGAGCTAGTAGCTTGTGAGCTTGGGATCAAGAAGATTGCTTGGTGGCTGAGTGCACAAGTTTAGATCTTGTTGGGGTTCCTATGCCTATTACAGATCTGACTAGCTAGGAGTTAGTTTGGAGTTGGATCATGAAGGATCTTGTAGAACTGTTTATTTATTTTTAATTGGTTGCAATCGAGAAGGCCTTACAACCAAAAATATTTCATGTAATCAGTTAGTTGATAAATAAAGGATTCCAATTTTGTAGATCTGTGTTGTGTTCTTTCCACTATGTGGTTTTCATTGTTGGCTGCAAGATTGGACTATCCTTAGTTAGATTATTCGACCTTGGACTGCATCAAGTTGTATCCGAGCGAGGTTGATCTTGAGTGAGGTGATCTTGAGAAGAGTTGATCCTGTTGAGTTGGTAAAGAGATCGTATGATCTGAGTTGCATACCCATGTTATTGAACTTGTGGAATCTTGACCTAGTTTTTCATGCAAGGTGGCAGGTTGTGATCTAACTTGCATATAGCTTGGAGGTTGTGACAAGGTGATTGATTTTGGGTTTTGTTATAGAGGGTTTCTTATCTTTGAGGATGTCTCTGAGAGGATTGGACCCTGGTGTGATTTCTTTTATTCATGATGTGGTGGAGGCAAAAATTTCAGAGAAGTTTTCTCAGTGGGAAACTGATTTGTTGAACCGAATTGATAATTAGGTGAAGGAGATTATTGTTGAGCTTTGTAGAGCTTACTAGAGTTGGAGTATACCAATTCGAAAGAAAGTTATCTGGTCAGTTCATAGACTGGTCTGAGAGAGAAGATATCTTGACAAGGTTTCTTATGACAGTATAGAGGTGGAAGAGGTATGTGATATTGGTTTTGGTGATCAGTTGGTGGACTCTGACATGAAACCTATAGAGAAACTTGTGACTATTTCTAAGATACCTGTGTTTACCAACACCATGGTTGACCTTTTTGAGGTTGGTGAGAAGATTTGTTTTCATGTTTAGTTGGTTGTGTCTGGCATGGAGATTGCAGAGCATCTAGTTGGGCGTGACCAGGCTATTGTTGGTGAAGGGTTATCTATTTCTAAACACCTTTGTGATGATGGTATTACCAAATTACTTTTGTTCAATGTTGAGGTGCTGATATTATTTTTTGGTTGTGGACTTGAGTTACTGGTTGGCAGTAATGAGTCTTTTGCATATTTGATACTCGGTTTGGTTGTAGATTGGTTAAGGAGGGCTTGGCTGATGTTCTTTTTCATTTTCCTAGTTTTGTGGATTGGAAAACCTTATGTGAAGATGAAGCGAAAGTTTATTTCTCTTGTAGGAGCAAAGTGTGGGACACACTTTCTTAGTTTCCCCAAGTGTCTGATGTAGGGGCATCCTCGGTTCCTAAGGATTTAAGAAATCTCAGTAACTAGTTGGTGGAGTTCGGTTACTTGGCTATTGATCTCGGTAGAAGACTAGAGTTTCTCAATCTTTGGTGATAGTTCTCAGTCAATTTTTTTTTTCTTCACCGATGGAGCTTGGTGATGTTGGTAGTGGTTATTGGTTGGAAGTTTTGATCGATCTCGATGGATGGTAGTTGCTCGGTGACTTAGTGTTTTGTTTCTCGGTACTTGGTTACCAATGGGGTCTTGGTGTTTATGTCTTTTGCTCAGTCACTGAAGTGGCTCGGTCTTTGAAGGGAGCTCTATCATGGAAGGAGAATTGGTATTTATGGTGCTTGGTGATGCTTGTGGAGCTTGGTTGGTGTGCTTGCTCAGTATATTTTTTGTCACTCGGTAGTATGGCTTACTGACTGGTGTTCTTGGAGATTTGGGAGGCCGACTTGGTGCATTTACATTTGGTAGCTGATGTCACATTCTCCTATATGGATCTTGAGGCTAACATGGAGAATTTAATGATTGTTAGGCTATTTGAGAGCTGACTTGTATTGCATTTAATATTTTTTTGTAGTGTAAGACAAATTGGCTTGGGAGTTATTTATTTCTACTAGGCCGACATGTGGCTTAGATGAGTATAAGTAGAGGGTCTGGATTAGAGTTGTAGGCATGATTTGGGATAATCATAGTATGATTTGAGAAGGATCATCTGAGATTAGTAGAGCTGGTAGCTTGTGAGCTTGGAAGCAAGAAGATTTCTTGGTGGCTAAGTGCACAAGTTTAGATCTTGTTGGGGTTCCTATCAGAGGTTGCCTATTGCAAGTCTAACTAGCTAGGGGTTAGTTTGAAGTTGGATCATGAAGGATCTTGCAGAACCATTTCTTTCTTTTTAATTGGTCGTAACCAGTAAGGCCTTACACCCTGACACATTGCATGTAATCAGTTAGTTGATAAATAAATGATCCAGATTTGGTAGATATGTGTTGTGTTCTTTAGGCTGTGTGGCTTTTATTGTTGGCTGTAAGATTGGATTGTCCTTAATTAGATTCTCTGACCTTGGAGTATGTCAAAAACACCCCTAATTTTTCACTTAACAAGCTATGGAAATAAATCTTATCAACATAATATAGGTAATTAATAAAAAATATGAAAAAATCTAACTAGATAACATTATTTATCATGAAATGATAGATATTTATGCTACCTATCACAATTAGGGTTATTACACCAAGGATATCAAAAGTAATATTTTATTTTAAGCCCAAAATAAATGAATTTACCTAACCCTCAATAACTGAGGGATACAAACATCTATCTAACCATAATATCAATAGATAAAAAGGGGCCCATTGAATGAGAAAAGAGAAAATGGAATTCTTGGAAAATGATAGTATTACTTCGAGAAACTTGATGGGACAACCTCATTTTAAGTGAAGTAAATGATTAGCGATGTGAAGAGGTTATATGTTCTATAAAATAGACATTGTTTTCATAGAACAACATAGATTCATAGAAAAAATAACAAGTCCTAGGAATGGGTTTTGGATTAATAGCTTGAGAAATATGGATATGACTATTAGAATTACCACCCATAGGTCATAAAAATGCTTTATGGGTCACATAGATGATAGTAGGCTTGCAACCTTGATTGAGAGTAATGATTTCTTCATTCTTGGTGTCACTAAAAGGGTACTTGGTAAGTATTTCTTGAATAACAAGGACTTTTGTAGGATACATATAGACATTACATCTACGTTCATAGGCTTTGTGGTAGATTTAGGGGAACCTAGGGATGTTATTGAATTCCTCACTATTGGGATGTTTGGCAAGACCTACTATGAAGGCCTAGAAGATATTTTGGTAGCAGTGCGCTATGGAGTTGGGTTTCACTAACAAATGACTTGAGGGCCTTTCTTGAAAATAGAATGGAGATACCCTATGCACCTTTAATTTATAGCTTTTGTAATAGGCCACTTTCAATGCATTCCTACTATGCATTCCACATGACCAGTTTTCTAAAAAAGTATGTGCACCTGGAAAGAGAGTGGTTAGAGGAGTGTTATTTGTGGGTCCTATTCGAGAAGAGTAGGGATTCTAATAGTGAGATGTAGGATGAGGAAGCCTCTGGCTTGAGAGAAAACATAGGAGATGCATAAGACAACAAAAAGGACTCTTCTAGGGATGACCCATATTCTAGCAATGCGTGACCCATGCTATAATTTAGTGAAAAAAAATTCTTCTTGTAATTTTTCTATGAAATTTGTTTTCTACCTTGCACCAGATAAAGCTCCTGGCCTAGATGGATTTAATCCTTTATTTTTGTAGAAATGATGGGATGTTATTTGCTTTGATCTAAGTGATTCAGTTCTTAAAAACTTCAATGTCACTAATATTTTTATCATTCCCAAGGAAAAGGAGCCCGAAACGTTATAGATTTCAGACCCATATCATTATGAAATGCTATATATAAGATCTTATCCAAAGCCATCTACTTGAGACTCTAACATCTAATAGAAAAAATCATTTCACTGGAATAGGGTGTATTTTTTCCAGGAAGGGAGACGAT
Source organism: Chamaecyparis obtusa (assembly GCA_027943335.1). NCBI lineage: Eukaryota > Viridiplantae > Streptophyta > Pinopsida > Cupressales > Cupressaceae > Chamaecyparis > Chamaecyparis obtusa. The sequence goes on from BSBK01006274.1 coordinate 596,724, forward strand.
GAAAGGTGCATTAGTTGCACATGAAATGTTTTATTCTATAAATGAAAATCAATCACCTTTTGTCATCAAGTTGGACATGATGAAAATAGATGAAAAAGTTAACTAGTCCTTTTTATTCAAATTACTCAGGAAATTTGGGTTTGCATCTAAATGGAGTAAATAGATCAGATCATGTAAAACATGTTCCTTCTTTTCAGTTTTCATTAATAGAGTTGCAATGGGTTATTTTGATGCTTCATAGGGAATCGGACAAGGTGATCCCTTATCTCCTTTTTTTTCATTATAATGGCAGAAAATCTTTGCATGATAATCAAATTGAGAAATGAAAAAGGTTTGTGGAAATGAACTAAAATCATAAGAACCTCTATTTCAGATACCCACTCACTATTTGTAGATGACACTCTTCTATTTGGTGGAGTAGAAGTCCAAGAAGGAAAACAAATCAAAGAAACTCTAGACTTGTCCACCTCAGTCTTATGCCAAAAGATTAATGCTAAAAAATCTAAGGCATACATTCTCAACAGAAATATGGTTATCTCAAATAGAATTGTCAATATTCTAAGCTTCACATTAGAAGAACATCCCTCCACTTATTTAGGCATCTCTTTCTTTGTAGGATCCAATAAACCAAACTATTAGAAAACTGTTATTGAAAGAATTGAAAACAAAGTCTTAGCTTGGAAAGATAGATGGATGTCAGTATCAAGTAGAATCTTACTAATCAAAAAATTTCTTGCTGTCATCCAAAATTATTACATCTCGATGCTAAAAGTCCAAAGTTTGGTGATATGAAAAATTGAAAAAATGATTAGAGATTTTCTTTGCAAAGGAAATTTAATAGAGGGAAAAAAATCCCATTTATCCCATAAAAAAATATGGCACTCGATAAAGAAGCTAGAGTGTAGGCTTACATGACATTTCAAAAAGGAACAAAGCATTAAATAGGAAGCTTGTTTGGAAAATGTATAGGGAACCTGAATCCAAATGGTGCAACATCATGCAACAAAAGTATTTGGATTCAAGCAATCTTGTCAGGATCTTAAACATTTTGGATCCACCTAAGGGATAAACTATATAGAATTTCATGATTTCATCTAGAGAAGTGGTAACTAAGTACATGTCTTAGGAAGTGCATAGTGGAGAACTAGTTCACTTTTGGAATGAGTCTTGGAATGGGCTACCACCACTTAGCCAAATTTTTCTTCTATCAAATGCTATTCTGTGTATTGTGAATTGCTAGGGATCTAGGCTAATTGATTATGTTTGTGGAGTGGAAATCTTCTTAGGAAGAGCCTGTTGGAAGGCTCCGTTAGATCTCCCTATTGATATTGTACAAAATAATTCTTCGCAAAATATATTATCTAAAGATTGATATGGGCTCCTTCAAAAGATGGAAAATGCACAATTAAAATGGGATATAAGGCTTTTCAACAAATGGAAAACCAACAACAAGCTCATAGAGCCTTTTCCTTTCATTGGAATAACTTGGTCTTACCTAAAGCAAGTTTTTTTTCTTGGTTAGCATTAAAGAAAAAGATTCTAACAAGTGACAAGTTGGAGAAATTATAAATTGCTCAACCCTTCATTGTGTCATGTGTGAAATAATGAAACAATGGATCATTCATTTTTATAGTGCACATTTATCTAACATTGTTGGCTATTCATCATAAACAAGCTAAGATTATCCATGTCACTACCAAATACATTATGAGATCCATTTCAATCCTGACCCATTCTCTTCTCCTCCTTATTTTTTGTATGTACTTGAAAATACATGTACCATGAACTTCTGTTTGGGACATATGGTGGGAGAGAAACAAATGAATATTTAAACATGTTGCATCTCCTATACAAATCATTTCAGAAGGCCTTGAGATGTCCACCTTAGAACTGGTTAATGCCAATGTTCAAATTTATTTTAATTGCAGTACACATTTCACTCCTTGGGATGGCATAATATTAAAGGAATGGAAATATCTCTCGATTATTTCTTTCACATGTCTACCCAATAAAATCTACGCTCAATTGATAGAACTACCATTAAGTGGAAAACCTCCAATCCCCAATTATGTAAAGATCAATTTTGATGGAGGTTCGTGAGGTAACCTGGGTGATTCAGAGATTTGGGTTTGGATTAGAGACCATATGAGTGATTTGAAAGAATTTAAATCTTTGGCTCTTCCACCGGGCATGAAAAATATCACTGAAGCTCACACACTCTTAACTAGTCTATCATTGGCTAAAAAGATGGGATAGAAAAACATACACATTGAAGGAGATTCAACGTTAATTATTAATGCTTGTAAAAGAAGATCATTAATATCACAAATTTCTTATATTTTGTGACAAATTTAGGTGTTGCTAGACACTTTCAAAGACCACTTTATCTCCCACACGCTCAGAAAAGCTAATAAATTGGTAGATTTTCTTGCTACTTTGGGTTGTGACAAATTAAATATAGACTCTTCCAATTCAAAATATAATTGAGAGGATCATTCAAAATTATTTGAAATTGTGGATAGAGAAAAAAGACAAGCACCTTAGATTATTAAAATGTCAGACCACTTAGCATGGGTTGCAACGGTCTATAAAGAAATGATGACATCCTTCCGATGAGAACAATTTAAATATCACAAAGAGTATGGTAGTGGCCCTTTAATTACCAAGAGTACCCCATAAGAATTAGATAACAATGCCACGAAATGATGTGAAGGACACTATAATCGTTTAAGATATATGGCAATATTCTCAAATGTGTGAAATGGTAGGAGATAACACGCAGCCCTGTTACGCCCACCTCAAAATCTGATAGAGGTATTCATATCATTATTATACCTTAATATATTCGCAACAAAAGACTTCATTAAGACAAAAAGATTGTAAGGTAGCAAAGGATCCCAAAAATGTAGAGCCCATCCTCATCCTCAGAGTCTAGTGAATTGCAATCTACGTCATCATTACCAATAATGGAATACTGGCCACACAATCATAGATTCAATCTCAAAGTTGAAGAATGTGAAAAACAATTTGAGGAAAACATCATCGATGATTAGCTAGGGCTAGTCTTCAATCTCCAGCGTCAACATTGCATGAGTGTTAAAATGTTGGTTGAAACTCTATCCTCAGGCACATAGATTGGTTTACCCTTTCCAGCTTATATCTATTTTTATCTCAAACACATTAGACTTGGTGCACTCATGGAGAGCATTGGAGAAAATTACAATCAAAACTGTCAAACCAGAATACGTAATGGGGAATAAGATAAGGCTAGTGGTCCAACAATATGATTTAGGGAAAGGGCAAGCACATGTTGGTGGCATTTTTCCACGTCACTTTCTCCTGAATAAATAATCCTTTGTCAATATATATGATAGCATCAAACAAGCATTGGAGTTGCAGAATGTGTGTCCTCTTCAACAAACCTTCCGCAATCTTGGTAGGGCTTTGGATGCAGAAATGAGAAAAAATATTTTTTCCAAAGTACCTGCGATAAGAGCTGTCATGGGGCACGAGCACGATTTGTCTGAGAAATTGTCATCATCGGGTCGACAACTGTAAGAAAATTAGCCAGTCGGCCAAATAGAGAGAACGAAAGAACTGCGAGCGAATTTAAAAATAAAATAAAATGAAAACACACAACCTATACTTGCAAAAGGCCAAGCGAGGGACTTGTGAAACATTGGAACAGGTATCTTATCAAATGATCTATAATTTTATCATTCTTAAGAATGCAAGCATTGAAGGGAAACGAATTATGGTGATTGACATTCACAATCCCGATTTGTATGCAATTATACGTTTTTGATTTGTTAGTTGAAATAAACTGGGAAATACAGCTATTGCACGCAAATATGTAACTGCATATTTATATTTTTATACATAAAATTCGTGTAGTAGACGTTGAGAGATATAGACTGAATTTTTTTTTCTATTAAAACTATATATCATTTCTTATTAGACAAGAAACAAAATAGGAATCTTATCTTTTTTAATAAGATGAATCAAAATGATGGTACATTATAAACGTATGCCTGTTAAACAAAGACAGAACATAAGAATTCGTTGCACGTTAACTGGGTTTTAATCCAACAAAATTGCATCTTCCTCCACAAATTTGGTAAATCTCCGAAGAGTAGAATAGAGATCTTCCTCCTGCTGCGTTTGCATTATTGACTGATAGTTGGCATCCACAGGCAATGTTTGAAATGGAGGGCATTGGGAAGAGGTAATAAGTTGAGATAGGAAAGTGCTGCTTTTCTCGGTTACCTGCTCAACACTTGGTCGTTTGGGTACAGGCTTGATTAGCAGAGGCTCTTCATTACTTTCTTCCCTCTTTTCTGCAATATCAGGCTTTGACATTCCAGTTAGTTGTTGTACGACATTCCTGAATTCGGTTGCATCTGCAAATACAAAAACCATAGATGAGCGTATCCTCTTCATACTTTAACTACCGATGAAGATGCTTTCCTTTCGCATACAAATTATTTTGGTTGATCAAACTATTTATAGCACAAGAGAGTCTTAACTTCTCTTCATTGTGTTATACTTCTCTTTTCAAGAAAGCTTTCATTGGGTGAAAGAAGCAAACAAATCTTTGATTGGATATGTGTCAGTTTAACCTGCAAACGACCAAGAACCAGATCTAGAACTATAGATGCATCTGTATTAATAATTTATTAAATACTGGTTAATGCATAATTTAATGGAAATATATATTTTCTTTTGAATGTCAAATAGTCTTATAAAAGGTTTTTATTTGTCAATCATAATATTTAAGAATTGAAGGAAAATCTTTTAGGTAAGACGTCCTTGTCAAAAAAATATAATGATAGATCAACGATATAATATTAAATCTATAAATAGATTGTATTTAGATATTATGTCTATGTATATAAATAAATAAAAATCTATTTAATCAAAGTAAAATATTATCATGAATTTTTGTCTTACTAGATGAAGTTTTTCAAATCTGACAAAATAAATTTTCAATAAGAAGAGAAATTGTAAAATTATCTCCAACATCGTGAGAAATGTCCACCCCATTCATTTTCAATAGAATCAAATCTAGCTTTGAAACTCTTATAACAATCTTGCATTTCTCTCAAACTTAACTCTTAATAAAATAGATTTAAGTCTAATTTATTGCCTTTTGATCAAATCATTGAGGCCCATTTGTAAACTAATAATTTATTTTTTTTATATAGAATATTTGCAAATAATCTTAACAACTATAAAGATTCTTGATTATGTGTAAAGAGGAAATGTAATTGATTCCTATATCTATGGAGCTTTGCATGCATTAATTGGTGTGATGCTAATAATTTAAGATGAGACACATTTGAAGGATGATGCAAAAGGGCAATGGTGCGATGTTTATTAGCCGATAGGCTTTCCCTGCAAGGTCACTTGTGACTGTACACGGGAAAACCTGTCTCACACTCAAAAGCCACCGAGCACCTTGTTTTCCCATACGGATGTGGTTTTAGGCCTTGCATGCAACCATGTTTAGATGCTCAGACAATGATGAGCACTTAGACTCTCTTGTTCAGACAGAACAATAAACAATTTTCAGGCAAGTTTTGTACCCTTCCTGCCATCTCCCTAACCTCACGTCACACGCAATCACTTACAACCATCCTTTTTCTTTTTGGTTTTGACAAAAATTCATGATGTAGTCTCACATAAATGCTTTGTTGTTGCGGATGAATATGCAGTTGAAGGGATGAGGGTGTGGTGCACGGATCCATCACATTATTTTATTAGGGTTTTTAATTTTT